>OZ024784.1:243336-579181 GCA_964017065.1 Haliclona indistincta | reverse complement strand
TAATCACTAAGTAGGTTCTTAGACTTAAAATTTGATGAGTAATTTGCCTCACAATGTATATAATTATTTGAACACGTAATAAATTATTAATAAAAGATCTTTTACAATTTATAAACACAGCCATTGTTGAGTTAGTGAGCTGCTAATAGTGTTGAAGACTTGGTCTGACGGAAACAAGTGTGACACATAGCCATCTGTAAGAGAGAGTGGAGTTTGCATTGCTGCTTCAAGGTGCATTGGTATGTTACACAGCTCTCGAGTATGCTGCTTAACTTGCTAATCACAAGCTTGTAGCACAATAGTAATGTCTAATGAGCTCATCTTATTTGCATTTGTCTACAAAGAAGACTAAACATCGGAATACTGTATAGCAGTTGTTGAAGCACAATTTGAATTTTGTGAGATAAAAGCTGAGCCAGCGCTTACCATCTAGCACTACCTAACCCTCACAGCGCTCACCATCTAGCACCACCTAACCCTCACAGCGCTCACCATCTAGCGCCACCTAACCCTCACAGCGCTCACCATCTAGCGCCACCTAACCCTCACAGCGCTCACCTCTCCTCTCTTCTGAACACAGCAGTCATGGTACACATGCCCACAGAAGAACATTGACACAGCCCCTGCAAGCAGGCGGGAGACATGAGCTATACTGCATGCATACTCATCTATATCTCACCTTCCTCCAGTTGCCCTCCACAGGCAAGGCAGGTGGTAGCATCTAAAGCACAGAGAGAGAGAGAGAGAGAGAGAGAGAGAGAGAGAGAGAGAGAGAGAGAGAGAGAGAGAGAGAGAGAGAGAGAGAGAGAGAGAGAGAGAGAGAGAGAGAGAGAGAGAGAGAGAGAGAAGAGAGAGAGAGAGAGAGAGAGAGAGAGAGAGAGAGAGGAGTAGAGAGAGAGAGCTGTTGTGTACCTTCACAGCGTTCATGATGACTTTGGTGTTGTAAAGATCAGACGGCCAGTCCACAATGAGTTGATGAAGTGTCTATTACCAAACACAGCAGTGAACATAATGGAGTGAGAGAGGGAGTGAGTGAGTGTGTGTGAGTGTGTGAGTGAGTGAGTGAGTGAGTGAGTGAGTGAGTGAGTGAGTGAGTGAGTGAGTGAGTGAGTGAGTGAGTGAGTGAGTGAGTGAGTGAGTGAGTGAATGTGTGAGTGAGTATGTGAGTGAGTGAGTGAGTGTGTGAGTGAGTGTGTGAGTATGTGAGTGTGTGTGTGTGTGTGTGTGTGTGTGTGTGTGTGTGTGTGTGTGTGTGTGCGTGTGTGACTGAGTGAGTGAGTGAGTGTGAGTGTGTGAGTGTGTCCGTACTTACTAAAGTGTTGTTGAAGAGAAAATGATTCAACACCATCTCATACACAGCTTCATTTAGCTTGGGTTCCCTCTTGGGAATGAATGGTAGAATAGCCTGGAAGAAAAGACAGGAGAGAAGGACAGAGAGAGAGAGCGTGTGTGTAGGGATATAGGACAGCAGGATAGTTATACCGGCAGCTGTCTGTGTTCCATGAAGCTGTACATCACATCTTCCCAGCGCTGGCCGTCATTGGGACCAAGAAAGTCATGACACTTACTAAAGAACACATAACCAGATCAGCACATGAATATTCATCAAGAGCTAACCGAGCGGCTTCATGGAAGTGTCCTGTTCTGATCAGATGATAGATGTACATTAGCCCTGCATGCTACAACAATGATTGTGATTATAAAGCATTGCACAGATGCCACAGAGCCGTGTGTGTGTGTATACCTCTCGTTTTCCAGGAGCTAGTAGACGAAGATTATCAGGATTTTCAGCAAAATTCACAGCATCCTAAAATAACAGAATAGGGTAAGCACAATGATATGGGAGCAAGACACAATTTAACAAAAAAGGGGAACACAGATTTACCGAGAACTTTTCCTTCTTGAGGAGCCATTCCACATGATCATTGGCGTCACGTTTCTAATATATCACAAGTCAGTATGGGTGTGGTGGGTTATACACTAGTGGCTACTTACCTGTGCTTGAATTATATCGATTGGAGTGAGTACATAGAACTTGTCCTCATCTCCAGTAGATACACACTCTGTAGTGATAACACAAGCAAGTCAACATTTGTTTATCAAACAAGTCTACATCAATTATCATGCTTCTTGCAGTGCTGAAAATAAACGATAGAGCTAGCTGCACTAATGTGTACGTTCAGTCTCTGTTGTACGACAGAGGATGATCAGAGACTGAATGACACTCAATGCTTTTCGCTTCAGCATTGCCCTGCCTGTTAATATCCAGACATACCTAGATGGTATTCCTTGCAGTGACAGAAGGCGTAACCTCGTGGGAGGAGCTTATCATTGGTGACCTCATTGGGCTGGTTAAACTCCTCCTTCTCCTGGTTATACTTACCAGGTGGTATAACCACTAGGTGGGGGGCAGGGACCTTGCCATCCTTCTGTATGGGAAGAAAATTAGGTCTGAACACACATAAGAGTGCTGATAGAAGAAGTGATTCAACGTATAATGTAGTATTGGGATGTACAGATATCTGTTGTACGTGCTTTCTCACACAAGAGCATGTCACTAGCAATCAAATTTCACTTCTTACAATATTGAAAGCAGTAATACATTGTGGTTAGCTTACTGTTGCTATGGTTTGGTCCACATTAGCATCATAACCAAGCACAACCTGTAGTGTGAGTTAGTAATATACCATACCATCACTATGGTTACCATGTTCCACTGTGAACCATCTTGTATCGGTACTACTCCAGAAACGAGGTACTCCGGGAATACATTCTGACAAGCTATAGACAGAGAGAACACTTGTCACATGCATGTCATGTGACCACTTACTGATAGCCATGTGTTTCTTTTGTTTTCTGAGCATAGGATCAACACCAGCTGTATAGTCACTGATATCAGCCGCTTCAGAGTCCTTGACTTCAGCAACCTACAGCGAGAGGAGTGGGTAAGTGAGGGAGAGAGAAAGGGAGTGATAGAGGGAGTGAGTGAGTTAATGAGGGAGCGACTGAGTGTATGAGTGAGTGAGTGAGAGAGGGAGCGAGTGTATGAGTGAGTGAGTGAATGAGGGAGTGAGTATATGAGTGAGTGAGTGAGTGAGTGAGAGAGGGAGTGAGTGATCGATCATAAGTGCAAGCAAATGAATGAGTGAGTGAATTCCCACCTTCACTAAATGTCCTCTTCCTACTAGCAGTGTTCCAACTCTAGCCCAGCACAGACTGCACGGCAGAGTCACTGGACTGTGTTCAAGGTATAACAAGTCACACATCAACTTATGTGACACACTCACCTTTCCTCTTCATATGACACATATGTGATAATGTACTTGAGAGCAGTATCATATACAAACACGCCCTTTAGAGAGAGAGAGGGGGAGAGAGAGAGAGAGAGAGAGAGAGAGAGAGAGAGAGAGAGAGGGAGAGGGAGGGAGGGAGGGAGGGAGGGAGGGAGGGAGGGAGGGAGAGAGAGATGAGAGAAAGATGATGATACTTAGTAAAACATGTATGCCCACACCTTCTCATTAGCCCAGGCTAGGTAGTTGTCCCTCCATCTGATTATACTCACAATGCCGTACCCACTGTGCAGTTCATTAGACTTATTACCAGTCAGCGACCATCGTTTCTCCTCCACCCACATGACCTGCAAGCAAGGACACACAAGATGAGATACAGGATTGGCTAGCCGCTGAAACCAGCTAATGAGCAATGAAAAGCTTGAAAATGTTTTGTAAGTTCAATAAGTGGTAACTCAAGGAGCACCACCGAGGGACTTCTTTACATTTCACTGCACCTTGTCTGAGCCAGTGACAAACACTCTTGAAGTCATCTTTCCAAACCGAGGATGAATAGCAACTGACTATAATGAAGAGACACTGAAACTGATCAGAGATTATCTAATCCACACATGTGTAGCAAACAACTTGCTCGACATGCAGTACTGATCAACCATCAGATGATGAACAGTGCTGTTTGATTCCATATTGTACAACACAAGGTTTATACAGGTTGAGTGGTGGGTGTGGTTTGAGTTTTGCCTCACTTTTTGTGGTCTATCAAATGGTACGATAGTGTTGTACTTGCTGACAAACATCCCAATAATGGACACCTTTTAGCCATGGGCAGAAGAGAGAGAGAGAGAGAGAGAGAGAGAGAGAGAGAGAGAGAGAGAGAAGAAGAGGGGAGAGAGATTGCAGAGAAAAGAATGGGGAAGAGAGAGACGGGAGTAGGGAGGATTGGAGAAGAGAGAGAAGAAAGGAGAGATAGCTATGGTTATAGTGCTGACATACCTTCCCATCATCTGAGCAACAAGCAATGAACTCTCCATCTTCATCAATTGAGATTTGGTTGACTGAAGCAGAATGCTATATATGGAATGGTGAGGAGAGACTGTATAACACCATAGCACTGCACATACAAGCCCTCCCCCAGCCTCCATAGGGTGCACAAGCCCCTCCCCCAGCCTCCATGGGGTGCACAAGCCCCTCCCCAGACTCCATGGGTGCACAAGCCCCTCCCCCAGCCTCCATGGGTGAACAAGCCCCTCCCCCAGACTCCATGGGTGCACAAGCCCCTCCCCCAGACTCCATGGGTGCACAAGCCCCTCCCCCAGACTCTATGGGTGCACAAGCCCCTCCCCCAGACTCCATGGGTGCACAAGCCCCTCCCCCAGACTCCATGGGTGCACAAGCCCCTCCCCCAGCCTCCATGGGTGCACATAGCTAGCTTACCACGTTATACTCTCTGTCCTTGAGCACTGTCCCAGAGTGGTCCAGTAGTCTAACGGTTCCATCATCAGTACCCAGTGCTATAAACTGCAGACAACATCACATGATACACGTCATGGCGAGCTTGTTTTATTCTAATTAGAGCGCACAGCAACAACATAATTTATGCTTGCGCTACCTTTGTATGCACTGCCATGCATTGAATGACGTTCTTGGAGTCTCCGTCCTGGCCTTGCTGAAGAGCGTTGACTACCTCCTTAGCAAACCGCTTGTACTTGAGCACAGGCTCGTCCTCTTCATCTTCCTCCTCTGACTCGGTCTCGTACTCGCTGCCATCAGATCCGTCTTGATCATCATCATCGGTGTAAGAGGAGCCATCAGTATACTCGTCGTCATCCTCTTCTTCGTCTTTATTAGCAGACTGTTCCAACTGCTCCACAGCAGCTAAAAGAGACATGTCTCACTGTTTGGCTTCACAATTACGTAACGTGACGTCATAAAGTCTATACATGTATTGGCGCCAAATTTAAAACGTGTCTCACGGATATGTCATTGATTTGGTGGAGAGCAGGCTCCTAGTAGCAGACACGAGATTATCTGTTCTGTCTGAATGGTGACTAGTAGTAGTGATTGCTTTACAAACGACCACAAGTCTGTTCACTCTGTTGCAAAGTCAATCCAGAGGACCAGTTCTCAAACCAGAGGACCAGTTCTCAAGCACACCATCAATACTAGGATAGCTGTAGAGAACCTAGTCTTCTTCCTTCTAATTAGCAACCGCCTAGACTTGGATAGTGGATTCATACACCTCAGCAGAACATTGTTACATATTGCATTGGTCTTTCTCTCTCACATTTCATCAATATACTCCTTGTACAAAATGTCTCCCTAGATGAAGAAACGTCATGACTCAGTTGAAATGTTACAAATCACAGTCATTGTTGTTCTTGGGAAACTCTCTCCATCAACCTCAAGGAATGTGATATCAGCCGCTGTACTGAACTAGTATCGTTGATATGTTCACAATCTGGCAATCCTGTGACCTTTCGGTACCTCTGTTCCATAACAATGCTCCCGTCAACAGCAGTATGAGATCAAGTACACGGCTTAATCATACCCATGTCATAGAAGCAAAATCTGTTTTTTAATACTGTTATCACAAAATAGCACACAAGTAAAAGGAAATTTACAAGTTTGAGGGACTTGTTTGTTCATGTTTAAACTGATTGTATGCATATCCCATATGGTCTAACGAATTCTGGTTTGGGTTGAATCCAGTACTGTTCACCAGCTGCTCCGCCTCCTATCACCATCCTCAGACCCTCGGGGTTCACTCTGTTCTGTAACACCATTCTGTAGTTTCTGCCGGCGTGTTCAAAAGTGCTTGCAAACTTAGCAGCGACAGCGATGTCGGGTGACATGAAGATGCCTCTCTCATAGACGTCCCCTTTCCCCTTGGTCTGCTGTGAGCCATACTGAGCTATGTTCTTCCCTTCTTCATTGGTACCACTCCCATGATACGATACAGGCCACTCCCCTGGGGCATCGGCCACCCTCAAACCATTGGGACCCAACCAGACGTTGTCCGAATAACAATTGAGGACTTTCAGAGCAATCTTTTTCCATCCGTACGGCCTATAGAATTGATATCCTCCTCTCATTAACTTAGTGCCATCGTCTTTCATTCCGGAGAAGTCGTAATCAAAGCGAGGATCGAGAAGAGACGTGTCCATGTGGTACAACATGGAAGCACCGCCCTTACACCTTATAATCATCATTACTGTAGACTCCGAGTGTATTCCATAATGCTCAAGTGTCTCGTCATCTTCTAGAGGAGCTGATGAGAATACTAGCCGCTGTTGCTCCACTGGAATGCGCTCCTTGTCTTCTATGGCTCCTTTAAGACGCTGTACGGTAGCATCTACCGGCACCGCTATCTCTATTGTCGTTCCCGTAAGCGTCTTCACGTGTACCTTAATCAGTGCTTTATTAGCAGCATGGTCGCCGACAGTGCCACACATCTGACTGAATCTCAGCAACTGCTCTATGTCGAGCGCTTGAGAACCCTCTGCGCTAGACGGATCTTGCTTTAGCTTCTCCTGGTAGTCTTCATAAGTGAGGATGGTTGTGTTAAAAGCAGATGAGAACCCGGCAGCCAAGATAGAGCTCGTGCTTGCCATAGTGCTGACTGTGCATGCACACAAGTGAAATGATAATTATTAGGGGCGCGATTTATTGTTGGGCGTAGCCAGCCCTGCCCAAATTCGCCCGCGAATTCGCCTTTGCAGTTTGCACCGATTCGGTTTGCATAATTGATAGAGATCACAGGACTGGGCGTAAGGCCACTTGCAAAGCGACACACATACTCATCACTAGAAATTAATTTTATTGTTCACACCGAATTTCTAGGTAACACATCAAATGGCATTGGGTGTGATAGCTGTGACCAAAATGATCATGATTAACAAACTTCATTTTTAGACTGCCCATGATGTACGGTTTATAAGAGCTTTCTCATTATGCAATGCTCCAAGCAGCAGCTTGTAGTATCACTGGTTGTCATGCATACCTACTGCAGCAGTGTGACATGAATTATTGGTACCAAAATTATTTTAAAAACAGTTAACCATTCTCAGAGACACTAGTGTTTGATGGATTTAGTGACTGTTTGCTTTCCTTTGCTACACTTTCTCTCTCACTCGGCTCAACTAATAATGATGGACTCTCCTCGTGTTTAGTCTCAGGAGTGCAGGGTAGTGACTCTTGCTGCATCTTGCGAGCAGGCACGCCATCATAGAATGCTTTCTGCCAGTTCTTGTGCTGCTCGAAGGATAACAGAATCTCGAAAACTACGAAAATTGAAATTCAAGAACAGCTAGCTTGAGCTACATCATCATGTGGTGACTAACCATGACTAACAGCAAGCACATTCCTACTGTTCAGCTTTACAAAGCTACTAATGGGTAGCTGGGCATGAGCCACAGCAGCCTCTTGTGCCTGCTTATAACAATGGCCCTGTATACAGAGAGAGAGAGAGAGAGAAAGGGAAGGAGAGAGTGGAGGAGAGAGGCTATAGACATACCTTATGGTGGTTGTGATCCACTAATCCTCCTATGATATAGACCTTGCTAGCTTCAAGGTCTATGATGATAGAGAAGATGGCGTAGCAGAGTACAATGGTACGTCAGCATACACTGTCAACCTACCTTTCAATACATTAGGTGAGTCTGCTGTCAGAAACACTATGTCTTCCTTTGCAAATTCACTATCGTAACTAGCTTCTCGAAAGTTGACCTGTATAAGGAAGAGGTGACGTGACTTCCCTCTCCATTGCTCTCTCCTTCCAACTCACATCCCAATGCTCATAGCCATCTGAGTGCTGGTCCATGTGCTGCTTGCACTTGCCTTTGAACCCAGTGAAGTACAGCTGCAACAGTGTCAGGGTGAGTCTCTGTCTCTCTTTCCACTCACCTGGAGTGGTTTCCCTGCTCTCCTATTCACAGCATAGCATCTCTGGCACTGCTTCATCAGTTTCTTGATATCCTAGGACAGAGAATGACGAAGCTGGGAATATTTTCAATGTGAGAACACGGTTTCATCCTTGCCTTGTTACTAAATCAACTTTTTGGGTTTATAGGTGACTACTGAGAGAATTATTGGAAACCTTGGTGCCACATTTACTGGGTTTACTGTAAACTTAGAAAATTTCGTGCATAAAAATTTTCACATTTTTCGTAGGTGCTCCAAAAGCATGAAAAATTTAGCATAATCCCCTGGTAATTCCTATATTGGAGCAACAAAATTTTTTACCCAAGAAAATCTTAAATTGGACATATTGACAAAAACACAAAAATTTTACGTTTGCGGTAGTTGTTACCTGGTCGTCCATGAGGTGGTCATAGCCCAGTTCAATCACCACTCTCACTTTACTAGCATCACCGCATGACATCAGCTTAGTGAGCAGTCTTGGTCCTGTGCTAGCACTATAGAGGGACCATACTGTGCACTGATACACACTTACTATCAACAGCAGCTACTGGATCCTGCTGTGATGTGTCAAGTCGCTTCTTTCTCCTCTTCTCTCGTTCCTTCTCCTTCTGTTGCTTCCTAATGAACACACCCACACACACGTGATGTTGTCCAATGCTAACTCATACTTCCACGTAGCTCTCATTGCTTCTCTGTACTTGAGTTTCAACTGCTTCTTTCTCTGATGTTTTGACAGCCCATCTGGCAGGGACGCCTGTATGCTGCTCATCAGAGCTTGCCTCTCCTCATAGCTATCATAAACAGTACGAGCAGTAGTTACGGACACGTCGTCTGAGTCACATTGCTTCTGTCTCTTAGGCTCAGGACGATCATCTTCCTCATCAGCCATGCTGCTACACGCGTACAAGCCCCGCCCATAGAACCACGCCTTTGTGTTCAACACCCACGCATTATTCCGCACGTGTAAACACACAAAGGACCCATTGATGGCCGCCGCCTCCCTTGGCTAGACGACACGATGGAGTTACTGGTAGCACTCTTCTTCCTCATCTGTTCAGCTCTCGCTGCTGACGGAGGAGCAAGCGAAGAGACCGTACCGTTGGTCGGCTACGATGTAGCGCAGGCGACCATCTCGAGATGGTGAGTGCATGCATGCATGGGAGGGGATCGATTTCAGGATAACCATGTTTATGTACTGTAGCCGATACTCGTTACCAGAGGCGACCAAGCTAGTAGAGAACCACAGAGAGCTGGTGTCACTTCATTCCAGCCGCACTCACATCACTTTGCTGTCATCAAATTCCGCCTTGTCCTTGTCCTCTCTCGGATTAAGTGACTGTACTCATGTTGCTCGCGTTTCAGACATAGTCAACAGCACTGGTGAGCTAAGTAACTACCATACGATCATGAGAAGGAGCACCCAGTCACTCATAGGAGTCCACTGGTTCCAATCTTATGTGAGTTACACACACCCTGTTACTAGCGTAGAGCATCACTTTCATGCACTAATGTGTTCAGTCACTGTTGTGTTTATACACATGATGGAGGATGATCGGAGAATGAACACATTAGTGCATGAAGATGATACTCTGCACTTTCACTTACATGAAGCCTGGTATGATCTTGATGTCTTTGTTTCAGCATAATCTATCCAGTATCTATCATTGGTATCGGCTGCTGTCCAATCAATATCCATCCCGGGTACGCATAGTAGAGAGCATTGGTACCACCCAGCAGGGCAGGGACATCATGGCGGTGCATGTATCAGACTGGTCTAATGGTGCAGCAACCAGCAGACCCAAGGTCTATCTACAGTGCCTCATGCATGCACGTAAGTGGTAGATAGCTACTATGATAAAAATAGACACAAAGGCTTACGCATGTAGGAATATTTTTTTTGTTTTGCTTTAGGAGAGTGGATCACTGGTCCAGTGTGTATGTACACTGCCTGGAATCTAGCTACTGCAGCTCTATCTGATGTAAGTAGAGATCTGTAATCTTGGTCCTTGCCCTCTATAGAGGAGTGTGTTCTCTATGCTTCACAGGTTGCTGATGTATTGAAGAAAGTGGAGTTCATTATAGTGCCTGTTCTTAATCCTGATGGATATGAGGTAGACTACCACTACCTGGTCGTTTTATATCTCTCTCTTTCTCTCGAAGCTGTCGCGGTTCATGTACCCCACGTATCGGTTTTGGAGGAAAAATGTTGCTAGATATACCAGCAGTGTCAAATGCGCTGGAGTAGATCTCAATCGTAACTTCAACATCAAGTGGGACGAGGTGAACACTGTAGTATCATCATCACATGTGACCAGTGTGTCTCACAGGGTGAGGCTGGTGATCCATGTGGCGAGACTTATCGAGGACCCTCGGCTGCCTCAGAGAAGGAAGTCCAAGCAATAGTGAAGTACTTGAAAGCCAATGCCCCAGTTGTAGGCGGACTAGATTTCCACTCCTTCTCACAGATCATAGTTTATCCATATGGTAAGGAAGCCAAACAGTCATAGGGTATACTACACTGTGTGTGTATTGAAGCTAGAGTATACTAAGCTATGTGTAAGGAAAGGCCGTACATTGGTACTAAATATTATTTGTTACTGATTGTACTGTGCTTACAACAGTTGTTTTTGAATCAGAGTATTGTTGGTTTTTTGGCTGTTTATCAATCACTGTAATCAATGCTGCCTAGGTTGGACCACAAATGTCCCCAGCGATGCTCTGAAGTTGAAGCTGGCGGCTGAGCAGTTTGCTATGCAAGCAGGCAAAGTGTGTAATCATTGTGGTACTACTGTATAGCATTCCGTTTACACAGCTTGGTAAGAAATACATAGTGCATCAGATGGGATCAATCTATGTAGCCACTGGGACCTTTGGTGACTGGTAGGTGGTGTCGGGTCATGTGACACACCATGTGACCTCTACTGATCACACAGGTTGTTCAGTGATGAGTTCAGAGATCACAACACTGACAAAGGCGGAGCCCAGGTCACACCCGTACCACTGACAGTAGAGCTAAGACCAGTAGATGATGACACCAAGACATACACCAGCTTTATGCTCCCTCCAGCTGAGGTTAGCAGCAGTGACAATGAGCTCTTGTTTAATGGTTTCTTCACCTCCCAGATCCTTCCTTCTTGTCAGGAGATGTTCCCAGCTATTGTGAACTTTGCTGCTCAACTGGTGACCACAGACAAGCATACAAGACCGTAACCACAAACACTAATCAATCATTGTTGTTTATATTGACTATCTATGTGTGGACCAGATCATTCTATTTTTGTACTACATGAGATAAGAAACATGGCTATTATACACACTACTATACAAGGCAGGTCTCTACAGTAGGCAAGCCTGTCTGGATTTCTAGTATCTATAAAAAATTACTTGTGAAGATCAGCACTAGCAGTGGTTTATGATTGATGAGAGAATTGGTCATAGTTAGATGGAGCCACATGATCGGCCCTGAACCATGTATCCGGCGACAGTACGGGGCAGGTTGAGTCCTTTATGAAGGAAATCAGTAACGGCTGTCATGCACGTACAGCAGGCAGTGAAGGGACAGAGGAGCACGTAGAGATTGCCGCAGAGGAAACCTATCGGCCAGGCTAGCAAGAGTAGCACAAAGAACCAGATAATGGAGAATAGCCAGTTAGTAGCAGCCATAGCTAAACGAGTGACAAACACAGTGGTAACACGCGTGAACAAGTAAGGAAAGCTTTAATAGTCTTACTGTTTGTTGAAAAGAATGAACACAACCACGAGGGAGAAATGGAGCGTGAATTCGCTTGACGACCGCAGCAAGCTGTGGAATTTGAATTAGGGAGGGGCTATACAGATGATCCATAGATGCTAATTACAGAATTTGTACATAGTTATAAGAGAACAATAAATTGATGTGGCAGTGTCAATGATGGTGAAATAATTATTGTTCTATAAAGTTGTTTCGTAATGATTTGGGGAACTGTTCAATGTCAGTTTATAGTGAGAATCTGGCTGTGACTCCTCTGTGTTATTGAGCTGCTGTTCACTGGGCAGTTCTTGTTGCTTGACGGTCACTGTAGCTGCTGCCTGCAGTTCAGTGAGCTGCTCACTCAATGCTGGCTCCAGTGACAGCTGTGGCTCAGTTCTGCTCAGTCCATTGTAGCTGCTGGGCAGCTCTGTAGCTGCTGGACCAGTGGGATACTGCCAGCAGATATCTTCTACCATCTCGTCCTTCTCTCCATCACAGTCTTCACTGTCATCCTCCTCCTCTTCAAGTAATCTCAGCTCTCTTTGCTTCCGGTCGCTACCAACTGCATCTAACTCTTCTACTGTCTCCAGATCACGATGATACACCATGAATTTCTTGTCAACCGGCATTATCGGATAAGAAGAGTTTCCTGTCGTGGTTCTGTTTGGAGCAGCACTGGATGGTCTTATTCTGACGGCAGGTGATGATTCTGGTACTAGCAGCATTGTAGGCATGCTGGCGGAGGTGTTCATTGTCCTGGGCTCTTGTTTAGGCAGCTCAGGGAACAGAGCGTCCAAATCATCAAAGTTAGTAATGAAAGCGCTGACTCTGCGGATCTCCTCTTCTTCCTTCTTCTGCTTTTGTCTGAGCTGGTAAGCGATGTTCGGATACTCCTTCGTTGGACTCACATAGAGTGGATTGAGTTGCTGAAGAAGAATATAAAATAATATCTAAAATCAATGCACAACTTACCCTGGACCATTCCGACCGTCTTGCTTCTTCTTCAAGTCGCTTCACTTCTTGATAATCCTGACGTGTGTTGAGTGTTAGTCAATACTAGCTTGTTAGATAAAACTCACCAAATACATTATGATGCATTTTATGATGAGTAGTATTGCTAGACCAATGGAAAACACAGCCACAAAGATGACAGCCAGTACAATCCATGGGACAGGATCAATGATGCAGTCTATAGTATGCAACACAGTAACATGTACTCTGCTGCAGATATATGAGCTTACGTCTTCCTCTGTTAGCAATGATAGTCACTAGTCCAGTGACCGGGTGCTCTGCTGTATAGTACTCATGTAGACACTCTTCCTCATCCACTATAGCACCACACATCAGTAACTCTTGATCAGCGTATGTCACTGCAGCATAAAAATACAAAATAATGTGAAGGTATGAAAATTAGAGAGAATGTATACTTAGCCTCGTTCCCAGGCTCTTTCTTTGGAAAATGGACTGGGTACGAGGCTAATGTCGTACTATTAACGTACTGTTGAGCTCAGCTTGTGTGTTGCCGTTAAAGCCTTGTAGGTGGAGTCTAGTGGTGCAGTTATCGCAAGGAGTATCAATCAGTCCTTTAGCACACAGCACACACGATCTTGATGCTTCACATGACAAGCATGAGCTCTGTAGAACCGAGCAGTGAAGTGTATGTGCACAGAGCACGCTTGTTGCTTACTGTCAAACACTGGTCACAGTACGTTCCACCGAAATCAGTGTCGCACTGACATCTATTGCAGCTGCACTGACCATGACTTGAACACAGCCCTCTCTGAAAGCAACAAGTAAACAGTGATAAAGAATCAGTGATAATGCATCCTCATAACACTGCATGGTAGTGAACACATAAACATGTGTGGTTTGGATGGAGACATTGAGTTAAATTTATCATGGTTTGCTTAAGAGAGTAAATGATGAATACCAGTGTGTGTCTTACTTGAGGAAGCTCAGGATTGATGCATGAGTCATTGTCTGGTGAGCAGTCACACATGTCTCCAGTGAACGGTAGTCCGGTGAGTGAAGACTTGATGCAGTCACATTGCGAATCAGAGCAGTTGCCTCTTCCTAGAGTCATGCAGACACAATGAGTTGTACCACTCACCATTGACTAACCTCCACAAAATGCTCCATTGTGATCTCGAACACACGTGTTGTCAAATTCGCAGGCATTGCCATAATATTCTCTACCATCCTATTTGACAAAGATGACACTTGTTTATATTAATTGGTGTCTGTTACTTACTGGAAGAATATCACAAATACATTCTCCACAACCAGAGCACAGTCCATGACCAGAACAAGCAATGGAGTTAGACATACTAAAAAACACAAATAAGATTACCATACTATTGTACTAGAGTAGCTTACGGGCATTGGTACTCCACAGTCAGGTTACTGTAGTGATTGAAATAGTTACAAGATGCTGGTTAGTTGTATCGGTACTAACCTACAGCTGCAGTCTCCACAGATGAGGCTCCCACGCCCGTTACTGCACGATGGATGGTTCAACACCTGATGAGCAATAATCATGAATATTTGATGAGATAATTAGATATCATCACTCACAGGAGACCCATCACAAGCACACTGACAGAGTGTCTCAACACTGACTAGAACACTGCCTAGTCCAAATACACTGATTCTAAAACTGAAGAATGCTAGAATGACCAAGACATGCAAAGCTGTACTACATACTCTTTCTTCTCCAGACATGTCTCAGCAGTCACTGAGTAGTGATAGGTCACATGCTGACCAGGCTGTACTTCACAATAGCCCTCATCTGTTTTACTGCAGGAGAAGAAGACCCAAGCTGTTTTGATTATAATATGAGTTATACGTTTACCTGTCACAATTATCGAGATCTAAAAGATTGATTTGATAACCAGAAGTGTCTTGATCTTCAATACGAACTACTTGTCTCACTATAGCATTCTAGAACAAAAAAAAACATGTTTAACATAGAGCAAAATATGTACGATTTACAACTTACTCTCACTTCTGCCTCGGTTAAGTTAATAAAGGTAAAACTACTACCACCAAAGACTCCAACCAGTGATTGTGGTAACTGCTTCTGAATCTCCTATAGTACAATATCACGAACAAGTGATAGACGACATTTCAAGTCACTGACCAGGTATGTCTGTATGGCGGACCCCACTGTAGCAAAGATTGGTGTAATCTGTTGCTCGGCTAGAATCTCTCTTAACTGAGAAACAGAAGGATAGTCCTGCACAAGAAGAGGGAAAAATTAAAATTACTCAATGTGCTTCGCTCACCAGTTCACCCCAGTGAGAATATTCCAGAAATTTTCCTCCAGCTGGATGTGACATGTGGCATTGTCCATCATTGGGCGTCAGTATACCAGCAACCTTCGACATGATGTGTGTGAGCAGTGAATACAGTGACATTAAGCAATGAATACCTTCCCATCTCCGGCAGTATGGGGCGGAGCATCAGTCATTAGTAACAACAATCGCTGTGCCTTGCTCCTCCAACCAATCAACTACAGAATTCATGATAATTAAAATGTTTATAGTCACACGCTATTCAAGTGCATACATCAGTGCAAACAGCAGCTTGCATTAGAGCATCGAAACCACCTTCTGGTGTATCAGCTCCAATTGATATGTTCAGATATGAATTTAGAGTGTTCTGCAGTGCACCAGATCATCATGATTTTAGACAATTGAATGATCCAAACCTGAAACAGTGTTGTGTTGGGAGTGAGTGGTAAGAGGTGTCTGTAGCTATGTGCAGGAACACACTCATCTGTACCAGTTATACAGTATCCAAAACTATTCCTAATAAGAAAAATCATATCAATAAATGTGAGCGAGATACTATGCCTTACTTAAAATCTACTTGTGGTGTATATGGAAAAACCGGCTTATCCACAAAGCTACCTATTCCTAGGTGTAGACTTGTAGTGAGCCCCTCTAGTATGTTTACTGCAAATGAGACAGTAAAGAGTGACATATGACGGGTAAAGTAACACTAACTGAGTTGGGAGCTCAGCATTCTCAACATGGCAATGTCATCACTGAGAGATGCTGATACATCTATAAGAAAGTAGATGTCTAGTGGATTCTCATCCGGTGTGTTCACCATGAAGTTGAAATTCACTGTCTCTCCTGTGTGACAGTTATCTTAATTAATAGTAATATTCATTGTATACTGAAGAACACATCATTACTATAGGGATGTGAATTACTAGGTTGGAATGCAGACAAGTTCATTCATATTCTAAGCTAAAAGATTCACACTTCACATGAATCTCAGAAGCTACACAGAATATTATCCAGTACTTTATACTTGCCTGGCCTCAGGGCAATGTTGATAATTTGTGGAGTCACAGGCCTTGAAGTGATGTTCTGGAGAGAATTTGAAGTATTATATATACAGGTGAAGACACTATAGATGATGTTACTGGAAGTGTTGAACTGATTAGAATCTATTAAATTCACATGATTCACAAAACAACAGTAATTATGTTCAGATTGTAAAACACTAAACTACCTCATTGCAACGACAAGCAGTAAAATGTACAGTGACTAGGTGATGTACAATACTGCACAGTGTAGTGAATAATGCAGCAGCTGATGTAGTACCTGAGAAGGGTTGCTGGTTACTATTCGTGACATAGGGTCTTCTATGAACTCAGGCGGGCATCTTGCTGCTGTGATAATTCTAGGAGCACAGCTCGTACCATTCTGTATGATTGAGACAACAATGTTCTCTAACAATAAACGAAAACGATTCACTAATATAAGACACGCTCTAGAGCTGTCTCCAACACACTATAGTGGTGCAGTGCGGCTTACAGGTTTACTGCACCACGAGCAGTCCTCTGAAGCAATGATGCAGCCTCTACAAGTTGTCTGTGCTTGACACAACTGAGAATCGCCACCTGCCGGCTGCTGTAGGCCGAGCAGTAGACCTGCAAGGAACAAGAGTTGCATAGCACAGCAGCAGCAGCTAGCTTGATGCATCACACCTGCTAGAATGAGAGCTGGCAACACTCGGCCCATTGTTGCTGCCTGGCGCACGGCTTGCAAGGGCGTGTACACTGCTCATGAATATCATTATTGAAGTCTGCAAGTTACAACATTATTAGTTGTCTACAGTGAAACCTCTCTAAGGCGGACACCATTGGGACCAACAAAATTGTCCATTATAGAGAGGTTATCCTCTGGTTAGGGATTTATTATACATTATGTGGGGATTCAGTAAGTGTCCATTATAGAGGGATGAGGGGTGTCCTCTAAGAGGGGTTCCACTGCAAAATAATTAATAATTATGTTTAAGTTTATTTCGAGCTGTTTTTGTATGATGAATGTAAACACATAATTTGACATAGACATAAAAATAATGATCATAATGGTAGGTTGATGTAGGATTGAAATTTCTATTGTCTCTTGGAGCAATTTCATGAAACTCTCATAATAATTCCTTTTCCTCGTCTCCGCCCTTCCTTGTAAAGGACATTCTTATACTCCATCTCTGGACTAATGTACAGCGGGTTTTGTACCTGTAGAACCATAAACAATAAATTATTGTTCTCCTTACAAATTTGTGTAGATTGTAAATTTTGTACTGTTTTCTAAAATTTACAACAACTTACTGGAACCATACTATAATCCTGTGTCTCTGTTTGGAATTTTTTGTATTCGATAAAGTCCTGTGAGATTAAACAGAATTGAGTAATAAATATTCTATGTACACAGATGTATGCTGTCACTATGAGAGTCACTTACGCATAGTTTCAGCACCACTTTGAATAGAACAAGGAACACAATGGCGGACACTATCAGACCACCTGCAGTAGCTCCAGCTATGATGAATGGTATAGGATCCTGATAACACACTGTGGGTAGAGAGAACATGCATGATCATAGCAGTGCAGTGGAAAGTATCGTACTACAGTACCTGTATCTTCTCTGGCTATGATAGTGATCTGTCCTGTCAAGCGATCTTCTTGCACATGAAAAAAGTGTTCACAGTTGCCATCTACTGAAGTGCAAGGTGTTGGGTTCACCAAGCGATCTATAGCACATTAATACATAATTATTGTGAATCATTGCTATCACTTCCCTACTTACCAACAGCACTGTCGTATTGATCACCAGGCACTAATCTTGTAGTAATACCAGCGCAGGTGCTGCATTCAGTTGTGTTCATGCCCTTAGCACACAGCACACAGTGCTCATATAGCTGACAATGACTACAAGAATCCTGCATCACAAGAACCAATGCTCATAGTCACAGTATGAACTGTGGTATAACTTACCGATATACACCTACTACAGAACTCCATATCATAGTCTTCCGAACACTCACACTTTCCACATCGACACTCTCCTCTCCCATAGCATACACCTCTCTGAGAGAGAGAGAGAGAGAGAGAGAGAGAGAGATTGTTACAACCACCTCATGTCTGGAATTACTGTCTCTTCTAGTATCACTAGACCAAATAATTACAAACGCCTCCTCAACCATGAACTATTCAATAATTTTCAAACAAAGTCACAAAACTATTGATAAAGTGCACACCACGTATTATCATCCAGTCAAAGTGTGTGTGCACAGTTTTTCAAGTGACCTCATAAACGCTTTAAGAATAAACCATTGATTCAAAACCATCCAAGCCAACACAATCCTTTTAAAAGTGTTTCACAATCCTTTCTGTATAGTCAATACATCCTTTGCAAGAGTGCACGGTTTTCTGCTCTTGTCTAGTCATCACAGACATAGATCAAAGCCGCTTTGTGTTGCTCCATTCCCATCATACACATGTGCAGCAACAGTATTGATGCAGTCAGCTAATACACTCACCATAGGAGCTTGTGGATCGATACAAGTATGGTTGTCAGGAGAGCAAGTACACAGACTTCCTGTGAATGGCTGATCAGACAGGTTAGACCTCATGCACTGACAGGCTCCATTACAGCACTCTCCTCGTCCTGAGAGAGAGAGAGAGAGAAAGAGAGAGAGAGAGGAGGAAGGGGGAGAGGGAGAGAGGGAGAGAGAGAGAGAGAGAGAGAGAGAGAGGGAGAGGGAGAGGGAGAGAGAGAGGAAGAGGGAACAGAGTAGAACAGTTAACACAGCAACATGACAGTACTGACCTCCACATGTCAAGTCATTAGTTGGATCAACTGGACAACCAAAATTATTGCACTCACATCCTTCACCGAATATTCGTCTACCGGCCTACAATGTGAAGAATGCATCGGTCACTCACAGACATCACGCTGTCTCCCACACATTCTAAGAAGATTCCTCTTCTTACCTCTAATCTTGTGCACTGGCATTGTCCACAGTCATCACACTGTCCATTTCCAGAACACATTTCTCCATTAATAACACTACATGACAGCATAATAGATACCGAACATTGGTAACCATTTAAACTTACGGGCATCGAAAATTCTCTTGCAAATGTCTGCAACAGACAGCAGAATAAGGAAAGAGAGAGATATAAAGAGAGATATAAATTATTATAAAGTGCATCAGTAAATTGGGGGAGGTAATTCTGATGAACAACAATGAATTACTGTCACAGTACGGTACCATGACAACGCATGTAAGAATTATCATGAGGCGCAATGAGGCGCCATTCACACAATGTAACAATTGCAGGGCTAGTGGTGATCTTATATTACTAGGAACCTCTATACTGTTGTTATAATAATACCAAGTTGCTATGGTTACTCAGATAGCATGTGCAGTGTGTACTAACCTACAGCTGCAGACACCGCATACCAGAGAACCTAGCCCTCCCCTGCACATTGAACTATTTACCACCTGAGAGAGAGAGAGAGAGAGAGAGAGAGAGAGAGAGAGAGAGAGAGAGAGAGAGAGAGAGAGTGAGAGTGAGTGAGTGAGAGAGAGAGAGAGAGAGAGAGAGAGAGGAGAGAGAGGAGAGAGAGAGTGAGAGAGAGAGAGAGAGAGAGAGAGAGAGAGAGAGAGGTGAGAGAGTGTGAGTGAGTGAGTGAGTGAGTGAGTGAGTGAGAATGAATGAGTGAGTAAATTTGATTTTTTCTAAGGTAGTGAAATTTTTACCTGAGCAGCAGCGCAAGGGCACTCGCAGATAGGTTCAAGGTTCACTAGCATTTCACCAAATCCTGGCACACGGATCATAAACCTACAAATGAATAATTAGTGCAGAATGAAAACACACACACACACACTGAAGCTATCCTATTACACTGCCAGACACACAGGGTGGCATGCTATAAGGTTTCATGACCAGCTGCGTCCAGTGAATACTTGCTCACCTCTTGTTAGAATCTTGAGCACAGCTCTCCAGAGTGATGTTGACCTGGAGAACCACCTCTTCATTGCTCTGAACATCAAAACATGATCCATCATCCTGAATACTAAAAAGTAATTTAAAACACAGCAGAGGAAGTGGTTATTTACTCCAACCACATGCACTCACTGGCAGTGAGACCCTTAATTAGAGCCATAGTAGCTCGAGTTACAAAAGACAAATTGTACACAGCGATTATTCTAACCTGTTGCAGCCTGATATTGGAGTATAGCTGAACCCTAGTCCATCTGCAGCATTATCTGGTCTGAGAACAATCCTCTGGCTCACATTCTGCAGTATAATATGACCTACTGCACCAATACACTGTCAACTAACCTCATAGCTTTGTTGGACAAAGTTGACGATGTCTCCACCATCTAGTCCAATGGAGCCTACTAGAGCATCTGGTATCTGATCTCTGATTCTCTGTAGAGAACCAATAATAACACAATAATAACCAATAATAATAACAATGCAATGTGCTGTGGTTTACATTAGAAACACTAGTATAGTGATTAGTTGGTTAAGAATATTAGCATCTCAAGTGCTGTGTTACCATGACAACTGGTATCACCTCAAGTTCTCAGTAATACATGACACAACATGGCATCAGACTATGAGAAATATGACCGACAAAGCTAAATAATTGACCACAAGCCATAGGACTCTCATGCTGACCACAATGCTACTTGTTCCATGGACTCACTCACTTGGTATACTGGAACAGTGTTTTCGACAGTACCAAAGATAGGTATGATATCATGCTGTCTGAGCACATCTCCAACATGTTTGACTGACGGATAGTCCTGGGAGGAGGATACTCACTACTGAGTCTAGACAGATGTTGGCACTCACCAGTTGATCCCAATGAGTATATTCATAGTCACCAGAGTCTTGTATAGCCATATGGCACTGTCCATCATGCGGAGTGAGTATACCAGCTATCTGTTGTCACAATAATAGTCACTAACTAAACAACACAAAACTTCATTACACAATATACCTTCCCATCTCCAGCCGTGTGGGAGGGTACGTCACTGATGTACAACAGAAGATGTCTAGCGTTCTCTCTCCAACCAATCAACTGTGATGGGACAAGTTACACTTTATGATAAAGAGCGATCCTCTCCACTCACCTGATTACATACAACAGCTTGCATTATAGCATCCATGCCTCCTTCCTTTCTGTCTGCTCCATAAGAAATGTTAGTGCGGCTGTTTATGGCAGACTGCAATAAAAACAAACATGTAATATAACATCTCAATGCATGTTAGCTCCTTGTTCCATATCTTTGTAATTTTAAAAGTGTGAAACAGGGGCTCACCTCATAGGCTGCTGTATTAGAGGTAAGGCTGAGCAGATGTCGATAGCTGTATGGTGGGACACACTCACTCACTCCAGTGATGCAAAATCCAAACTGATTTCTACACAGTAAAAATATTTGGTAAAAGATGCTACTATTTTATGACAGCACTAACTTTCCAGGTAATACAGGTGAGAATGGTTCAGTAGGTTTGTCTACAAAGGTACCAAGCCCAATGCGATAGTTGCTGGAAATATTTTGCAGTGTTGAAACTAAAGTGAGAATAATTACATTATTGTTTTCAGCGATGACTAATACTTACTCAACAACGAGCTGAGCCTCCTCAGGTTAGCCAAATCATCACTCAGTGAAGCAGACACATCGAGCAGTAGGTACACGTCAAGGGGATAGTTTCGTTCAGATCTGACTGTAATGTTGAAGCTGACAGGAGACCCTGCATATGTGTGACATAGCTATACCACATTGTTGAAGCTGACAGGAGACCCTGCATATGTGTGACATAGCTATACCACATTGTTGAAGCTGACAGGAGACCTTGCATGTGTGTGACATAGCTATACCACATTGTTGATACAACAACAAGCAACAAGACCTACTGCTAAAAACTATCAGTGGGTTAGATTACATTCCATAAAGCATGGTATAGTCAGTCTGGGATGCACTCTGCCTTACGGTAACATATACCACAAACATCTGTGTGGTCATCAATTATGTGTTTACATCAAGTGAGCCAGAATTTAATTTGCAGAGCAGCATGCATGCAATTCCTTGTGTGTGCATACAACCAATTCATACCAGGTCTGGTCGTGACATTAATCACAGCTGGCAGCACTTGTTGGCTCACTGATGGCAGAGTCTACATTAGTTGAGACTAACATATGATACTACAAAGGGCACATAACAATACCTCCACTCTGCCTTTCACAGTTGACCGTGGATCCTCTATTTGGTCTAGAGAGCACGAGCCAAGAGATCCTCTCACGCCACACCTTTCCATACCAGTGAAATCCTGCACGATTGTATAAACTGCAGTGCAAGCAAACAGCCATTGGCTGGTAGTACCTCATCTTTGCACCAAGTGCAATCTGGTGACGCCTGCAAACAAGCAGTGCAAGTCACTTCTCTCGAGCACACGTTACTCGCCGACTGGGCAACAACACGGCTATCTGTGTAGAGCAGTAATTGAGCGCCACCATCGTCATCATGCAGCAGCTTACCTCGTGCTGAATATGCTAGCAATATTATTACTAAGACGGCTAGGCCGCGGTACCAACAGTAAGAGCTCATCGTTGCAGCAAACAAACTAAGAGCCTAGAATACAATGATGATGATAAACTATGCGACACTAAAGACTAAACAAACTGCTTTTATTAGTCGCCATGTATATTAACACCTAGCCACACCTAGCTGTTCCTGGGAAAACTCTGATCTCAACAGCGGAAAGGACAAAAATGTGAAACGCGTTTCATAATAATAAGTTTTAGTGCAAAGTTCACAATAATACAGCTTAGTTTAGCAGGATTGCAGTTTGGAAAGGAACTGGCGCACACCCTCACTGCTCACACCAGCTTCTAGGAGGTGTTCGTCACACAGACTGGTGTCACCAGATCGAGATGTCTTTATACCGCACAACATAGAGGCTTTGCAGCCAGCATCACAGTAAGGATGAGGTATATGCATCTTGTATGAGTACCTAGTAGGACAGTAAGTAATGAGTGGTCACACTCCACATACTCACTGATAGTATTTCTGGAATAGCGCATCATCAGTTTCAAAGCGATTGACCAGGTCACCAAAGTCTTTAGGAAAGCATGTCTTCATACCATAATCCTCTGATGCAGTGTATTCTAGTAACCAGTTAGTGTTGTTGTTAAGATTAGCATCTGTTAGATTCAAATAGTTTACTGCAAAGTCCAATAAACCCTAAACACAGCATTGAGCAGTAAGAAGAATAACATCAATGCAGACATACGTTAGTAGACTCCTTATAGTCACCATCAATAGTGTATATACGATAGCCAAGGTTTAGGTTAGTAAATGGTGTGACACTTGGTCCAATCATGACAAAGCTGTGCAAGTGTAGACAGTTTATGCAATAATCAACATGAAGCTGTGTGTACCTGGTAGGTCGAGATGTGTTGCGCTCATCATAATGTACATACAGTCCATCAGAATGAGCATGACCAAAGAACTGACCAACTATTGTACTCTCATATCTGCACCATGAGACCAATTATCCATGAGTGTAGATAGATGAGTGCATGGCAGACCTATCTACTATCTTATGATAGTTCCAGCTCCAAGCTTGTATACAGTCACCATGACCTGGTGGTATATGGCCAATAATGTGCACTCTCTCTCCTTTGTCCTCTGCTGCCTGCAACTGGTCTATCAGCCATTGTAGCTGTCCTGCTGGATCAGTGCCATTGATTAGCAACCACCTGTAGTAAACACACACGCCCTGCTCAATGAGCTGCTCATAATTATCCGTACTTCCTCCCATAATTAACCGTACTTCCTTCCTGGGCCTTACCAGTTCATGTTATTGCAATAGTTAGTTTGCAGTGAAATTACTCTCAAATTTGATCTGATCAAAATGTTGTAAAATCCTCCTCTACAAAAACGAGATGAAAAATGTCATTTATCTTGAATGCAAATACAATATCGTACCTCTGTACTGTTGTCTTGGCTAGTGGATCATTCAACCATGAGTCCCATAGTTCAGCAGCAGCATCCAGCAACCACGAGTTGGAATTCTCTCCCGTTATAAATGGTGGAGGGAAACTGACAAGAATTACTGATCTTCTTGTATTGCTAACACCAGCTCTACCTGTTGACAGGAGCACTCTCATGATTCCCCAGGGATGGAAACACTCGCTTGTCAGGTAGATACTTCCTCATTAGTTCAACACATTCTGTTAGTATATCTAACTGGTCTGTTCTAGACTGGTTCCATACATTGTGAGCTGGTAGATCACCAGTCCAATAGATCCAGTCAAACTACAACAATGAATAGCTATATCAAATTGTAGCAAGAGCCACAGTCACACACAGTTACAACATAGCTAATCAAGTTCTTGTGCATAATATTGTATTTGGCTTCACCTCATTGCTCTTGTTAGCAAGATCTTCCAGAAGGTTCTCAATGGTCCAGAGAGGTGTGTCACAGGTGAAGTCTCCCCAATATCCTGCTGCTGTCTTCCCTGTACCTATATTATTTATACACAATATATTCACTCGACATTATTAATTGAAGCATTAAATCTTGCCTTTTACCTTTCTCATTGGGTGGTCTGCAGCACAGTGGCTCTCCACAGTCATTGCTAAGACCAGGAGTGTACAATCGATCAAAGTGCATGTCTGAAAGGTGCAGTATCCTGTTGGTTGGTGATCCATCCTATTGTAGATCAGTTATTTTAGGAGATGTTTTCAATAACATTATTCACATACACTTATAGCTTTTGATAAAAACTGAAACTACATTTGAAGTCCCTCAAGTTAGTGTAATGCTAAAAATGCATGTATTACACATGTCACAAACACACAACAGAGCACCACTGGTACACAGTGAGCTAGGTCAGCTAGTGGTCAGCTTACTGGTGGAGGATTGAGTACTGCAACAGGAGGCTTGGGTGTGGCTGGGAAGGTGACATTCCATGATTGATGGCGAGGATCATACGGTTTACCACAGCTTGATCCCAGCAGTATACCACACACCTCCTCAGGACTGAGGACCACATGTGCAAACACGTACAGTACCTCGACCTGGACAAAGAAAGGGTCGATTGCTGCTTGCTACAATTCAGTAGAGACAGCCCACCTTAAACTCGGGAATGACAAGGCGACAAACGTTTTCGTCTTCAGTCTTCGTGATGATGCATATTTCAATCGCTGCTTTTACAATCTCGTCCTCAGTTGCTCCTCGAGAGAACAGATCTTGGACAACACCCACGCCTAGCTTACACGCGTCGCACTCGAGCGAGCCAGACAAGTGCTCCATGGCGCTACTTATCGCTCCCCAGCGCAACTCCTGTTTAGGAAGGCTGGCAGTCAGTGACGGTGCAGCTACCATCAGAAGCAAGAGAGAGACAGCTAACAGCAGGCACTCCATGATTCTCGACAGCACTGCAGACTAATCACGCGCGTGTGGGCCATCTCGGGCCTCGGGGCCCATTATTAGCCTCGCGGGGCCAGCTGATTTGCAGGTGCCACGCCCATAAAAAGCATGCATTTGCACTTATTATGAAAAATAATTATTAGCAAGATTGCAAGTCGGTGAGGAACTGGCGCACATAATCACTGCTCACACCAAATTGCATGAGGTATTTATCACACAGAATATGATCATGGGATCGAGATGTCTTCATTCCGCACAACATGGAGGCTTTGCAGCCAGCATCACAGTAAGGATGAGGTATATGCATCTTGTATGAGTACCTAGTAGGACAGTAAGTATTGAGCGGTCACACTCCACATACTCACTGATAGTATTTCTGGAATAGCGCATCATCAGTTTCAAAGCGATTCACCAGGTCACCAAAGTCTTTAGGAAAGCATGTCTTCATACCATAATCCTCTGATGCAGTGTATTCTAGTAACCAGTTAGTGTTGTTGTTAAGATTAGCATCTGTTAGATTCAAATAGTTTACTGCAAAGTCCAATAAACCCTAAACACAGCATTGAGCAGTAAGAAATACGTTGTAGACTCAATGCAGACATACGTTAGTAGACTCCTTATAGTCACCGTCAATAGTGTATATATGATAGCCAAGGTTTAGGTTAGTAAATGGTGTGACACTTGGTCCAATCATGACAAAGCTGTGCAAGTGTAGACAGTTTATGCAATAATCAACATGAAGCTGTGTGTACCTGGTAGGTCGAGATGTGTTGCGCTCATCATAATGTACATACAGTCCATCAGAATGAGCATGACCAAAGAACTGACCAACTATTGTACTCTCATATCTGCACCATGAGACCAATTATCCATGAGTGTAGATAGATGAGTGCATGGCAGACCTATCTACTATCTTATGATAGTTCCAGCTCCAAGCTTGTATGCAGTCACCATGACCTGGTGGTATATGACCAATAATGTGCACTCTCTCTCCTTTGTCCTCTGCTGCCTGCAACTGGTCTATCAGCCATTGTAGCTGTCCTGCTGGATCAGCGGCATTGATTAGCAACCACCTAAACACATAAAGCTAGCTCTTTTTCTCTCTATAGCTAGCATGCACTCTTACCAGTTCATTTTATTACAATAGTTAGTCTGAAGTGAGATTACTCTCAAACTTGGTCGGATCAAAATGTTATAAAATCCTCCTCTATATACATTGCATAATAATCACTTAAAAATTGAATTGAGCATAACTTGATTACCTCTGTACTGTTCTCTTGGCTAGTGGATCATTCAACCATGATTCCCATAGTTCAGCAGCAGCATCCAGCAACCACGAGTTAGAGTTCTCTCCCGTTATAAATGGTGGAGGAAAACTGACAAGAATTACTGAGCTTCTTGTATTGCTAACGCCAGCTATATACCTGTTGACAGGAGCACTCTCATGATTCCCCAGGGATGGAAACACTCGCTTGTCAGGTAGATACTTCCTCATTAGTTCAACACATTCTGTTAGTATATCTAACTGGTCTGTTCTAGACTGGTTCCATACATTGTGAGCTGGTAGATCACCAGTCCAATAGATCCAGTCAAACTATAGTGAGACCACAGCCACTACACAATCTCCTATGCACAAAGCAAAGGAACTGCTTCTTACACTTTACCTCATCGCTCTTATTAGCAAGATCTTTCAGAAAGTTCTCTATAGTCCAGAGAGGTGTGTCACATGTGAAGTCTCCCCAATATCCTGCTGCTGTCTTCCCTGTACCTGCAACAACACTACTCACTCAGCCTATAGTGTCTGCTTTCTTGTGGATGATTTAACCTCCATTACCTTTCTCATTGGGTGGTCTGCAGCACAGTGGCTCTCCACAGTCATTGCTAAGACCAGGAGAGTACAATCGATCAAAGTGCATGTCTGAAAGGTGCAGTATCCTGTTGGTTGGTGATCCATCCTATTGTAGATTAGTAGTACAAGCTTTTGAAACTGTCTTGCAAGTTTAGTGTAGTGTTAAAAATGCATGTATTGGACATGTCACAAACACATAACAGAGCAGTATTAGCTATTAGCGCACAGTGAACTAGCTAGCCAGTCAGCTAGTGGTCAGCTTACAGGTGGAGGATTGAGTGTTGCAACAGGAGGCTTGGGTGTGGCTGGGAAGGTGACATTCCATGATTGATGGCGAGGATCATACGGTTTACCACAGCTTGATCCCAGCAGTATACCACACACCTCCTCAGGACTGAGGACCACTTGTGCAAACACGTACAGTACCTCGACCTGGACAAAGAAAGGGTCGATTGCTGCTTGCTACTAGACAGCCCACCTTAAACTCGGGAATGACAAGGCGACAAACGTTTTCGTCTTCAGTCTTAGTGATGATGCATATTTCAATCGCTGCCTTTACAATCTCGTCCTCAGTTGCTCCTCTAGTCTAGAGAACAGATCTTGGATAACACCCACGCCTAGCTTACACGCGTCGCACTCGAGCGAGCCAGACAAGTGCTCCATGGCGCTACTTATCGCTCCCCAGCGCAGCTCCTGTTTAGGAAGGCTGGCAGTCAGTGACGGTGCAGCTACCATCAGAAGCAAGAGAGAGACAGCTAACAGCAGGCACTCCATGATTCTCGACAGCACTGTAAACCGATCATGCGTGAGCCAGCCGAGCCAGCTGATTTGAGGGCGACACGCCCATAATTGCACTAACATAAATCTTTAAAATGACTTCATCAGACCTACTCTAACTGCTAATGCACCAACTAAAGGATAGATCCCATAAATGAGAAGACAACAGCCACCAGTCCATAGTGATAGTTGGAGGAACCTAGCTATCCTTGATGAGAATCTTTTTCCGTAAACTAGAGAGCCGATGGTAGCATTTAGTTCGTGAGGGATAAACACAATGTCTTGGTTGTGTCGATCAGTTGCAATGCTGACTGTGCCATAGGCGGCTAGAGGTGAGTCAATCAGTAGTAGGAACTCGTCAACACGATAACCGTTATGCACACGCCGTCTGATTAGCTGAGGGGGCTCTGAGGGCGGGGTTCTGTTACGACAGATGTGAGTGACAAAATCTTTGAATCGTGTTGCCTCGTGGACTGAATCAACACGGATTGAAATCCCTCTCTCATCCACGAGTCGGAAAGGTACGGAATCACATGTTATATCAGGTACCTTGTCCTCTATATCATCGTATGTGTCGTCGTTCTTCTCCAAGAAGCATTGATATTTTACCACTCGTTTAGCCACGCCCACTCTTCTTCCCGAACTTGCTGGAAAAACAGTGTTAGCATGAGAGGAGACGATCCCGCCCACAACAATCTGTGTATTTGCAGCCAGTTCCTGCGTTTGAAGCAAGTCTTGTTTCAGTTTGGTAAAGTCAGAATAGCGTGGGACTCTACTGTACAGATCGGCATCGTCTTTATACTTCACGTACAGTTTTCTCATGTACGAACTGCTGTAGAGCGATAGAACTCCTAATCCAATGCATCCAACACGTAGAGACACCACCGGGTGCTCTGAGATCCAGTCAGATATTACACCCTGTAAAAACTCCATTTTGCAGAGGCGTGTTTGTATAACCACACCCAGAAAGGCGTGGTCTAACTCTAATCTAGATCTGGAAACTCGTCTGGAAAGCTAAAGATGGATCAGCAAATAGCAGGTGTTCTGCTCGGCGCAGGAGCCATGTTCGCCGGTTACCTAATTTCTAAATTAGCCGAGTCTCAGAGACAAGAGGTAGACCGCCTGAGTAGTGTTCCACGGTACAGAAGCCTTGGTGACCTCAAGACAGATCTGGAGAAACTCCCATCTCAAAGGGCTGATGTTCTAGTAGAGGGAATAGTGCGTAAGCATACCTCATCACTTTCCTCTAAGAATGGTGGCGTGGATGGAGCTGCGAGACTGGTTACCACAACCAACTACACTAAGGTCTACGATACAGAAAAAGGAGTTTGGAATGATCGAAGCTCGTCAACTGAGAACAGCCGTCTGTCTATCCCCTTCCAGCTGACCGACCCTAAGGGAAGGAAAGTCATCGTAGAATCAGTTCACCAAGCCAGAGGGTTCTGGTCACTATTGCAGCAGGTATATCAGGAACGGACCCAGCCAGAGCACAGGACGATAGGTGACTTAGCTACCACCCTGACGGTGAATGAGTTACCGAATGGTTTCCTAAAACGAGAGCTCATGTTGCTGTTTGGTACAAGTTTTGCTGGTTACGGTCAAGCAATGCTCGTGACACAGCAGTCCAGTCCCCACGTTGTCTTTCTTCCATCGGAAGTGTCTCATAGTATTCGTGATCTTCTGTCACATAAGGAGATGATTGTGTCTGGTCTCAGATTCTTCTCTATAGTTCTGATTGCTGGAGGAGGAGCTCTAGTGATCTTTGCAGCAATACCTTTCCTTAAGAAAGCCTTTAGTTCATCACAAGAGACCAGTAACCGAAGACAGCTTGAACAATAGACATCAATTGATCAACTTGAATAGTTAACATACATCTAGTAAGTTCAAAGATTCTTATAATTATATTGAGTAGTATTCAGTATAATAATCAGTGAGCCATACAACTGCTGCAGTGCACGTGCGCTGTAAGTTGTAAAGTAGCCACACCCATGTTTTATGACTTGTTTTACAACCGACATGGCAAAGATCGTAGCGCTAGTAGCCTCGCTCTATCTGGCTACCACGGTTTATGGAGATCAGAAATCCTTCGACTGCAAAATGAGGCAGATGGCAATGGATTTCGCGCGCAAGATTCAACCCTTTCGATTGGAGGACAAGTTCCAGCAGGTGGCTGATGCCTTGAACGGAGCACAAGAGGCACAGGGTTGTAACGTGAACGTGTCAAAACGTGCTCATGTTAGCGAGCTGTTCGTGGAGACCAGGTTACTGCGACGATCAACCAGTGGTCCCTCCTATTATGTTGATCCTATCAATGGAAAAGATGATGGAAACCAGAATGGATCCATTAAAACACCTTTCCTGACCATTGGATATGCAGTCAACATCACCAGAAAACAATCAAGTCCATCAACAATATTCTTGCGAAAGGGAACGTTTTATCTGAACAATACAATCGAGCTTGGACCAAATGATAGTGGTCTAACAATCACAAGCTACCAGAATGAAGAAGTTTGGATAAGTGGAGGGAGAGTGATAAATCCTAGTTGGAAAAGAGTTGGACCACTAGAAAGTAATATCTATATGGCAGATCTCTCATCTACTGGGATCACTGATGTACCAGGATTTCGAGTGGACAATATGCGTGGTATACGAGCACGCTATCCTAATGCAGATCCTGAACTAGGCTTTGGCTCATCATTAACAGCAAAAAGCTGGGCCAAGTCAACCCTCCCATCAGAACCTGACCAGACGATCAGTCCAGACACTCCTGTACGATCATCTGGCCCAATGTTCCAGCACTATCAACTAGGTGTTGGTGGCTGTTGTAATAACTTTGTTCCTGATGCTGGTTACTGGTGTGGCTCTAAGACTGAAGGAGGAGGAGCATTTACCTACCATGTACCATCTGGCATGGTAGCTGACACGTCTGTACTACCTCATCAGCCGTACAAGAATGCTACAGGAGCAGTCGTACAGTGCTGGCGACCAGGACACTGGGCAAGCTGGATGTTCGAGGTAGGAGACTATGATTCTGGGACTGGAACTTTCACATTCAGTAGAGGTGGATTCCAAGGAGCTCGTGGAAATGACAATGGAGCCGAGTTCTATATTGAGAATGTAATAGAAGAGCTGGACTCACCAAATGAGTGGTACTTTGATCCAAACACAAAAGAGCTTTTCTTCTGGTATAATGCAAGTGCTGGAACCGAACCTCCAGCAGACACACTGTATGTTGTACCACAACTCAAGACACTGATCAAGATAGTCGGAACACAGGACAATCCAGTGAAGGGAGTCAACATCTCTGGTGTTAATTTCCGTGACACTTGCTACACGTACATGGATCCTCATGGCATGCCCTCCGGAGGAGACTGGGCTCTGCAGCGCATGGGAGCTGTGTACTTGGAGGGTACAGTATTGACTGTGATTGAAGACGGCATCTTCAGTCGACTAGATGGCAATGCTATCATGATCTCGGGATATAATCGCAATACCACTGTGCAGAGAAATGAGTTTGCGTGGATTGGTGATACAGCCATTGCATCGTGGGGTGACACCACTGGAACTACAGTGCCAGGAATGGGATGGGACGGAACTGATGGAAACCAGCCTCGCTTCAACCGAATACTGTACAACTTTGTACATGAGCTAGGAATATGGGAGAAACAGTCGTCATTCTACTTTCAGGCCAAGTCTTGTCAGAATGAAATCCGAGGAAACATATTCTTCAATGGTCCCAGAGCAGGCATTAACTTCAATGATGGATTTGGTGGTGGAAGTGATGTTGCAGAAAACCTTTTGTTCAATACTTGTCGAGAGTCAGGTGACCACGGACCATTCAATAGCTGGGACAGGCAGGTGTATGTTACCAAGGTGAAGAATGGCACAGCACAACCTGATAAAGCTTATGATAATATCTACAGTAACTTTATTATTGCGAACTACAACAGCCAAGAAGCCATTGATAATGATGATGGGTCTAACAACTATAACACTCATGATAACTTCTTTGCTTACAGTGGAAATGGAATGAAGAATGATTTTGGTGGTCATGACAACCACCATCACAACAACATTTATGCATATGTTGGGCAGGGCTTTAGCATCGTTAGTCAGCTACCAGGCCATGTGGACATGTTCTACAATAACACTGTTGTTATGACTAAAGATGGTGACTATGGTCGTGGTGCTACATGCAATGGTTCATCGATGACTATCGTCTTTGACAATCACATTTACACTCCAACAGGTAAAGTGACTGAATGTGGCATGAGCCTTGAGGACTGGCAAGCCGAGGGATATGATCCAGGTACAACAGCAGATGTGTGGCCCAGTGACGATGACCTGGTTAGTGTCACCAAGAGACTGCTGAACTTAAAGGCTTGACAATTATTATACATCTGGACTAATCATAATCACCTTTGGCATCAACAGTTTATTATGTTTTTTGATGTAATCACATCAATTGTGGTTAGACAAGAAATAACAGTGCAAGTGGAAACAAGTATAGTACAAGCAATAATGTATCACAGCTCACACAATATTGGTATGATAGAATGCAAGATAGTCCAGAATCCATTATAAAGACACTACTACTTAGTAACAAAATAAGTATTTTCAAACAGTTACTATAAGTGATGGTTTCGTATAAACCGATTTCCTTCAGAATGCTTGCCATAGTACACGTATTTACATTGTCCAAATACACCTGGGAGAGGAACGGAAAGAGGAAGAAAGCAGAGCTATAAGGAGACATCTATTTCTAGGTTGATTACACAAAACTACACACAGTACAACCAAAAAAGGACTCGACTTAATCTCTGTGATTACAAGACGTTTCATATTGAAATGACAACGCTAGTCAGCAAACTAGCCACTATCACTAAACACAGTGACATGTGACAGTGTCAATAGCACACCTTTATGCTGTCCGGTTAGATCTCGTGAGGTGGGTAGGGGATTGTAGCCTCCTGCTATGACCTCACCTGAACTGCTCAACCGACTGGTCTCCTTGAACTAGAAGGTGAGATAAGTAAAGAAGAGTACGAGAGGGAGAGAGGCTTACATCGTCACTTGATGGTCGTACGACTCTCATGAATGCTCCTACTCTCTTTGCCTCTTTTCTCTCCTCGTTGCTTACCGGTTTAGAGTCAAGGAATGTCAACTGGGTAAGCTTATGAAGAACATAATATCTGTAGAGCATAACACAGACCATAGATAAATACCCCATGTACATGGGTATGTATCTATGCACAGACACACAGACCAATAACATCACTGGGATGTTATATGTCAGAAAACCAACAAGAACATTAAAAATCTTGAAAATGACAGTTGACTTTGCACATTTTTCACTAACCTGTATTTCTGGTAATCATCTTCGTCATGGCCTGACTGTAGTAGCTCGTGTGGGCACGCTCTATTACCTAATAGACTAAGATATCGTAGTTTAGGGCAGCTCTTGTCGAGCACACCCAGTAGCTTCTCGGTGTCCTCTAGCTGGTTATTGTTGAGTGTGAGAGTGTGAAGATGAGGAAGACGAGGCAGGGACATGGCTGAATCTGTTAGTTCATTGTTGTCTAGTACAAGTTCTTGCAAAGCCTTGAAGTGTCCCACACCATTCAGCGCTCTATGGAACGGTACAGTGTCACGTTACCCATATGGAGATGTGGTATATGAACCACTTACTGCAGCTTGTTGTAGCTGAGGTCTAATCGGATTGCTGTAGAACCATACTCTTCCCACAGCTTAGAAGGAATAGAGGAGACATCTTCTCCAATGAAAGCTACCTAATCACGTGAACACATTGACAAGCTAATGTCTTGTTTTAGCCTCAAACCAGTCAACTCACGTGTTCATTGTCAACCGGGTCCTTTGTAGTTGATGCAGGCGCTGCTGCAACAGCGCCATTAGAGGTAAAGTCACTGCTCGCTAGCTGTTGGTCGCTTCTATCGTCGAACACGAGCTGTGGTTGAAGGGAGCTAGATGTCGCTGTTCCGTTGCTTGTGAGAGCCTCCATCGATTCACCGGATAACGACATCACTCGCCGCGTGGTTGCTGTACACAGTTTCCGACGTGTGTTCGTGCTCTTAATCTTAACGTGGTAAGCGAGCATGCACAAGCAGCACAACTAGCCACACAACACAGTACTTGTGATCAAAGACGACTAAGTACATGGGTGGGGCACTTATTGACCATTGCGTCATTTTATAAACTTAGGCGGGCCCAAAGCGCGCGCAGTACTTTCAGCCGTTCGTTGAGTTATGGTAGTGCATGTCTGTCAGAGTAAAACAACCAAATGCTATCAGCACAGATGATGCAGGATCTTCTAAAAAGCTAGCTGCTGTGCTTGTCCCCAGGAACTCTATTCATCGATCGAAGACACAATAAAATTAATGTTGCTTTCACAATAGTTAGTGATAATAGCAGCACAGTATGGGCTAGTATGTGCTGTGGGATTGGTTATTACCACAGAGAAGTGTGGACAGGATAAAGACTATAAACCTCTTGTTCATAATAGCATACTATAAGACGATGAGCTGAGAGGAAGAGAGAGGTGTGCATGTTGTGTGTTCTAGGCTACTCTTGTTTGGCTTTCTTCGCCAAAAGTGTCTTATGGATGTAAGGCATTACTCCTGTAGAGGGGAAAGTGTTGATCAATGTGAAGCAACAGAGAAAGGAAGTTAGGTTTCTCACCTCCTCCTGCAATGGTGGCTCTAATGAGAGTGTCCAGCTCCTCGTCACCCCTGATGGCTAACTGGAGGTGGCGTGGTGTGATCCTCTTTAGATGGAAATCCCGGGAGCAGTTTCCTGCTAACTCTAATACCTGAACAAGTGATTAATCACTAATTATATTGAGATTGGAGCTGACTCACCTCAGCAGTAAGGTACTCCAATATGGCAGCACTGTATACAGCTGCAGTAGCTCCAACACGGCCCTTGCTGGTCGTTCTTTGCTTCAGATGTCTATGTATGCGACCTACAGGAAACTGAGGCGAGCAGGTGGAGACATGACGGCTGTCTAGAGGACATTTGCTGGCTTACTTGCAGCCCTGCTCTCGCTGATCTAGAGACGGCCTTAGCCTTGACCTTAGCATCCTTGCCAGCTTTACCTCCTGCCTACAACACGGAAACACGACCAGTAAGCGATACTACACTGAACGCAGCTACAATCAGCACGATAGCTGGTTAGAGATGCGCTCACCATTTCTCAAACAGTCCACTACACTATCCACTAGTGTGATACGCGCTTCTTTTCTCACAGGGATTAATATCTCAAGTGTTCTCGCCCCTCAAAGCGCGCGTATTTTGTGACGTTGAAATGATTTTTGGCATTTAGTCACGCCTACATGTTAGTGACGTCACCAACACCAACCAATCAGATGCTAGCGGGGGAGACCATTTTTGCCGCGAGAACAAACGGGTGGGCGTGGTGGTTAGGTGTGTCGACCAACAGGTCTTGCTGAAATCGAGAGAGATGACCTGTTACTTTGTGATTGTTGGTCACAACGACAATCCCATCTTTGAGCAGGACTTCAGTAGACCCACAGAAAGCGGCAAGGTGAGTGAATCAGTACTTACTCGGCGACATGCACGTTCGTTCAATCTCTCTCGTTAACACAGGGAGATGACAACAGCAGTCGACGCCATCTCAACCAGTTTGTAGCTCACGCGTCGCTGGACCTCGTCGACGAAGCCAAATGGCAGTCTGGAAACCTGTGAGTCACTATCACTAATCATCAACGACCAGCTGATTCTGTCTCATTGTTGTTAGATTCCTGAAGACCGTGGACAGATTCAACGAGCTGGTGGTCACTGGATTCGTCACTGCTAGTCGTATCCTACCATAGCTGTAGTTGATGTATTATGCTGCATAGTGTACTGGGTATTTGTACATGTATTTTCAACTTGACCACACCTACTTGCAGATATGCGTTTTCTCCTTGTACACGACAGCCATGTTAGAAGCCAGGACGGCATAAGACAGTTCTTCAGTGAAGTCTATGAGCACTTCATCAAGGTGACAAAGCCACAATGCAACTACCACTTACCTACCCTTTCTCCACAGGCAATGTTAAATCCTTTCTATGAACCCAACACACCAGTACAGTCAGCTAACTTCAGGAAGAAGGTCCACCACTTAGCTCGCAAGCACTTGTCAGTCAACATTGCATAGCATTTGGTATCAAAATTTGAGAAACTGTTTTACGCACATAAAACAGTCATGAACAAACGTGTGTATACAATATCTAGACTGGTTCTATCACATGGATTCAACTGAGTACACTCGAATGAGATTGTCAGTGAATCCAGCGTATAAACTCTGTCCATCAGAACTCCAGGCAAGGCTCTTGCACTCTATAGAGGTCGCTCCAGGGATCTCGGGCTGGATTTCATCAACTAGTGTCTTGCTCTCAAGATCCTACACACAAAGACAAAGTATGGTAACAAAGAGCAGAGTTATTATTCCTGATGAACTGTTTCGACAGCAAGCTTACCCAAACTTTAATGGTAGGTCCGGTGGCGGCACACAGCCAGTACCGGTTAGGGCTGAACACCAGAGCATTGATAGTCTCTTGTTGAGCATGGAGGGTGTACAGATGCTTGCCCTCATTCAGATCCCATAGCATAGCCATACCATCCTTGAGAAGAATCTAGCTCAGTACGCAATCACGAGGACATGTGTAGCTAACCTTTCCTCCTGATGCACATAAACTGCCATCAGGAGAGACAGTGACAGTGTTGAGAAATCCAGAGTGACCGAAATGGTTAGTCTTCAGCTTACAATTGGTGAGGTTCCAAACCTGTAACACACAGGCATACATTATTATACGACTATCAACAGTAGTACTGACCTTCACGGTCTTGTCCCAACCGGAGGAAACAATGACGGGATTTTGAGCATTGGGAGAGAATCTAACACAACTGATCCACTCTGTGTGACAATCGTCCTACCAGCAACACAAGATAATGTGACACATTAGGATCATGGGGTCAGTACCTGAATGGTGTACTTGCATACTCCTAGCGTGTTCCATAGCTTGATAGTACGATCTCTAGCGGCTGACACGATCTGACGATTGTCGGCTGAGAATGCAACACTGAGTACATCTTTAGTGTGACCTACAAATCTCCTGGTAGTGACACCTTGAGAGAGAGGATCATAGCACAGCGATGACTTAAGGTGCTGTACTAACCCGTGTTCAGATCCCATAATCTCAGTGTCGAGTCCCAGCTACCAGATAATGCGAACTGACCATCTGAAGATATGACCACGTCTGACACGAAGTGGTTATGACCCCTCAGTGCTCGTTTAGCGATCCCATAGTTGGTCTCATCACGTAACAAGGTCCAGACTATGACCGACTTGTCTAGTGGAGGTTACACTGGATAGCAGTGTAGTGATTGTGAACACGATAATGACCAACCTCTCGAGGCGCTCAGGATGGTGTCCGGGCTGTTAGCAGTGGTGGCTATCTGTGTCACCCAACCACCATGACCCTTTAGAGTTCCTCGTAGCTTCAGCTGCTCCGTCATAGTCCTTCAGGTCACGATGTGAATGGATTTTTAGGGAAAGAAATGGCCGACAAACAAGGTTGCACGTGCGAGATCTGTCACACTCACACGCGTGCGCAATGGCATGTAAAAATTCGCAAACGGATTGTGCACTTCCGATGTGTTCCTCTCCTGCCCCTTTTTTTACCGTCAACGGTGAATACCAAGCAAGTTGAAGCAGGTCATATTTTACTACCCATACTCGCAGTCACAGTATCATCGATCCAACGGTGCTTGTGCAAACTTTAGCAAAATTCTATTGTCAATACGTACAAAGCAAGTCTAGAAAAGACAAAAACTGCATTATAATTTAACGGTTTGTCAGCCATTCCTGTAGTTCAGTAGCTAGCTGGTGTTCTCTCACACTGGATTCCCTGAGAGCATCAATGATAGTGGCCCATGTGTAGGGAGGGGAACCACTCTTACGCCACACATCAAACACTTCAGCATAACATAGAATATCATCATGAGGATGGCTCTTGGATATTGACTTAATACAATCAGAACTGATGTTGAGTTGCAGTCCCACTGTCTCCCAAATGCTCCTTGTTCTATCAGCCACCTTGTTGAGTAGATCACTCATCTCAGGTGCTGTATTGAGTGGCTTGAGCTGAGCTGTAGCAGAGCCTGATCCAGGGAACAGCAGCTAGTACATTTATCAACCTAGCCTGTTATCATACCTCTCTGATGGTCCACAGTAGGTGCTGCTGCGCCATCTATACTAGTACTGCTGGAACTTACTATAAGAGAGAAGAACACCACAATTAATATACTGATCATAACACCAGCAGCTTATCATTCCAAGGAGAGTACAACTTCAAATAATGTAGTCAGTGGAAATAGCACAAAATATATCCACTGCTTGGTGTGTTAAAAAATTTCCTATTTAGGCAATTTTTGTACAAGCTTTACTAAATCTTGCGCACAATAGAGGCCCATTTATTTACTGCTGTTTCACAGTTGAACGCTCCTTGGAATAATAAGCTCCTGATAACACACATACTCTCTTGAACTGCTTCCTCACTGGATACCCCAGAGACCTGCATAGTATGGTTACCATCATTTATAGGTACTAGTGAGCTACTATTGCTGTACCTGAGTAGCTGCAGTAGAGGATGAGTCTACCACCACTGCTGAATGCTGCACTGCAGATGCTGAATGACTGCTGCAGTTTGAGGTACATAGTAAAAACTAAAAGCTTAGTTATAATACTTACTCTCTTGTCAGTTTCATATCAGCGAGGACCTCAGCCAACTCAGCATCATCTCCACCAATCCTGCGATATTGATGAATGACAGCTCTTATGTTATCAATCTTCAATCTTCTTGCAAGGACAGCAGCAAGTTCAGGTGGAGCTGACTCCACTAACCGTATATCTTCCTATTAACATAATGTACACATGCATAATACAATGCAACTTATCATTTACCTCAAATTGAATTTGCATAAGTTCAACAGTGTTGTACAGCAGCCAGTACTTATGACTGTGAGTAGGTAGTGAAATGTGACCTAATTGGCATCGAAGGTACTTGGCACTCTTGTTGAGGGTAAAGAGGCAGAACTTGGCTCTAGAGGGAAGATCAGATTGTGCTGCATTAGCACATTTTGGGCACGAGAAAGCTAGCTGCTCTATAGCTCCAGGTAGCCACTGGTGGACTTCAGAGAAACAAACATGAAGTAGCTCCAGTAGTCTCCTGCATGAATCTCTGAAGGAAGGTTGATCAGTAGCTAGCTGGCGTGAGTACTGGAGCTCCACAGTGTCTGTGTGCTCAGTGATGGTCAGTCTGTCCACACCAATGTCCATAGTGATCTGGTCACGATAGATACCAGAATAGAAATGAACCATCACTCCTTCCTTAGAGGCAAGAGAGGTGACTAGTCGAACATAGTAGCCAGGAGGAACATATCCAGAGAGGAAGGTAAGGTGAACTGGAGCTGGCTTCTTGAGAGGCTGTGCATCTTCGTGTTGAGACTGATGGCGGAGAATTGGACTGGAGCTTTCTATAGAGGTGCTGTGCGATGGTGTCATGGCTAGGTGGAACTGAAGCATGTGAGGAATGAAATATTCCTTCACTTGTTGACTCTTGGCATGTAGCTGTGTAGTGACAATGGGAGCAGCCAGGAGGAAGTGTTCCAACATCTCAATCAGGGCAGCTGGAGTCAGATTATACTCACGAACATTGCCCAGTACAGATTCATAGAGAGGCTCAACAAGAACACCATAGTGTGTAAGAGTGTTCCACATGTTACTATGTTCAGCCATTCCCTTCCAACTGGCAAATAGCTCTCCAAACCGATCAACCAGTGAGGCTCAAGAATCACAACTGATTTGAGGCCTTCAATATTAGGGTAGAACAAGAAGACTCCAAGCTCATGATAGAACAAGAGAGCACCAGGAACCTCATCGCGAGGTACATGGCATTCTGCTGCAATGCTGTACACTTCATCTAGTGATATGACAGGCTTCTCTCTCTTAGTGTGGAGCTGCAGGACCTTGCGGAAGTGAACCCAGCTGACTGGCATATCCTCACTGAGCTTGTCTTGGACAAAGCTATAGACTCTTCTTCGAAGCTCTTCAAAGTCAGGGTCAGCTTGAGAGCCCATTCCTGCAGTGGTGTTATCAACCACCATACCACACAGCACCATGTCAGCATATTCCTTCCCCTCAATAGAGGCAAACAGCTTATTGAGAATGGCTTCTGCTGCTTCCTTCCTCTCTTTATCTGGTCTACCAGGAGCAAGCTGATCAGCATGAGTGCCAACAAGGATTATCCTAGGATAGTCAGGAACTGTCCTCTGTTGTTGAGCACTGCTTCCAAATCGAGCATGAATCGAGGCCATCCACTTCTGGAGCAGAGAGAGAGTGGTAATCTTCAATGCTCCATCATCTTTCCTGTGACCCTTATCATTAGTGATCAATCTAAACGGAGCCTCAAGACCTTTAGAAGCATCAAACACGCGCACGATCAGGAATACTGTTCGTGAGCTCATAAATGCAGGAAGAGAATCCAGAAATACTGGCTGGCCACCACAGTCGCAGAGATGCAACAACACTTGGCTGACGACTTGGCAGGGACCCGGCTTGGCTGACGTCCCTGCCTGACTGTCTGGTGAGAACGGCGGCCATGATGGTCTCTTCTGTGAGGGGAAGTGCCAGGTTTGGTTTCACCGCTGGTGTGCTGGGGTTACAAGAGAGCGCTATGACGCTATATCTCCTACTGATGATCCCTTTCTTTGTCCCACCTGCTCAATGGCAAACTGTCAGGCTATCATTGCTACCCAATCGGCCGACATTTCTAGTCTGCGCCAGAGCATCAACAGCCTTGCTGAAGAAGTTCGCGAACTAAAAAGTACAGTGGCTTCTCTTCAAAATCAGTTTCAGCTTGCTGTTAGCTCCAATAACATCTCCGAGTCTGCCAAGACTAGTGATGCTGCTCGCGACACCCGGAGTGTGAAAGCTAAAAGAAAGCCCAAGCTTCCAAGATCACAAGAACAACCACACCTCAGGCCAGCTAGTGCTGCAAATAATGAAAATGTAAAATCAAGTGTCCCTGTGGAAAATGCAAGAAAAATCTGGGGTACTATGAAAACTGCTTCTCCGAAAACCATCCTGACTGCTATTCAGCATGTAGTTCCAAACCTAACCTCCTTGTGTGTCAAGAGAAAATTTCAAGCTTCTAACGGTATTACCAAAAAGTGGTGGCACGTTGTTCGAGGCTCAAAAGCTGACATTGAGCTCCTTGATTCAGGCTGGAGCAAAATTAAAATTCAAACTGGTTGGAAACTTCAGCCTCTACTAAGTTTCGCTACAACCATCTCAGCCATTCCTGTTGCCAGCTTAGAAGCTTCTGCTGTTCCTTCTACTGTCTCTGCTGGCACTGGTATTTCTGATATTACACAAACTGCAGTTTCTAAAGCTCCAGTTTCAACACCCAGTCGGTCTCTTGAGTTTCCTGCTCCAAAATCTATTTCCTTGCCTCCAGTTTCGGTCCTGCTGCTTCTGTTCCGGCTCCCGCTACTCCTGGTCCTTCCAGTCCTTCTGTACTTACACCTGCTAGTGTACATGCTTCTGGGTCTACTGAGACTGGTTCTTTTTTGTCCATCCCCAGAGCTCCATTGCTTCCAACTTAAACCTAGATGAGTCAAACATTTTTTCACGTGAGTCTAAAAATCTTAATATTTTGTACTTCAATGCTAGAAGTGTGCTTCCTAAATTGGATGAGTTATGTCTAATTGCTGGTTCTTTACAACCAGATGCTATTTGTATTGTTGAATCCTGGCTTTCTGCTGACATTACTGACTTTGAAATTGCCATAGATGGCTATGTAGTTCACAGGGCAGACAGGAATAGACATGGTGGTGGTGTTCTTGTGTATGCTAAGAACACGTTTTTATGTAAAGTTATCCCTCATCAACATGACCCTCTTGAAATCATTACCTTTTCACTGCATTCTGGTGTCAACAAAGTCTGTTTTTCTCTTTTTTATCGGCCTCCTGACAGTCCAGCAGATTATATTGATACTTTATTTTCATATGTCCAGTTCATCCAATCAAATTATTTTTGTACCAGCTACATTTTACTAGGTGATTTTAACATAAATTTTTGTATTGACTCACATCCTTTGTACAACAAACTTAATGCCTTGTTTGACTGTCTTGGTCTGTGTCAGGTTGTCAATGAGCCCACCCGTATATCTACCACTTCTTCTACCATAATTGATTTAGTTGCAATGTCTTTACCCTCTGCCCTGGTCTCTTGTACTACTATTTCTTCTTTATGTAACTCTGACCATCTAGGGCTTCATTTACGTTTGCTCTGGCGTTCTAATCATTCTTCCCAGAAGCGTCCTTCTCGTGTGATCTGGCGTTACAACTATGCTGATTGGGACAAAGCTCATGATCTCCTCGAAGATGTAGACTGGGATTCTCTTTTGCTACAAGTGTCTGACATAGATCAAGCTTGGCTAATCTGGAAGGACACATTTCTTAGCATTATGAATGAGTGCATTCCTAGAGCCATTCTCCCTAACAGAGTTAATCGCCCTTGGCTAACCAAAGACCTCCTGCAAGCTATGCGCAAAAGAAATTCATTATACAAACAGGCTAAGGTTACTGGAAGGTTTGATGAATATAAACGTCATAGAAATATGCTTGTCGGGCGGCTCAGGTTTGCAAAAAAATCCTATTTTTGCAGAATCAATGCTGACAGCACTAAATCCTTCTGGAAGACTTGTAGGCTTCTGTATAAGCAGTCTAGTTCTGGTGTTCCTGTTTTGTCTGCACCTGATGGTTCTTCTGTCTGTTCAAATCTAGGTAAGGCTGCTCTTCTGAATGAACATTTTGCTAAGTGTTTTAATCATGCTGTTCCCCCATTGGTTCCACCAACTGCTAATGGTGCTGCTCTCCCAGATGATTTTCTTTGTTCTGAAGAATGGGTGTTGAACAATCTTGCCTCTCTTGATGTTACAAAGGCTAGTGGTCCTGATGAGGTGTCAGCCCATATGCTTAAATTTACTGCTGTTAGCGTCAGTCCTTCCATCACCACTCTTTTCAATATGTCTCTTTCTCTTGGTTGTGTGCCAGCTGAATGGAAAGTGGCTCGTGTCACACCAGTACCCAAAGTTTCTAAACCTACTCTACCAGATCATTTTCGACCTATCTCCCTTCTCAGTATCCTTAGCAAAATTCTTGAGAGACACATCTGTATCTTAATTCGTGATCATCTAACTTATCATAGTCTTCTCTCTGATCACCAATGGGGTTTTAGGCCTGGGAGATCTACAACATCTGCTCTCTTATCCACCTTGTCTGACTGGCATGACGAGCTAGATCATGGTAACGATATCTGTGCTGTTTTCTTCGACTACCGGAAAGCATTCGACTCAGTTCCTCATTTGCCTCTTGTGGAGAAGCTCATGGATTTCTTTCTTGACCCTTCTATTGTTACGTGGATCACCAGCTATTTATGTGATAGAATGCAGAGTGTGGTTATTGATGGTGAGTCCTCCAATTTAGTACGTGTGGTGTCGGGAGTCCCACAGGGCTCAGTTCTTGGCCCCCTTTTGTTTTGCATATATATTGACAGTGTAGCACTCTGTACCCAGTCTGTAAATGTTCATAATGTTCTTTATGCCGATGATCTTCTGTTGTACAAGGTAATTGCCTGTGCTCAAGATTTTATTGATATGCAACAAGACGTCTTAGCTATCGAGCGGTGGTCTACTAACAATTTTTTGACTCTAAACTCTGCTAAATGCAAGGTCATGGTCGTTAGTAGGAAGAAATCTCCATACTATCAACCTCTTTTATTGAATGATGTAGCTGTTGATCGGGTGGAGTCGTTTAAGTATCTTGGCATAAATATTTCTCATGATCTCACATGGTCATTTCATATTAGTAAGATCTGTGCTAAAGCTCGTCAATCTCTGGGTCTTCTTTACAGGCAGTTCTATGAAAAATGTGACTCCAGGTCTCTCCTTAAGCTATATATCTCACTGGTCAGGCCTCTTTTAGAATATGCTTGTCCCGTTTGGGCTCCTCATGCTCAAAAGGATATCTATTGTATTGAGCGTGTCCAAATGCTTGGGGTCAAGATCATCACTGGTGAATGGAACATTGTCTATCATGACGGTTTGGTCCGACTTTCTTTGGACACTCTTGAAAAGAGAAGGCTTGATCTCTCATTATGCCTCCTGTATAAATATGTTCATTCCATGTGCTTTTTTCCAGCCAATTTTATTTCAAGAAAACGTAATTCAGGGTACAACCTTCGTTCTCCTCATCCTCTTCAGCTCGAGCAGCCATTTGCCAGAACTAATTCTCATCTGTTTTCCTTTATTCCTCGCTCTGTTTCTATCTGGAACTCTCTTCCTTCTTCTATAGTTCTGGCGTCTTCTCTAAACTCGTTTAAGTTTTTATTGTCCAACCATAATTATTCTTAGGTTTTATTTATTATCTTATATAATAGGGATCACTTAGTATTAGCTTTATTGCTATTGTGAATTCCTTGCCTGTATGTGCAAAAGTATTATAAAAAAAAAAAAAAAAAAAAACACTTCATGATCAGGACCCGTAGATTGCTTAGATGCTTGTTCCAAAACTATCTCCTTGTGCTTATCAACTTCTTCATGAGAGAGTTTTTGGCCAAAGCCAATTAAAAACTCCTGAAAATAGCTCAGTTTTTGTCTCTTGAGCTAAAATAAGCCGCACTTCCTCAACTATCTCATCTTCTTCAGTAACTGCTGCCCACTGATGGTGAGAGGAGCTGCCAGTCTTAGCCCATGAGTACATCACAGGACGGGTTTGTGCCAGAATGGTGGAGTCAGCCTCGTCAGGAAGACGTTGGTTCATGAGGCCATGTTGTAGACTGGTCTTCCCTACTGCTGCTGGACCCAGGAACATGATGCGACCATATGAATTACGGACTCTTCCTCTCTTCAATGCTTGCTGGTATTTCTGGCGCACTAATAATAACAAAGAAACACTGAGAATAAAGGCTCGTCCGCACTAGGGCTTTTAAAATGCTCCAAGTGCGGACAGCAATTCTAGCCTCTGTTTCTGTGGATTTTACTAACATTTGCAACCATTAGACAGACAAACTAGTGCTGTGATCACTGTTAATATGCAAAACCAACTTGCACAACGTGCGGGCTTGTTGTCAATGACAAGTGCAGTTAACCACGCCCATTTGACAATCTACCAACTGTCGTGTGTTAGAATCAATCTCACTGGAGCAAAAAAAACGTCGCTTATTTGGTCAAAACAGCATGCGTGAGACAAAGTTAGTGCATGAATGGCTGCTTTTTATGTCAAGAAGCCCCAGGAGACCCAGTGGTGCTAGGTATTCCTGCCATAGCCATGCTAGGCGGGGCCTCCGGCCCAGCCAGTGCCCACCATCCCACCCCCAACCACCCTATTTTGCCTATCGGTGAAATAACCTATCTTCGAATTTTAACGCTCGCTTCCTGTGAGGTCAGACTTGCTAGGCAACTATAGTTGCCGTCGCATGTGAAGGGTTAATGCGCGTTTGAAACCAGTTTAATCAGTCCGTACTACATATCAATTTTGCTAAACTGAATCAATTCGTATTCACCCCAATGCACCTACGGAGGTGCGTTGAAGTGACTTGAAACAGGATTGGATGTGGGCGTGGTCCCAAACACATGACGTGTGGCTACCATATAGCCGGTTATTTTCGACTGGATTTAATTTTCGATCACCGACTGCTGATCGAAAATTAATCCACGAAAATTTGAACCATGCCAAAATTTTGAACGCCCAAAATTTTTTCGTGCAAACACATGCGAATAGAACGAGGCTAGAGCCCACTTCCAAAGCTTCTTACCAGAATCTGACTGTAGCAGCTGGTAGCTTGATGCCGCGATAGCAGTAAAACTGAACGCCAAACGCCTCTGTTAGAGAAATGGCTGCCATGCGCACTAGCTAGCTGCTGCACGCGAGAGACTAAGTCTTACTAACACGATAAGCGAAAAGGCGGACACCGCGGTACAGCAACTTATCTTCGACTCTGTGGTTCCATTGAACAATCATAAAACGTGGCTGGAGTGGTTTAACGACTATACAGTTCTCCAACATTTCGACGCCATCGAGTTCAAGATGAAGGGCAATAAATTTTAGCCTGGATTTTATTTTCAAATGGCGAGTGAGTATCGAAAATTAGATCCAATCTAAAATTTTACTAACGAAACATTTGACCGTCGAAAATAACCGGCTATACGGTATAAGAAAGCCCTGGTCCACACTCGGGTGAAGAAAGGGCATGAAACACACAGACTACCGATGGTAAGTGGTAAGACCAGTTTTCTGGCTGTTTTTAGCAAGCTGTTACTTACGTCACATGACGCGATCAACACCAATCGATCTAATTGCAACCAGTGTGGACATGCGGTATAAGCAGATCAATGCACTTTGATCCGATCTTTAGCTAATGCGCATTCTGTAGTGCGGATGAGCCCTTAATACTTAATAATTAGTAATGTCACACATTTGCACACACCGTTCCGTGACACACAAATGTAATTTGCAAACACGGAATTCATACGGGGACACATTCTGTACAATACATACGGTCATTTTAGCACATGATATCAGCTTTCAAAAATATAATCAATGGTGAACAGCTACTATTTTGGTGAAAATTTTGACAGTAAAATGCCATATTATTTGCCAACACGCACATTTACACTGACACACATATCAACAAAGCTTACATTCTTGCTTCTGAAGAAATATTAATGAAGATGAGAAATAAGCAGTGATTGCTCAAACATAGTATTATGACAGTAACTAACCATCTAAAAAAGAGAAACAATTATTATTATCATAGCTAAATATTAAGATCAGAGAAAGAAACAGGTCGTGACTTCACAGACAGACACATAATCTACATGCACTTTTATTTATCTAAAGTTAGAGAAAATGATCAGAGAAGAGGAAACGAGATGTGATGGTTATTCATAGACTAATGCACATTTAACATGCACTTCTATTTAACTTACAATCTAAAGTTAGAGAAAATGATCAGAGAAGAGGAAACGAGATGTGATGGTTATTCATAGACTAATGCACATTTAACATGCACTTCTATTTAACTCACCACCTAAATTGGACAAAATGATCAGAGAAGAAGATTAATACACAGTTAACATGCACTTTTATTTAACTCACCGTCTAAAGTAAAGAAATGATCAGAGAAGAGAAAACGAGATGTGATGGTTATTCATAGACTAATACACATTTACCATGCACTTCTATTTAACTCACCACCTAAATTGGAGAAAATGATCAGAGAAGAAGATTAATACTCAGTTAACATGCACTTTTATTTAACTCACTGCCTAAAGTAGAGAAAATGATCAGAGAAGAGAAAACGAGATGTGATGGTTATTCATAGATCAATACACAGTTAACATGAACTTCTATTGAACTCACTTTCTAAAGTAGAGAAAATGATCAGAGAAGAGGGAACAGGATGTGATGGTTATTCATAGACTAATGCACATTTTAACATGCACTTTTATTTAACTCACTGCCTAAAGTAAAGAAAATGATCAGAGAAGAGGAAACGAGATGTGATGGTTATTCATAGACTAATACACAGTTAACATGAAATTCTATTTAACTCACTTTCTAAAGTAGAGAAAATGATCAGAGAAGAGGGAACAGGATGTGATGGTTATTTATAGACTAATGATGCACTTCTATTTAACTCACCGGCTAAATTGGAGAAAATGATCAGAGAAGAAGATTAATACACAGTTAACATGCACTTTTATTTAACTCACCGCCTAAAGTAAAGAAAATGATCAGACAAGAGGAAACGAGATGTGATGGTTATTCATAGAGTTAACATGCACTTCTATTTAACTCACATCCTAAATTGGAGAAAATGATCAGAGAAGAGAAAACGAGATGTGATGGTTATTCATAGATTAATACACAGTTAACATGCACTTCTATTTAACTCACTCTCTAAAGTAGAGAAAATGATCAGAGAAGAGAAAACGAGATGTGATGGTTATTCATAGTTAATACACTGTTAACATGCACTTCTATTTAACTCACCGGCTGAAGTAGAGAAAATTATCAAAAGAAAAAGAGATGAGAAAAGCACTTCTATTTAAGTAGAGAAAATGATGTGAGAAAACGAGATGTATATAGAGTTAACATGCACTTCTATTTAACTCACCTCCTAAAGTAGAGAAAATGATCAGAGAAAAGGAAACGAGATGTGATGGTCTTTCATAGACTAAACATGCACTTCTATTTAACTCACATTCTAAATTAGAGAAAATGATCAGAGAAGAGGAAACGAGATGTGATGGTTATTTATAGACTAAACATGCACTTCTATTTAACTCACATTCTAAATTAGAGGAAATGATCAGAGAAGAGAAAACGAGATATGATGGTTATTCATAGAATAAACATGCACTTCTATTTAACTCACCTCCTAAATAATATTAGAGAAAATGATCAGAGAAGAGGAAACGAGATGTGATGGTTATTCATAGACTAATGCACATTTAACATGCACTTCTGTTTAACTCACCACCTAAATTGGAGAAAATGATCAGAGAAGAAGATTAATACTCAGTTAACATGCACTTTTATTTAACTTACCACCTAAAGTAGAGAAAATGATCAGAGAAGAGGAAACAAGATGTGATGGTTATTCATAGATTAATACACAGTTAACATGCACTTTTATTTAACTTACCACCTAAAGTAGAGAAAATGATCAGAGAAGAGGAAACAAGATGTGATGGTTATTTATAGATTAATACACAGTTAACATGAACTTCTATTTAACTCACTGCCTAAAGTAGAGAAAATGATCAGAGAAGAGGGAACAAGATATGATGGTTATTCATAGATTAATACACAGTTAACATGAACTTCTATTTAACTCACTTTCTAAAGTAGAGAAATGGTCAGAGAAGAGAAAATGAGATGTGATGGTTATTCATAGATTAATGAACAGATTTTCACAAAACCCTCGGCGTGTTGCACATTGTTTTCAGAAGGAGCTTTGCAGCTAAAGTCAGCCTGCTTGCTATTGAAACCATGTTGAAACTGCACTGCTAACCAGAAGACAGCAAATTGCTGACCAAAAGGACAAGGTGTGTCAAGTGGGCGTGACCGTGAACACCGAGTAGGTAGCCATTGCTCTGGCTTTGATAGGCTTTTTCTTGAGATGTCTACGCACCCCCAGAGCTGTCCTGCAGTTTAGATGGAATCTACAAGTACCTAGGTAGTCAACTATGGGTGCTTTTGTCGTCAGAGAGGTCAAAGACGGCCGTCATGGTGAGCCAGCCATAACTCAAGAACGAAAGCAATTTAGCAAAATCCACGAGTCCATTGCAAGCCATTTTCATGCTAAGCCTGTTCATACAGTGTTCCACACGAAGACGCTTGAAAAGTCATTTTTGTTAATTTTCTCTGAACTGCATGATCCTATGCACATATGCATGTACCATCATGAAAGTCTATCCTTTGGGATGCACATATGCATGATCCTTCATGATGCACAAATGCATCATGAAGGTCTATCCTTTGGGAGTTGACTACATCATATGGCTTTGCGTCACATGGCTGTCACGTGATAAAAGATGGCAGTAAACACACCCACACCAGCAGACCACGTTAGGCAAAGGATCTCTACAACGAGTGGTAGTTAAGAACTATTAAAGCTGCAGTCAAACACTCGTCCCAGATGCACTCGTGTGAGCGGTGCGAGAAGTCGCCGTCGGCTATACTTCGGGAACAGAGAGCGTAAAACAGCGTTTTCGACATTGCCCAACATTAGGCACAGGATCTCCAGAGTCTCTGTTAGTTAAGAACCAATACTTGCTTACTGCAAAGGTTAAGCATAGTGCATTAACGGCAGACTTACTTGGCGTGTCTCCCTCTTCGCATTACAACAAACGAAGCTCGGTCTCACAAAATAGCTGCTTTTTGACGGCCATCTTGTTGTTTTGTGACATATTAATGGACTCCGCCTTTAAAAATGACGACACAACTAATAACAGTAACCTTGTGACGCCACTGGCTTGTACAGTTCTCAGCTTCTCACTGGCTGGTGGGGCACGCACATGCAGACGCATTTTTTGCTAACCACACCCATTTCCGGTCAAAAATTCTTGTGTTTTGGAGTGTTAGAGCTACGTTGTTGAACACTCTGGTTTATAGACCATTTTAGTCGCTAATCATTTTCCCGTGCGCACCCGTACAACACCGGACATGACCGTGTCGACGCAACCATTTTGTCGGTATTGTGCTGCAGGCAAAACACAAGGTTTCGTCTTTTTGCGTGCTTAGCTAGGTACTTTGCACACACAAGCGAAAGTATATTGCTTATGAGTCACTAGAGCTTGAAAACGCGCGTTTCTATCTCTCGAACAGCCAGCAAAGCGGGGAAATATGGAACGAAACTACTGACATTTTGTTCGATTTTACTGGCACACTGTGTCTATGCGCAACTACATCATGGTAGCAAACAATACTGGATAGCGGCCTTGATCGAACAGTCAAATCGATAATAGCTTGGCTGATACAGAACAGCAGCAAAACTGGACCGGTTTCTAGCAGTCAACTGCTTGCTAACTTCGCTTTCTTGACCGAGATTGTGGCAGTAATGTTCGTTTGTAAACTCTTAAGCTTGCAATGTAATATTCTATCGCTTGCAAGTGGAAAGCAGCCTGCCAAGCGCGCAAAGAAACGAATATCTTGTGTTTTACCAGCAGCACAATACCGTCAAAATGGCGGTCCAAAAATTTGCGCCTATTAGCGCCTAAAATGGTCTATAGTAGAGTCAGAGATACTGTCAATCAGCCGATACAATCAGTGTGCTACTGAGGAAGTGGGTTGGCGTTAGTAAGCTACATATAAGCACTACTAACTATGATTTTGCATGTGGCAAGGCTCATTGTATGCATGGTACCCCACCATTGGTGGGGCACCTCTTCGACATGATGGGACACAGGCCCCACTAGGCCCACCCATAGATACGCCACTGACCCACGTGCTCAGGGTAAAACTAATCAACTGGCTATACATGCCCTAGTGTGATCAATTCGTTTAACATACCTTATTCTCTTGAGCCATACTGGGTTCTCGTACTGGAGACGATAGCTTCTAATAATTATGATAGTAAAATATATATACAGTATACATAACTACAGTACCTGACTGGTATAGCCTGCCCAAAGGCAGGAAACTTACCCAGCTCGCCTACTAGGCAAGGGAGCCCTCAAGGAGCGAGCGCTAGCGCTTTATGGCTTTATCCTAGCCCTCGGCCACGCCCACTAGGGCTAGCGCGCATTTCGGCGCCGCATAATAAATGATTACGCTTTCAGTCTTTTGTCTCAAGCATGCAGTCAAGCAAGATGTCTCGGTTGATTGCTGCTGGTGTGCTATTGTTGGTGACTCTCTACACGACACGCGGTGAAGTATTTACCGCCATCACGCACATGGAGGGTCTAGTCGGTCTAGAGAAGAACCTGTTACAAGGACTGAACGCTTATCTTACCGCGGAACGAGCTCGCCTGAACGCACTGGAGGAGTTCGCTGACAGAGTGGACAAGATAGTTGAATCAGCTTCTGGCGACGCATCCAATCACCTCCATCATCCAGTGAACGCGTTTCAACTAGTCAATAGGTACATAATCATTAGCCACTCATGCTGGATCTCTCTCTCTCTCTCTCTCTCTCTCTCTCTCTCTCTCTCTCTCTCTCTCTCTCTCTCTCTCTCTCTCTCTCTCTCTCACAGATACACTAATGGTTGGATGAAGCTACATGAACACATCTATCGTGACAATGGACAAGGTGATGTACCCAGTACTACCACCATCACTGTGTGTTGCTGTCCTCCTGCAGATCTCATGGCTAACATCTCTCTCAATCGCTACCAGTTCCCAGCAGATGAGGACTTCAATGGAGCAGCTACTGCTCTTCATAGACTACAGGACACATACAATGTGCCAGCCATTGAGATGGCGAGAGCTAAGCTAGGGAAAGAAGACGATGGTGGTCTACCATTGACAAGTGAGGCACACAAACCAGCTTTTAAGCTGTGATACATTTTCTTCTCTCAGGTGCGGACTGTTACAAGGTTGGTAGAGTAGCTTATAATGACAAGGATTGGAAGCACACTCGTGAGTGGATGTTAGCAGCTCTGGAGCAGTTTGATCATGAACAAGACTCCACACTCGACATAGCTGGAGTGTATGACCATCTTGCCTTCGCTGAATACAGTGTATGTGTGTGTGATAGTGCTGAGACCTAGTAACTCATCTTGTTGTTTTGTAGTTGGGTAATATGAAGAGAGCAGCACAATATACCAGGGAGATGCTGCAACATGGTTAGTGCTGTCTACCACAGAGGTGCTCTCTCTCTCTCTCTCTCTCTCTCTCTCCCCTCTCTCTCCCCTCTCTCTCCCCCTCTCTCCCAGTGAAGTCTATACTATAACCACACAGACTAAACGTGTATTGCTCTGTTCTGTAGACCCCACCCACGAGCGTGGGTTGAGCAATAGAGCGTATTTCAACAAAATGGCTGAACAGACACCAGACAAGTTCATGGACACTGAGGAGACGACACACACAGATACTGAACACAGTCGCTATGAGAAATTGTGCAGAGAAGCTGAACCAATAGTGAGACACACATAAACCTTTAATGGATGGTTACTTATCCCTCTCCTTCCTACTTGCTTTTCTCTCACACTCCTCTTCCTCTCTCTCTCTCCCTTCTCTCTCTCTCTCTCTCTCTCTCTCTCTCTCTCTCTCTCTCTCTCTCTCTCTCTCTCTCTCTCTCTCTCTCTCTCTCTCTCTCTCTCTCTCTCTCTCTCTCTCTCTCTCTCTCTCTCTCTCTCTCTCTCTCTCTCTCTCTCTCTCTCTCCAGCCCAAAAAGGACCATCCTAAGCTAATGTGTTACTATTACTCTGCTAACAACACTAATCCTCGGCTGTTGATCCAACCAATCAAAGTAGAGATCATGTGGCTGTCTCCAAAGATACTCATGTTCAGAGATTTTGTCTCTGAAACAGAAATGGATCGCCTCAAAGAGCTAGCTAACCCTAAGGTCAGTCCCCTCTCTCACTCTCTCTCTCTCTCTCTCTCTCTCTCTCTCTCTCTGTTGTTTCTGAAGAGCTAGTTTGATTCCCTTCACACTGTTCATTGTGCTGGCTATTGTTGTATACACTATTGATTGTAGTTGAGGAGAGCTACTGCCAGGAACGCTGCATCGGGACGATACGAACCTGCAAAATATCGTATTAGTAAAAGGTTCATATCCGATCATATATTATTAGTGTGTCTTCATTATGAGCCAGAGCCATTTCTGTTAGTGCCGAGTGTGAGAACACGTCACACTACAACTACCCTGTCAGCTAGACATCACACACTCCATCGTGTCTGGTAAACACATCTCACTATAACTGTCAGCATAGCAAGATTTTGACAGAGTGTCACACTTACCAAGTTTGTTAGATAGTTGTATCACAAGATTGACAATGCGGTACAAAGTGTGAGAGATTTATGAGTTAATGTTAGAGGATCCTTGTTAGTCTAGTATGGTGAGAGGGTCACTCTCTTGTATGGTGAGAGGGTCACTCTCTAGTATGGTGAGAGGGTCACTCTCTTGTTCTTGTGTAGCTTCAAAGAGCTTTAACCACTAATCCTGAAGGGCATGATGCACCAGCTAGTTATCGGATTAGTAAGAGGTACACGTGTGTGTGTGTTAGAGTATCGTCTTCACCTCTTGCCGCAATCCAATGAGACCTGCTGTACAAGCGATGATCGTGCATATTGTAACGTCGTGTTCTGCTTTACTGTAGTTGAATCGTGCGACTGTACACGGAGAGAATGGTAAACTGATTCCAGCAACTTATCGGATTAGCAAGAGGTGTGTGTGTGTTAGAAATGGCTCTGGCTGTTGGTTGATTCATTGTCTGATAATGTCTGCTGTTATACAGTGGTTGGCTAAGCGCTGAGGATGACCCACTTGGCTACATTACACGTATTGACCAGCGCATTGAAGATGCTACTGGGCTCACCATGTCTACTGCCGAGCAGCTACAGGTAAAGAATGGGCGGGGCTTTGATTCTTATACCACGCCTCTTTCCCGCAGGTTGTTAACTATGGTATTGGCGGACATTACGAACCTCACTATGATTTTGCAAGGGTTAGTCAAAAATGATCATCTATAGCAGTTTGTTGATGGTTCCGTTACAGCGTGATGAAGATGCATTCAGTACTCTAGGCACAGGGAATAGAATAGCCACTCTACTGATGTATGTAAGTAACCCCATCAGATGATAGCTAGCTGCTTGGTCGGCTCTAGCTCACCTTGTTGTTGTCTACTGTAGATGAGTGATGTAGTGATAGGCGGAGCTACTGTGTTTCCAGCAGTAGGAGCTAGGATAGCACCTAGCAACGTAAGGGAGTCACACACACTTATCACACACTCTAACCGCTCTCTCTCTCTCTGGTCACAGGGTGATGCTGCTTACTGGTACAACCTAATGAAGTCAGGAGAAGGCGACTACTCTACTCGTCATGCCGGCTGCCCTGTTCTGGTCGGCTCTAAATGGGGTACGTAAGCTCATGAGACCTTGTTAGAACTTACCTTTTCCCAACATCTCAGTATGTAACAAGTGGATTCACGAGAGAGGACAAGAGTTCCGTAGACGGTGCGGTCTCAATCCTAATGAATAAACAGCTGAAGTAATACTGGGAATATTGTACAGGCACCAATCAATCACATTCCTCGACAATCATTTTGACATTGTATTTTAATTATGCATATCAGAAGCTAATTTTCCCGACAATATTAAAGAGCTGGACAAGTAGAGCACTGTAGTACAAACCTAGTGTAGCATTACCCATTTTGATACCTGCTTGTAAAACCCGCTGCCTGACAATAAGTGACATGTATAAAAATGTTATAATCAACTTGATCGTTGGAATATAATAATACACTTGATTAACATGATTGATAATATCACTGCAGCTAGTAGTAGATGAGGACAACATGATATAAAAATAAATAGATGGTTATACTGGTGTGTGACAGACATTATGAGTGTTGCTGTCATTGTTAGTATCTTTGTGGTTATCACCATTGTGACTAGTTGGAGTGTCTATACCATTGTGAACAGTGTCTTTGTGATTGTTAGTGGTGTCTTTGTCATTGTTAGCCGGGGTGTCCCTGTAGTGACTGCTTGGACTATTCCTCCCAGTGTTAGAACTATTCCTCCCAGAGTTAGGACTATTCCTCCCAGTGTTAGAACTATTCCTCCCAGAGTTAGGTGTGTCTCTGTCTGTCTCTGTGTTAAATGTGGAGCTAGCTATTGACGACATCGATAAAGACCCTACGAGGGATGGTGAATGCCCACGAGGGGGCACTGATAATAAATTATTAGACACTTCTGGAGGCTTCAATGATCCATTCTTGCTTGATTCCGTGTGTTTGTGCCTAGGTAGTGGACTCCTCTTGGCACGAGATGATCTGCTAGTGTATGGCGATGACTCGAAACTGCTTCTGTATGAAAGAGCCGGGCTACATCGACCAAAAGCCGGGCTACATCGACCTAACTTCTTGAGCTCAACACTTTCGTTCACACTATCAGCGAATGTGCCGAGAGTAACGTTATGATGGTTCAAGTGAGGTCTAGTTGAGAATCTGATAGTGTCTCGTGTTGCTATTGACAACGCCTTGTTGTGCTGTCCAACTGCAATATAAAACCACTTGAGCCAGGCTAGTCGTACCTTCTGCAGCCGGAGACCATATGCTATAAAAATGAACAATCCTTGAAAAGCACACAATACGATAAAGACGATCTGAAAGCTGTATCGCAAGTAGTTTACACTGAAGCTGCGAGTACCAGCTAGACCAAGAACCCATCCAAGACCGAACAGAATCGAGAGAGCTACAGAGATTACGAGACGCTTTCTGAAGGTCAGTTCCAGGTCTTTGTTACCAGTAGCACCAGACATCTTGGCTTGCTGTCGACTAATGGAGCTTATGATGACGATGAACAGGATGAAGTTGAAGAGATAGATGACGCCGAACGGCACAACAAACCCAACCCAGAACTGAGGACCAATTGGTCGACATCTGTAGTAATGAATATGAGATACAGCACGAAGTCTCAGAGCAGCTACTCACATATCACCAGCATAGCTATGAGGGTCAGGAGCAAACACAAGCGCTGTGATAAATACTGGAGTGACTGTAGAGAGAGAGAGAGAGTAAACACATTATGACATCACAGTGAAGAGAATCAGTAGTATAGATAGTTTATTTAACATGTCAAAGTGTATGTAATCAATTAGCAGAAGTCTCAATCATGATTTGAATCACAAACTAGACTCACTCATGCTGCCTCAGAACCTGCCTACCATGCGTCAAGCAGGAACATATCACTCCAATGAGCATACAACTTTAGATTATAATGCATTTGAAAAGCGTGTTCACATGCTGATATTATTGTGGCTGATGAAGAGAAAGCTTTCTATAGTAGAATAGTTGCACGTTCCTTGAATCTAACGAAGACACACACACGTTAAACTCACCCCATGTAATTATTGCTGTCTTTAAAACCAGGTGATGTATCTCTGATTGAAACACTTTCACTAACTCAATGTACAGTACCACGGCTTCTCCAGCCATTGCTATGAATGATGCCAGGAAGAAATACTGAAGCAGAACAGCAGCTATGATACAGAGAGGTTTCACTGGACCCAGATACATTGCCGGGATGAATATCACATAGAGACCAAGAAGAGCAGAGCTCAGGTTTAGCAGTAGTCGACCATTAGTTGTCTTACGAAGACTCCTGCAGTAACAATAGAACAAGAAATAAAGAATTGTTACTGTGTTTGAATGGTGTAGTACTTTTCTACTGCATAAGTGATAATAATAACTATTAAACAGACTGAAGAGACACAGCAACCGATGATGGAGAGACTTGTTATAGCAGCTTCGGCCATTGGGTCAGCCCCTTCAGGTGATTCAACTGGAGCAACATCCTGGCGTAGCAGAAGACAGTTTAATAACAGACTAGTATGTCACATTTTACCAGTAAGATACAGAAGCTAGTCAGATGATCACATTCACAAGTTGCTGTTTCATTGGTGTCCTCTACAAGTGTGCAACCCTCCGGGGACCAGTAACCAGATGATTCTAAAGGACCAACGTGTTAACACGTATTCATTCCTCTCGTCTATACATACCTCTATCACCAGGTTCCCAGTATTTACAGCTATAATTAAACTGTGTCTGATTATGGCGTGTTCCATTACCAACACCCTGATAATAATGACATCATAGTGATGGAATGTGTGAATACACTTGACTCACAGTGTTCTTGCGAAATGTCATCATCACCGATTCGTTCAGTCCACTGACCTCCGCTCCTACGAAGTCTACCGTAACAATCACACCATCAACTTGTGGCTGCTCAACTGAGCTCTCGTTTGCTCTCAGAAATAGTGCGCTGTTAAAGAAAGCACCCTGCGTGAGCCTCAGCAAACCTGCTCCTGAATCACCACTGGCTTCATTGTCCAGAGCTGATCTAACAGTGTCATACAGAGAGCTGGGAAGATGAACGGTAACAGCAGATCCATTAGAGTCATCATTGAAAGAAGCATTTCCTTGATTCACACTGAAGACTGTACCTCTAAATTAAGGACATAAAAGAGGTGTGGTTAACAATAATCACTTACTCATCTGATGGTGCATCTATTAGACTAATGGATGCGACGTAATTCTGTCGAGTCAAGACTGTGAAATTGTCCGTGACCGGATAGCTTGCTATTACATTATCAAATGACTGGAGTAACCTGAGATAGTATCATAACAATGACGGCGATTATGATAGTCTGAAGGATATCGGCACGTACCTCGCTGAGCTCTTGGCTTCATTGTTGCTGTCAATAAACTCTTCTTCTGGAACATCTAAGAGATTGTCAATGATGTTGAGAAATGGATCTGATAGCTGGAGAAAGGACAAATGACATTGCAACAAGAGTAATAACAATGTAGTCACTGTTTGGTTTCCAATGGTGCTGCCATTGACAAGCCTCTCTACTAGAGCAGTAGAAATGGACACTTCAAATGATCTTATCTGCTCAGTCATTCCAGTAATGTTGTCCAGTCCATATGCTAGCTCGTCATCTCTCTCCAGCTGCAGTAACTATCTAATGATGGTATACATGTGTTTAGCACCTCACCATTGCAAGGTTGCACAGCCGTCGAGCAGTATCAGTGAAGTTACAGCTGCTATCATTGGGTTCCCTCCAGAAAGCTACAGTTTTAAAATCACTCCAGCATAGACGTTTTGCAGTCCGTACAACACCAATATTGAAGCCAGGGGGCCCACATGGACACACTAACTCGCTGGTCTGCCCAGCATCAGTCTCTGGCCATGAGAGAATGACAGGAAGATTAGGATCACCAGATGACGAGGGTATCATTGTGATATTATGAAGACAAGCATCTGAGAGAGGAAAACAGTATAGAAAAGTATACAGAGTACAAGGCTATGAAATGGGTACAAGGCTATGGAATGGGTACAAGGCTATGGAATGGGTAAGGCCATGGAAGGGTACAAGGCTATGGAATGGGTAAGGCTATGGAATGAGTACAAGGCTATGAAATGGGTACAAGACTATGGAATGAGTACAAGGCTATGAAATGGGTACAAGTCTATGGAATGAGTACAAGGCTATGGAATGAGTACAAGGCTATGAAATGGGTACAAGGCTATGGAATGGGTACAAGGCTATGGAATGGGTACAAGGCTATGAAATGGGTACAAGACTATGGAATGAGTACAAGGCTATGGAATGGGTACAAGGCTATGAAATGGGTACAAGTCTATGGAATGAGTACAAGGCTATGGAATGAGTACAAGGCTATGAAATGGGTACAAGGCTATGGAATGGGTACAAGGCTATGGAATGGGTACAAGGCTATGAAATGGGTACAAGACTATGGAATGAGTACAAGGCTATGAAATGGGTACAAGGCTATGGAATGGGTACAAGACTATGGAATGGGTACAAGGCTTAGTACTTAATACTATGCTGTGCAATTTACCAAAACGGATGATACTTAGCACGAAACCCTCAATGACGTTCAATAGTGCACTCTCAAGCTCGTCACTATCAACCATTAAATTCTGATCATCAGCAACAATGACAGACACCAACAAAGGAATGACATCTAACAGAGATCTGAGAGAGAGAGAGAGAGAGAGAGAGAGAGAGAGAGAGAGAGATCGAGAGAGAGAGAGAGAGAGAGAGAGAGAGAGAGAGAGAGAGAGAGAGAGACTAGGTGATATTATGAGTGAGTGAGCGAGTGAGTGAGTGAGTGAGTGAGTGAGTGAGTCAGTAAGTGAGTGAGTGTACTCACTCTATTGTGCTGTTGGGAGCAAACTGTACATTGATGATTGTAGCTGACTCTTTGCCGATTTTAGCTCTATCAAGTTTGCTAAGCTGTAGTTCATCAAGGAAGTTAAACAAGTTAATTTTAAAGTCACATACGTACCACAAAAATCAGTGTCTCTAGCTTTTCAGTAGTTGCTGTAAAATTTAAACTGTCACTCGTTGCTCGCTTTGTTCGAACTGAGTTGTCAGATCCATTGAGGATTGATTGTATCACAAATTCACGAGTTAAATTCACTTCAATCTTGAACTGGAGCAAACCTTGACATAGTGAAGTACGGTATTTACAATAATATTATTATTCAATTAACACATCCTTAACAGTGCAGTACTTAACAAGATAATTTAATAAACAAGGTTAAACATTAGTTTAACAGATGTGATGTCAACTTGTTCTGCAGACACTATGACTGTCATGCTATGTAAACTATGCATTAAATATGGTTTGTGCTAAAGTGCTCACTTCCACTTCACAAAGATAAATATTCAATTAAATACATGTAATTATTAATTCTTCAGGTTCCTGGAATGTGGTGTCAAGCATATAATATTATAGAGTATCATCTTCATGCACTAATGTGTTCAGTATCCTTATCCAGCTCACGAATACAGAGTTTTGCAGGTTGCGTCACAACCAACAGCTAGCTTGAGTGTGCACAGAGCGAGATACAGAAAACGTACTACACCCATTTATTACATGGAAATTAGTTAGTAAAGCAAATTGCAAACCTCAGTAAAAGTGACTACAGAGACTGAACACATACATGTCATGAAGGGATATACATACACGTACATGAAGGCTATACATGTACATGTTTCCTTCCCTGTAGTACATGTATAATATACCTCTGATCTTAACAATCACAACATCACTGCTGCTTGCTCCTTCATCATTACTAGCATTGCAGTAGTACTGCCCTCTGCTAGCTAGATCAAGCTCATCAATAATGTAGAATGAAGTGACAGCTCCTATGATAGTTTCGTTGTTGTGAAACCATGTTATAGTTGGTTGAGGATTGCCTTTGGCTACACATGTCAGGTTGACTGTAGACCCAAATGTAACATACTGTTGTTGAGGAGGAACAATAATAACTGGCTTGGATCTCATTAGCTCCTCTGTGATTCAGAATGATGGGTAGTGTGTAAGATGTCAAGTTTAACTGACCTTTTTCACATGTTAGACCAGTCCAGTTCGGAGCACAGTCACACAGGTAAGAAGATAACTCATTCCTACATGTGGCGCCATTGAGACACGGAGAAGGACTGCAATAGTCCGCTACAACAACATATCACTGAAAGGTGACCACTATATCTAACATTCACTCACGTTTTAGCACAGTCAATGAAAATGGCTGTTGAAGTGATGCTGTTGGACCAACTCCATTAGTAACTTGACATGAGTAGTAACCAGTGTCAGTGCGTTTGGCATTAGTGATGGTTAGTGCAGCAATGAATGCTGGAATGCCTGATCGATAACTAGTAGCATTGATGATGTCCAGGCTCACTCTAGGACTAGTAATACTAATAACCAGTGCTCCATTGTGATACCACTCTACTGCATCTGATGGAGCAGGGAGACCATCATAGAGACACTCCAGTGCTTTAGTAGCTCCCTCATCAATCTGTACTAGACCACCAGTTGTGCTTATTGTGGGAGAAGCTAGAGAGATAGGGAGTGAGGGAGGAGAGAGAGAGAGAGAGAGAGAGAGAGAGAGAGAGAGAGAGAGAGAGAGAGAGAGAGAGAAAGAGAAGAGAGAGAGGTTGTCATGAAGCTAAGGCTGTCAGTAGCGGTGTAGTACCTTGCACAGTGAGTGTTACTGTAGCATTGTTTGTTCCAGCACTAGTTGTGGCAGTACAAGTGTAGTCTCTGTTATTAACTGATGGATCAACTTGGATCAGTGTTAAGCTACTTTCTGACATGTTACTAGTAGTTGTTATGATGTGTTGTGAGGTGTTCATTAGAGAAGCTACTCCATGATGGCTCCACAGGATAGTGACAGGTAGGGATAAGCAGTCTTGTGTGATCATACACACTAGAGTCATGTTACTATCAACCAGTGCTGTTAGTGATTGAGCTGATACAGTCACCATTGGTACAGCTATATACATGGAAGAACAGTCTTGTGTAAACAAAAATGCAAGAGATGGATTGATCATTAAGCGTAGGTTATATCCCGCGGGAAATGGAGCGCTCAAGTGAAGTCAATTAAAGAAGCGTCGAGGGCGAAGCCCGAGGTTTTTTCGAGACTTTACAAGAGCGCTAGCCCTTTCTCGAGGGATATAACGGATCATAAGTTCCGCCAACATGTGATATAACTTACTTGTGCCATGCCAAAGGCTGTTCCAATCTTGGGCACGTTACGTGGAGGGATATATAACCCGTTATATCCCTCAAATACCAATCTGATTGGTCAGAATAGTCTTAGTCAAGAGTCTTAGTATGGTATAAGCCCAAGTATACCACAGCTGATTCCACTGAAAACCACTACTTTAATACCAAGCTGGTCTGGATAAACAATCTATGACATGGCTTCCACTCTAGTGAAAATGTGTTGTTGTCCATTAGTCTGATCAAAAGTGTCAAGGAAGGGTCATCCGATACTATTGAAGTTTGACCAGTTCAGTTGAACAGAGTATTCCTTCAGGCAATGTCAACATTTCACTTGTAATCATGTTCTAGTAAAAGCTATACTATGTAACCTGTGTATTTGGAAATGAAACAATATGTAGCAGTTCGTTAGCTACTGGCAACATGGGAATGTCTGTTGAAAGTAACACTGCGAGTTTATATGCAAAAAAATATCTGTGAAGTACCTGTGTACTGTGCAGGCAAGCTACATGTAGCCTCTACTAATAATGGGTACACTCACATAAGATGGTGGTTGTAGAGGCACTTGAGTTCAACACTAGCATTTGTCCTTCTCTGCTCTGTAATATCTGCACAGCAGAGCATGAGTAGTGGCCAGTGTCTGCACAGGTAGCTAATGGAATGGTGAGCTGTTCAGTGATACTGAATGACTGAGTTGATATAGCAGAGGATGGTTGTGACAGGAGCTCTTCATCTCTATACCACATGATGGTGGGGCGAGGTACTCCCTGCACACTGCATGACAGGGTTAGTGGGTCACCCTCAAGAACAGTCTCTGGACTGGAGATGTTGGGAGTGGAGATTGGTTCTGCAGTAATGATACATGTCAGTCACTTTAGCTCTGCACAAATTGCAGATCATACCTTCAACTGTTAGGTTGTGAGGACATGAGATATTCTGATTAGAATCTTGAATTGTATAGACACAAGCATAAACTGCAGTATCAGTCACCAGAGCCGCTGTCCACTTAATGGATAAAACTAAGCCTCTATAAGATGTAGTAAAACGCTCTTCATCACTTGGTGCAGGGTTGATGGCCCATGTAGCGGACACAGGAGTTTGCGGCGAGTAGCAAGTAAGAGTGATGTTGTCTCCCACCTCAAAAGCTAAGTTAGTCTCATTTACTGATAGGAATCGTTGGTCGCTGTTTGTGGTTAAGAAACGTAGAAAACCTGTACAATCTGAGCCTGAGTACAATGTGAGCTATAAAGGGGAACTACTACTCCGCGGCCAGATCTACTCACTTGATGTGGCCACAACAGTGTTCAGTAGTGTTTCAGCGATAGTCACAGCGAGCAGCAGGCATGGCAGACCACTACAGCAGCGAGTAGCTGCTCGCCGCCTCCTAGAGGCAATCATGATTAGCTAGTTCTGCAACATCAAACGGCGGAAATACCACGAGTGACGAGCCCCTCCCCCTCCTCCACAGACTAGACTAGACCGCGCGACCACGCCTGGCTTCAATCAATCAACAGGTCGGAGAGAACTACTGAAGCGCCTATAGCAGAGCAGCTGACCTATAACTTAACCATTAAACCGGTAATAACTGCATTCTTGTAGGCCAGAGATACAGTAGTTCTGGGTATTTTCTGTGGTAACTTGACTCGTCAAGTTCTGATTGCCTTGAATTGCTCAAGTGTATTCTGTTGGAAGGCTTTCAGCATTATGCATCGTTATGTAAGAAGAAGAACTGTTGTCTCGGACACTCCTGGGTTCAATAGTTCATTGTTCTCTCTCTCTCTCTCTCTCTCTCTCTCTCTCTCTCTCTCTCTCTCTCTCTCTCTCTCTCTCTCTCTCTCTCTCTCTCTCTCTCTCGTACAGGTAAGTGAGTGGTGATGGCTGATGATGAGTTCAACATTGAAGACACTCAGGTACTGGATTATAGTTAATACATAATGCATTACTATTATTATCACAGGAACTCTATCACATGAGAAAGACCACAATCAGTCGAAAGATAGTGATTGCAATTATAGCTATTGTGATGTCTGCAGTTCTCGTTGTTCTTGTGGCGCTGGCTATAGCGATCACGATACCTCTAGCACTGAGATCTGGTGTCACTGACTTCAGAATGGGGTTTGAGTATTGTTGCCCCGATACAGCGGCTCAGTCTAACCTAACAGATACCTGGACCACTGACTGTATGAACCAGTATAGTGTCTTCCAGCTGGGCTATAACCATGGTAACACTAGCTACTATACTACCGCTCTGCTTGGTCTTGGGATGGGATCAGCACGGTTCACTAATGCATTGTTCTGGTCTAGTAACATGGTCTCAGATGTGTTCATCATCGTTGCTAATATATCCGACGAGAGCCCTCCTAGTAGTACTAACATACCAGCTGGATTGTTTGGTAACTGTATAGTAGAATACTACAATAATCCGGATATTATACAGTATTGGTTTGAGTACTCGAGACTCATGGCTCTGAGAGCATCTGGGTATGTGTTCTGGTTGACATCAGGTGACAAGACGACGAGATTCTTTCCAGATGTAGATATGGGCATGATGGAACGAATATTCGGAATGAAAGAGCTGCCAAACCTGGAGCCACCACGAGTCCCAGGGATAGTGGTCCTCAACGCACGCTCTCCTTCATCGAAAGGATTGAATTGTACCAGTGACATCAAGTCGAGAGAGAAACTGGTCACCATCAACAACAGGCTGGACTACTACTGCTGTGATGTATCATTAAACAGTGCTAATGTTCTCAATACTATCAATACTGTTATATCAGGTACGTGTAACTCAATACTGATCATGATCACTCATTTGATTTCACAGCTCTCCCTGATCCTGCTAGTGTTGCTGGCTGTTTCAAGATATACAATTCCACTACATCTTAGTCTCTTTGTTATTACTATTACTGTCATGTGTTGTCAAGTTACAATTCTCTACTGATCCTTATCCATAATGTAATTATGGTAATAATAAATAATTAATTTTTTTCAAGAGTTAAGACGCTTAGTAACAAGTTTGAGACAAAATAATCTATTTCAAAGAGGAGTCTTGCTGCATCAAGCAGAGCAAGATAATTTTGTGACCCTCAATCTTATCAGTGCTCGTTTAGCGATCCCATAATTGGTCTCATCACGTAACAAGTCTATCATGTAAAGTCCCAAGTATCCCCTAGGACCCCGGCTTGTTGCAATAACTAGCATTGGCTACAACAAATGCGGAATCCTCTTCCCATTACAAACCGTCAATTACTTCATCGGACTATGTCCTCTTCTTTGATTCAAGCCGCTGATGTAGGGATAATTGGGACTTTTACTTTTGCAAACATTATTCCATCTTGTTCCTATCCCATCTTGTTCCTTTTCTTTTTCAAAAGCCTTGTTCCTTTACTTTGCAAGCGTCATCCCTACACTTTTCAGGTTTTATAAAAACATTTTTACTTTATCTAGAAAGTGCATACGTTGCAATAATATTTATTTAATAATACTTATGAACAGCAAAGACTGCTGATCCCAAAACAGAGTGCAGTGACCATTAGCAGTGACACATACGAGTCGATTGAAGAAATAAGGAAAAATGAGTCACAAAAAACAAACTTCGTGAGTCTTTGCTCGAGTATTTAAAAAATAATTATGCTTTGTGTATAATTATAGGTTAATAAACTAGACTATAGAACGCGCTCCTTTCTCAAGCTGCTAGAGGGAGTCAGCGTTCTTTGAGAGTAGTTATCTGCACAAAAATTGTCAGTACAATTTACAAGCAATCCTTTCTTTCACTCACGTTTTCTCCTCCATGATGGTGATTTCCCCAATTTGGACAAAGTCTGTAAGTTACGAAACAGTGCACTTACTCTCTCATTTTGTACAACATGGAAGAAAAATATTAGCACTCCCTAGATGGGTAGAGAGAGTTAGTAGTGATCAGCAAACAGTTCAATGCTCACTTGTATGGAGTTGCAAATAGCAAAGATCCAAGCAAAAGCAGTCGTGTTGACATTGACAGCAAACAAGCCTATCACCCACGTCAGACCAAGCAGTGGTAGTAGTATTAGCGATGCCTTGATGATACTCCTGTGTGGTTCGAATGATAGCAGCTGCTCCTGTTGTGTATTCACTCACTTGACTAGGTCAATCCTGTTCTCTTTGTCTGACATTACTCCTTCATTCCTACTGATCTTGTTCTTCACTAGAGATATCATCACAAGAACCAAAAATACAGTGTTTATCTAACGTGCAGCATAAACTATGTCAAAGCGGTCTAATAGTTACAAATTCCTACCAGCACAATAACTATCATTGGAGCAGCAAAAGCCCATATCACAGGACGACCATCAGTAGAGAGCCAGCAACTGGACAATAGTGAATAAAATGACATTGCTCTGTATAAATTACATTTCACTTACAACAAAAGTGTTCCATTGTTATCTGTTACTCCATATTGATCTGAAGCAGCTGCTAGACCGATAATCACTGGTACCAGTGGAGGTACTGTGTGGTAATACCAGCTGTGAACACCACACACTCAATGGAGTAGATCACTCACCCCAGCCTAGTAGCAAGAAGAACCACCATTTCTTAGAGAGCCTCGAGAACACCACCACCAACATGAGGTACAGCATGACTCCCTCGCACAGCATCCAGCAGAATACAGAGAGGAAGAAGTAATGGAGTAGAGCAGCCACTGCTGCACAACCAATCTATGGAGCAAGATAGTATAGATGAGAAGTAAAATCCAATATCATTATACTCACTCGATTACTGGTAGCTGTCTCTATGCCCGTCACAAACACTATCAGCCCAGCCAGTAGAGCAGCTGCCAGGTTCAGATGGACGAAGTTATTGACAGATACAAACAACTTCTTCCTGTACACACAACACATAACAACAGAAGATGAAGTAAGTATACTAGTGCATACTGACCCAAATGAGATGAAGAATATTATAGTGAGTGCAAGACAGATTATGGAGACAGTGCAACCGATGTAAGAGACTATGGAGAGTGCTTGAGCCTCGATTGGATCAATCGTCTGCATTGTACGGTTTAATAGCATACAAAGTGAGTTGATGCTGTTCTTACAGTATGAACGCTGCTGACGTCAACCAGCACAGCAAAACTAGTCAAGTGGGTGGAGTTACACAAGACCTGCTGGCTACCATTGACGTAGAATGTGGTAATACCATCAGATGACCACTGCCCATGCATACTGCTATCTCCAGGTTGCCAGTATTTACAGCTATAATTAAACTGTGTCTGATTATGGAGTGTTCCATTACCAACACCCTGATAATAATGACATCATAGTGATGGAATGCATGAATACACTTGACTCACAGTGTTCTTGTGAAATGTCATCATCACCGATTCATTCAGTCCACTGACCTCCGCTCCTACGAAGTCTACCGTAACAATCACACCATCAACTTGTGGCTGCTCAACTGAGCTCTCGTTTGCTCTCAGAAATAGTGCGCTGTTAAAGAAAGCACCCTGTGTGAGCCTCAGCAAACCTGCTCCTGAATCACCACTGGCTTCATTGTCCAGAGCTGATCTAACAGTGCCATACAGAGAGCTGGGAAGATGAATGGTAACGGCAGATCCATTAGAGTCATCATTGAAAGAAGCATTTCCTTGATTCACACTGAAGACTTTACCTCTATATTAAGGACATAAAAGGGGTGTGGTTAACAATAATCACTTACTCATCTGATGGTGCATCTATTAGACTAATGGATGTGACGTAATTCTGTCGAGTCAAGACTGTGAAATTGTCTGTGACCGGATAGCTTGCTATTACATTATCAAATGACTGGAGTAACCTGAGATGATATCATAACAATGACGGCGATTATGATAGTCTGAAGGATATCGGCACGTACCTTGCTGAGCTCTTGGCTTCATTGTTGCTGTCAATAAACTCTTCTTCTGGAACATCTAAGAGATTGTCAATGATGTTGAGAAATGGATCTGATAGCTGGAGAAAGGACAATTGACAGAGTAATAACAATGTAGTCACCGTTTGGTTTCCAATGGTGCTGCCATTAACAAGCTTCTCTACTAGAGCAGTAGAAATGGACACTTCAAATGATCTTATCTGCTCAGTCATTCCAGTTATGTTGTCCAGTCCATATGCTAGCTCGTCATCTCTCTCCAGCTGCAGTAACTATCTAATGATGGTATACATGTGTTTAGCACCTCACCATTGCAAGGTTGCACAGCCGTCGAGCAGTATCAGTGAAGTTACAGCTGCTATCATTGGGTTCCCTCCAGAAAGCTACATTAACAAAATCACTCCAGCATAGACGTGTCGCAGTCCGTACTACACCAATATTGAAGCCAGGAGGCCCACATGGACACACTAACTCGCTGGCCTGCCCAGCATCAGTCTGTGGCCATGAGAGAATGACAGGAAGATTAGGATCACCAGATGACGAGGGTATTAATGTGGCATTTTGAGGACAAGCATCTGAGAGAGGAAAACAGCATACTGAGTACAAGGTTATGGAATGGGTACAAGGCTATGGAATGGGCACAAGGCTATGGAATGGGCACAAGGCTATGGAATGGTTAATTTACAAGACTATGAAATGGGTACAAGGCTATGGAAGGGGTATAAGGCTATGGAATGGGTACAAGGCTATGGAATGGGTACAATTAAAAGGTGAAATGAGACAAAGCTTAGTACTTAATACTATGCTATGCAATTTACCAAAGCGGATGATACTTAGCACGAAACCCTTAATGACGTTCAATAGTGCACTCTCAAGCTCGTCACTATCAACCATTAAATTGTGATCATCAGCAACAATGACAGACACCAACAAAGGAATGGCATCTAACAGAGATCTGAGAGAGAGAGAGAGAGAGAGAGAGAGAGAGAGAGAGAGAGAGAGAGAGAGAGAGAGAGAGAGAGAGAGAGAGAGTAGGTGATATTGTAAGATATGAGTGAGTGAGTGAGCGAGCGAGCGAGCGAGTGAGTGAGTGAGTGAGTGAGTGAGTGAGTGAGTGAGTGAGTGAGTGAGTGAGTGAGTGAGTGAGAGGGTGAGTGAGTGAGTGAGTGAGTGAGTGAGTGAGTGAGTGAGTGAGTGAGTGAGTGAGTGAGTGAGTGTACTCACTTTATTGTGCTTTTGGGAGCAAACTGTACATTGATGATTGTAGCTGACTCTTTGCCGATTTTAGCTCTATCAAGTTTGCCAAGCTGTAGTTCATCAAGGAAGTTAAACAAGTTTATTAACTCACGCACGTACCACAGAAATCAGTGTCTCTAGCTTTTCTGTAGTTGCTGTAAAATTTGAATTGTCACTGATTGCTCGCTTTGTTCGAACTGGGTTGTCAGATCCATTGAGGATTGACTGTATCACAAAATTAGGGGTTAAACTCACTTCAATCTTGTACTGGAGCAAACCTAGAAGTATGGTAATAATATTATTCAATTAACACATCATTAACTTGCTATATAAACTATGCATTAACCCTTTAATTACTAAATTATCTTGCTGAAATTTTAACCTTTAAATGCTGACCACTTCTATCGTGAATATCTCGTGTGTCTTTAGTGCTACTGGTCTCAAATTTGCGTCCTTTTACGCCAGTGAGTAGCCGCAATTGCCCACACTCAAGTCGGTCGATGTGCCCCTCCCACTTCGAAAGTGAAGCCGATAAAGTGCAGCGACCTCGTCAAATTTTGCTCAAAGTTAGTACTTTGGGGCTGGCTACTGAAATGTACATATAAATAGCAGCGGTTTTGGTGAGTGTAAATTGTATCCCAGATCATAGATAATGCGCTATAATGTGTTTACCAAGCACCCGAAGCCATAAAATGTTTAGTGCAGGGGGCACGCCGAAAACTGGTCAATTTTGCGGTTATTTGTATTCTTCAATTTGGCTTAATTTTGGGATATTTTATTCATTATCATTGCCGATAGGCAATGATATGTAGGGATGACATCGAATTAAGATGGCGGCTACTCATGTGTGAAAATTAGTTTTCGCACATATCTCTTCTGTTATACATTTCTACTGCATTTTAACTATCTCTGAGGGAATCTGAAGTGTAAGCGCTTGTAGGAAGTCTATGAAAGTCGCCGGGATTGCTTGCTTGACGACGAAAATCAAGATGGCGACTCTCAGGGAGCAAGTTGCAGATCGTCGCTGTTTTAGCGTTTATCGAGATTCTAGACATCTACGATTGATCAGACGATTGTTCTGAGCATGAAAATACCTTTGGCAAAGCTGGCAGACGTTTCTAAAGTAGTAAAACAAAATCGCCGCCCACGCGAATTGTTCACTTCTTCTTCTTCTTCTTTTGACAAGCCTAGCGCTGTCCTGAGTGAACGAATCACTACCAAACCTGCACCATCGCATGTGTATATATCTGGGGTAGTGCACTTAGTTCTTAGATAGGCATCAAACACCACCAGAAGCGAGTAATCCTTGAAAAACATGGTTTTTGGACCGTTTTGGACAGTTAGAGCGACTCCATTAATTAACCCTCTTGTCGCCGCTGATCTTTGACTCCGCCCACATCAGCTTTCTCGGTTCTCACTGCTCTGGGCGCTTCAGCGCGCAAGCTAGAGCCTAGAGGTATGAACAAGCAGTATACCATACCCTGGGTAACACTGATCTGTCTATGCTGACATCATGACCCACGGCAGGTACGAACCGGACGACGGTGATGCTACCCGATCTCAAGGCTACTAGTTTCTTACACTACCCGGCGTAAGCTATACCCATAGGACCCCTGTGCTGTTGACAACTGGACATTGATCATTGTAAAAAGCTAGAAGCCTCTGTGATCGTGATATCAACATCAATATGCAAGCCTGGGACTAGTCTACGGACTAGCCATGATCATCATAGTGTTCCACTCGACTGAGTTGTTAGTGTTAGTCTCTTCTTCATCCATCACAGTAGAAATATCATGTTTTCAACTCATACTCTCAACCTCTCTAACTAATTTAAACCTTTTCATTATTCTTGTGATTGCCGATAATAACATTCCATGTTTCTTGACTCTGTCTAGAGGCTATGCGCCTTCTGATCTACTAGACTAGTACCTGCTGCTCACAGAGTTGTAAAAATGAAGTAAAAGCTATAGCATAGAATACAGCTAATAAGTTCAAACTGATAGTGATCAAAAAAGTAACAAAAACAAGTAAAGTAAAAAAGTTTTAATAAAAAAAAACTAAAAAGTGTAGGGATGACGCTTGCAAAAGTAAAGGAACAAGATGGGACGATGCTTGCAAAAGTAGAGGAACAACATGGGATATGCTTGCAAAAGTAAAGGAACAAGATGGGATGATGCTTGCAAAAGTAAAGGAACAAGATGGGATGATGCTTGCAAAAGTAAAGGAACAAGATGGGATGATGCTTGCAAAAGTAAAGGAACAAGATGGGATGATGCTTGCAAAAGTAAAAGTCCCAAGTATCCCTACATCAGCGGCTTGAAGGAGGACGCAGTCCGATGAAGTAATTGACGGTTGTAAATAACAAGATGAAGGTATCTGTGTTTAGGAGGACGCAGTCCGAAGTAGTTGACAGTTGTAAATAACTTAGAGGTATCTGTGTTTGGAGGACGCAGTCCGATGAAGTAGTTGACAGTTGTAAATAACTTAGAGGTATCTGTGTTTGGAGGACGCAGTCCGATGAAGTAGTTGACAGTTGTAAATAACTTAGAGGTATCTGTGTTTGGAGGACGCAGTCCGATGAAGTAATTGACGGTTGTAAATAACTAGAGGTATTTGTGGTTTGGAGGACTCAGTCCGATTACGTAATTGACGGTTGTAAAAGGTATAGGAAGAGGATTCCACATTTATCAGTTGCACGTCATTGCAGCAAGCCGCTGATGTAGGGATACTTGGGACTTTTACTTTTGCAAGCATCATCCCATCTTGTTCCTTTACTTTTGCAAGCATCATCCCATCTTGTTCCTTTACTTTTGCAAGCATCATCCCATCTTGTTCCTTTACTTTTGCAAGCATCATCCCATCTTGTTCCTTTACTTTTGCAAGCATATCCCATGTTGTTCCTCTACTTTTGCAAGCATCGTCCCATCTTGTTCCTTTACTTTTGCAAGCGTCATCCCTACACTTTTTAGTTTTTTTTTATTAAAACTTTTTTACTTTTAAAGTTATGCTGTCTGAAGTACGTATGACGCCAAATGGCGTCATTAGGGCTTAAAGGGTTAAACATGGTTTGTGCTAAGATGCATACTTCCACATCACAAAGATAAAGCATTATAATAAATTATAGAGTAACACCTTCATACACTAATGTGTTCAGTATCCTTATCCAGCTCACGAATACAGGGTTTTGCAGGTTGCGTCACAACCAACAGCTACCTTGATCATGCGCTGAGCGATATTATTTGTTATTCTTATAAGAAAAAGAAAATAAAAAGATTTCTAACGAAAATTAATCATAAGGATGTAGTTATGAATGAAATCTGCTGCTGGTCCACAATATAAACCAACAAGGAACTAGCATGGAATGGTAACACAATTGACTTGCTAACAGACCATAGATCCCTACATCAGTGGCTGCTGTGGTAGACTATAGCTAATTCAGCTAGTTCCCGTTGACTGACACCGAAGTGCATTGAATTAATTGAATTACACTTGACTGTGAAAAAAAATGTTGTACAGCCACTGATGTAGGGATCTATGGTCTGTTAGCAAGTCAATTGTGTTACCATTCCATGCTAGTTCCTTGTTGGTTTACATTGTGGACCAGCAGCAGATTTCATTCATCCCTACATCCTTATGATTTCGTTAGAAATCTTTTTATTTTCTTGTTTGTGTCCTTTTTTGAGTCCAAATTTTTGAATTCGGCAAGATCATGTATTTCTCTGTTTACACTATTAGTTTGGTTTGCTGTTGTTGATACTTTTTGTGACCTTTTTAACTTGTAGCTCAAAATGTATTATTCCTAAATACTGAAACTAGCTCATCCATTCTGCAAAGCAATCGAGCCCCGCCCACTTTAGGTTACGAAATTCTGTAAAGCTGTGTTACTATCTGGCGAGCAACAGAACGGTGATACTACACGAACTTACTCGGTGAGTTGTTCTTCACGATTTTCACCGTTTCCAGGTTCGTCACTTTATTTACCATTTCGAGCAATCTCCTTGCTACTGTAAGATGGGGCAACGCTAGAAAGCAGATTTAAGTGTCTTTGGACGAACTAAATTCATCACCAGGTGTAATAACAGCGTTTGAACGCTAATACATTGTATGTAGCCGCCATTTTGTTTTCTTGGCCATCCCTACATAGGGAGGCACTACCGTGCCTCCCTAATATACAGAAAGCGTACTACACCAGTTTGCTAGTTGGAAATCAATTAGTAAAGCAAATTGCAAACCTCTGTAAAAGTGACTACAGAGACTGAACACATGTTTACACAAGAAAATTAAAAAGATTTCTATCGAAATCAAAAGGATGTAGGGCTGTGAAGGCTACCACCGGTCCACAATGTAAACTAACAAGGAACAAGCATGGAATGGTAACACAATAGACTTGCTAACAGACCATAGATCCCTACATCAGTGGCTCGTGTGGTTGACCTACTTGTTTGCTGACACCTGACGAGCATTCAGCTTGTGTACAGCCACTGATGTAGGGATCTATGGTCTGTTAGCAAGTCTATTGTGTTACCATTCCATGCTTGTTCCTTGTTAGTGGACCAGTGGTAGCCTTCACAGCCCTACATCCTTTTGATTTCGATAGAAATCTTTTTAATTTTCTTGTTTGTGTCCTTTTTTCTTTTTCAGTGAAGTGCAGTTCAATATCATGCACGTATTGGTTTAGTTTCCTGTTGTTGATGGCTTTTAAACTTGTAGCTAAAAATAATTGTTATGCTGTACATATCAGCTCGCCTACGCATACATGCAATTGCATTCGAGCCCCGCCCACACTTGTTTGTAGACCTATACGGCGGTTATAATTATCTGGCAAGCGCAGAATGGTGATCCTACATGGGTTTACAGTTCTTCGAAGACTCAAGACACATATGTGTTCTCCGTGATCCATACGGCGCGGCTATACTCAAGTTAGTGCTCGGTCACGTGCGCTAACTACTGCTTGATCACGTGCGTATTGCGCAATCACACTAATGGCGTCTAACACTTAGCTGTCAATGAATCACGATCGAGAACTCACGGAATGTATATCGCAGTTTCGCTAAAAACAAGGTTCAAAAGGCACCTGCCAGGGGAATTTCACGACTGTTCGTGGGTGTTTTAGTATCGGCACTGCTCGCGTAAAGGCGCTAGGCGAGTTGAAGAAAGAAAGAAGAAAACTTAGATGACGAAACTCGATTTTCACCGTTTCCAGGTTCGTCACTTTAGTAACCATTTCGAGCCATCTCCCTTCTACTGTAAGATGGGGCAACGCCAGAGAGCAGATCTAAGTGTCCATAGACTTAAAATATTCATCACCAGGCGAAATATCAGCGTTTGAACGCTTAAGCACCTTGAAATCCTTCACCCTCTATTTCTTACAGAAACTGTCTCAAAATGATATTTAGAACACTTAGAGTTGATTTTCAACACTTTTGGAGCATTTCTAGCCAGATTTGCAAATTTTGACGAAAACTCATTAATGATTGTCATCAAAAATTGTAAATCTTGCTGGAATTGCTCCAAAGTTGTTGAAAATCAACTCCAAGTGTTTTAAATGTCATATAAAATCAGTTTTGGATGAAATATGGCTTGATGGATTATAAGGTGATTAACTCTTTAGGGACTGAATTATTTCGACAAAAATTCGACTTGCTCTAAACTGACAGTTTGTCTTGCATTTTCTACAACATGCAGTACGTTAGCTATTCCAAACTAGCACTGCTGTTTCCTGGTATGTCAAAGTTCACAACCATGTACTAAACTCTGAGTTGGCCACTCCCACTTCGGAACTGAAGCCGCTTAAGTGCTGCGACCTCGTCATTTTCCAGCCAATTTTGGTCTTCGTTTAGCCCTTGTGACTGATACAAAAACCTGGTGGTGTCCAGGTGAGCAAACAGCATAGTTTAGACCATATTCCATGCCCAAGTATGCATTTTCGGGCATCCTGAAGCCTTAAAAATGCCAAAAGTGGCGAGGGGCTCTCCCCCTTCGAACCCCGGGTTAACGGGGGGACACCCCCCTTTAAAATTCCCCCCGTGCAGTACGTTCTAGTGGGGAGGGCGCGCCGAAAAACAGGTGGTTTTTTCAGGTAAAGTCATCTTTTGCAAATGAACTTGATTTGACCTTTCTAGAGCATTTTTTGCACTTTTTATGACGTCTAGAGTAGGTGGAGTCAATTATGGCGGCTAAAGCCGCTATAGGCCTTAAAGGGACTCATTAACCCTTTAACCCCTAATATAATGTCGCCATTTGGCGACATACATACTTCAGACACCATAACTTTATCAAAAAGTGTTAAAATATCCCAAAATTAAGCCAAATTGAAGAATACAAATAACCGCAAAAAATTGACCGGTTTTCGTCGCGCCCCCTGCGCCAAACGTATTGGCTTCGGCATTTCTATGGCTTCAGTGCAAAATTCGCGATTTGGTACCTGTTCGCCTACTCCCACTTCGCCTACTCCCATTTTGCCTACTTACAGCCCCAAAGGGACGTTTTGCCTACTAGAAGTAAGCAAAACTAAACCCTAAACCCTGAACCCTAAAAACCTTCTCCTAACTGTGCAAAGTCGGGAGGGTGTCCTAAACCGGGCCTTCGGCCCTTGGTAAGCCTAAGGATCGTCGGGAGGGTGTCCTAAACCGGGCCTTCGGCCCTTGGTAAGCCTAAGGATCGTCGGGAGGGTCGCCCTAAACCGGGCCTTCGGCCCTGGCTAAAGATCGTCGAGAGGGTCGTCCTAAACAGGGCCTTCGTCCCACTGGATCTGCAAGCTGTCCCGACGATCGACTTAGTTAAAAAAAACTTAAGTTTTCTGGGGAAAAAAAATTAAAAATAATAAGTACTGAGCGGGAATCAAACCCTGAACATTTGCACTACAAGCCACCGCACTAAACCGCTGCGCCACCGGAACGAGCTGGCCGACCAGTGCTATAAACAAGCCATTATAGTGATTCTGTACGCGCGCGCGTAGATAATATAAGCCGCCGAAGGCGGCTTGCGTAGGCAAAACGTCCCTTTGGGGCTGTAAGTAGGCAAAATGGGAGTAGGCGAAGTGGGAGTAGGCAAACCGGTACTATCCCAAATTCACAACATTTTAGGAAAAACAAAATGGCTGCCAAGAAAATTAGGACATTTCATGGCTTCAGGATGCTCGGAAACACATTTTTGGACATTCTCTATGATCTGGGCTACATTTTGCACTCACCAAAACCACTGCTATTTGTGTGTACTTTTCAGCAGCCAGCCCCAAAGTACTAACTTTGAGCAAAATTTGACGAGGTCGTTGCACTTTATCGGCTTCACTTTCGAAGTGGGAGGGGCATATTGACCGACTTGAGTGTGGGAAATTGCGGCTACTCACTGGGGTAAAAGGACGCAAATTTGAGACCAGTAGCTCAAAAGACACACGAGATATTCACGAGAGAAGTGGTCAGCATTTACGAGGTTAAAATTTCAGCTGGATAATTTAGTAATTAAAGGGTTAAGCACCTTGAAATCCTTCACCCTCTATTTCTTACAGAAACTGTCTCAAAATGATATTTAGAACACTTAGAGTTGATTTTCAACACTTTTGGAGCATTTCTAGCCAGATTTGCAAATTTTGACGAAAACTCATTAATACATTGTATGTAGCCGCCATCTTTTTTTCTCGTTCAACCCTAGGGAGGCATGCACTACCGTGCCTCCCTAATATACATGTACATGTACATGAAGGCAATACATGTTTCTTCACAGTGGCATACCTCTGATCTTAACAATCACAATGTCACTCCTGCTTGCTCCTTCATCATTACTAGCACTGCAGTAATACTGCCCTCTGCTAACTAGATCAAGCTCATCAATAATGTAGAATGAAGTGACAGCTCCTATGATAGTTTCGCTGTTGTGAAACCATTGTATAGCTGGTTGAGGATTGCCTTTGGCTACACATGTCAGGTTGACTGTAGACCCAAATGTAACATACTGTTGTTGAGGAGGAACAATAATAACTGGCTTGGATCTCATTAGCTCCTCTGTGATTCAGAATGATGGGTAGTGTGTAAGATGTCAAGTTTAACTGACCTTTTTCACATGTTAGACCAGTCCAGTTTGGAGCACAGTCACACAGGTAAGAGGATAACTCATTCCTACATGTGGCGCCATTGAGACACGGAGAAGGACTGCAATAGTCAGCTACAACAACATATCACTGAAAGGTGGCCACTATATCAAACATTCACTCACGTTTTAGCACAGTCAACGAAAATGGCTGATGAAGTGATGCTGTTGGACCAACTCCATTAGTAACTTGACATGAGTAGTAACCAGTGTCAGTGCGTTTGGCATTAGTGATGGTTAGTGCACCAATGAATGCTGGAATGCCTGATTGATAACTAGTAGCATTGATGATGTCCAGGCTCACTCTAGGACTAGTAATACTAGTAACAAGTGCTCCATTGTGATACCACTCTACTGCATCTGATGGAGCAGGGAGACCATCATAGAGACACTCCAGTGTTTTAGTAGCTCCCTCATCAATCTGTACTAGACCACCAGTTGTGTTTATTGTGGGAGAAGCTAGAGAGAGATAGGGAGAGAGAGAGAGGTTGTCATGAAGCTAAGGTTGTTAGTAGGGGTGTAATACCTTGTACAGTGAGTGTTACTGTAGCGTTGTTTGTTCCAGCACTAGTTGTGGCAGTACAAGTGTAGTCTCTGTTATTAACTGATGGATCAACTTGGATCAGTGTTAAGCTACTTTCTGACATGTTAGTAGTAGTTGTTATGATGTGTTGTGAAGTGTTCATTAGAGAAGCTACTCCATGATGGCTCCACAGGATAGTGACAGGTAGGGATAAGCAGTCTTGTGTGATCATACACACTAGAGTCATGTTACTATCAACCAGTGCTGTTAGTGATTGAGCTGATATAGTCACCATTGGTACAGCTACATACAAGGAAGAACAGTCTTGTGTAAACAGAGATGGCTTAGTAGTAAGATCATTATCTTAACTCTACTTTGCAACCTGGACTGTTTCAAACAGGCCAACGGCTTTTACTGATGGTACTCGGTAGCTTTAGTCTATCTATAGTAACTTTGCCAGTGGCATGCGTGAAAGTGTATGTGGCTTGAGTGAGTTAATTATGAATTATAATAGAATCCAATAATATCTTCCTCTGAAGTAATAGCATTCTTCATCAATAACAAAGCAGTTCAAACAACCTGAAAATAAGAAAATAGACTTTTGTCCGTAGTTTATGTACTTCAGGAAATGACGTCATGGGTCAGTCGAAAAAATTATCAACGCTGTATTTTTTTTATTTTTTAATTTTTAAAATTATTTTTCTTTATTTGTTGGTGATAGAGCTTAAGAGACAACACAGCAAAGAGTCGTATACTCACTGAGAAAGAGTGCAAGAAAAGCAGGAGCTGTACAAAACAAATTCATCAGTCTTGGTATGGAAAAAGAATGACGTAGGAACAGAATGGCATCATGATGATGGAGCCAATCCCCCATTAATTGAAGAGAAGAAATCTTGTCCTTGATGACCAGGTCAACACTGTCAAAATCACCAATAGGGGAACCAGGAGACAGTACGACTCTGTGAGTACGACTCTGTGAGTACGACTCTAGCTGTGAGTACGACTCTTTGCTATGTTCTCTCTTAAGCTCTATCACCAATGTCCAGCTGTTAGTCTCACATGGTTGCAGGCCTCACAAGAACTCATCCCTCAAATGCTCCCTCAGAGTCTACAATAATTTCCTTTATTGTATAAGGATGAAGCTTCGTCCTGCTGGTCTGCGGGAATTCCAGATCCAAGTTTACTCTCAACCATTTTTTTTTGCAGTAGAATAGGTGATACGACCAGAGTAGGTTAGTTTAGAGCAGTGGTTAGTGAGTAGTTATGGCAAGGGTAAGAAAATAGCTAGAGATGAATTACAAAACAAAATGAGTAGTAAACTAGCCGGCCTGGGAGAGGCAGCATTCTGCAACTCCAAGTGGTCTGTCAGAGATAGGAACATGATGATGTGTTGCACGGCTGCCACGGATACAAGTTATGGCCGAATGTAGGAGAGAGAAGGATAATGAGCATCTCAACCAAGCTAGGGTAGTACTGTAGTGAGAGTTCTCTTTCATTGATATTTGATCTGCTAAGTGTTGATAGAATTGTGTTGTCTCTCTTCCCATGCCACCAGTAGTGGAGAAAACAAGAGGGGTAAAAGACCCATTTTCAACTTCCCTGACTATGTCACCATATTCTCTCTTCTTTGCTAGTTCATGACGACGATAGAGGCTTGAAATAGTACTGTGACGGTAGCTTCTTGCGTTTGGGTGGAAAACCCTAATATCAAAAATGAACAAAGTTGCTGTCGTCCCCAGAACCCTGTAGCTCTAATGTCGGCTCTTGCGTCATCACGAATGTTAGCAGATCGAAGTATGATGTCTTCTCCTGTAAGAGGCAATAGCTGCGGCTCTCTTTCCACATAGTTACAGACCTCACTGAGCCAATTTGCAGTTATGTCACGTATATCATTGTGGCGGCCAATGGTCAAACCCCCGTGTTTGCAAATCATAGCATGATCGACTGAGAATAGTGAGCCACAGACACAATGACTTGGGAGATTCTTTAGTTGCCATCCATATCTGAGGCACAGTGCATCATGAAACTCTTGTTTGGTGAGGTTGAATCGCCGGTCTTTCAATGGTAAGGCAGTCAACCATGTGGATGCTCCCTTCTCAGCAGCTAAGTCTCGAGATCTTTTCAATGCATCAGGGATTTCATTACAAACTTTTTCCACCCTGGCAGCTTGAATATGACGCCTTTCTTGACTTACAGAGTGTTTCGCTGATTTTATGCTGTCGGGATGGACTGGCTCATTAGACTGCTCAATTATCAACGTTTTCAATGGACAAGTGATGACCTTTGAAGCTTTCATTTGCCAACTGGCAGTTTCCACAGGATTGGTAATGTTTAGGCCTCCAAGGCGAGTTGGTAGTGATACAAGCTTACGCATCCCCTGGGAAAATGGCATCTGAGCAGTGAGTGTAGGCAGGAACCTCTGATGAATGGCATCTTAAAGTGGCTGAAAAACTGAAGCACTAATGTCAAGATTTCTCATTAGGTATGTCCATCTCCCAATCATTCCATGAGAAAAGGCGGTATATGCCGCATGTGGGTAGATATGGGCAATTGTAGTGAGAACATCTAGTTCCAGAACCCATTTTGTGATCTTCTGTGCAGCATAAGCTTCAGCAAACTCCAGAGACCCCAAAGCAGCTCCAAGAAGGCGCTGACCAGTAGTAGAGATCTTGACATTTGAGTCCTTGAACAACCTATTTGTTTCATCAACGAGAGATGGTTTAACAACCAGGAAGGTCTTACGTGCGTTAGGAAAATATCCAAATTTAGGGCCAATTGTTAGGATATTTTGCCACCAACGGTGTAGGGAGTGAAGCTTTCCTGCTGCAGTGGCGTCATCTGCAAACCACACTTGTCTAGTAGTTGGCTCAGCCAACCTGTGTTTGTCTATCAGAGGTCTTACAGCTAAAGCGTACATGGCCATTGCGAGGGGGTCCCCTTGTGTAGTACCTTCACTTGACAAGATTTCACCCTCTCCTGGAATGTAGAGTGTGATAGGCCTCTGATATGTATTATCAAGGGCGTATAGAGAGAAGAGGGCATGCAACGCATAGAAACATCGAAATCCTAGTTGTTACTAAAATTAGATTTTACGCCCACGCGGATGTGACATCACGCAAGGTTCACAAAACGTGGATGCGTCATACAGCGTACTTGTCTAGGCGTGTCGAGGCGTGCTCCAATGGAAACTAGCTGACAAATCTACAATCGACATGAAGCTGTGGATACTGGTGGTTGCCAACCATGTCGCGTATCACTGATGGCGTTGGCTGAGACGCAGGTAAAATGAAACTGCTGTCTATCGTTGGCGCTGTCGCTTCCTGCTGATCGGCTGCAGAGTATTTTACCAGCAACAGGCGACGAGCAGAATCGGACGGAGACGAAGTCACGGTCTTTCTCCGCTTTGACTGGCGTGGCTGTGATCCGCGCGCGCAGCATGGTATGGTGCAGTGCAGTGTTCTGCTTGGTCTGCCATTACTTTGTGTAGTTGACGTTAGTTTCCGTTTACCCTCCGTATACTATAACAATAATAATTGATAACGGAAAGTGCTATTCTTAGTAACAACAAGTAATAAAAACATTTTAACCAAAATGCAAGAGATTTAGGGTTGGTACATTTGTCGAAAAAGAATGGAAACAAGATTTTGAAATGAAAAGGATTGTAACAATAGCAGTGTAATGCTACCTCCCTATTAAATTAACCACAACTATCGAAAGCAGTTAATTTAGGGAGGTAGCATTACACTGCTATTGTTACAATCCTTTTCATTTCAAAATCTTGTTTCCATTCTTTTTCGACAAATGTACCAACCCTAAATCTCTTGCATTTTGGTTAAAATGTTTTTATTACTTGTTTCTTTTCTTTTTTTATTAATGAATTAGTTGGCACTTATGCTAGTACAGTGTAAAAAGCCTCTTGAACTATTTCAGCCGAGACCGGGGCCGTACGACGGTTGCACTGGCGATCAACTCTGCACTGCATGCATGCAACACGTACCATGCAACATTAGCTAAGCTTAATCTAGCATTCTTACAAGCCTGAACAGACAAATCCAGTGTAACCGTGAAGATTTGCACGTTGTCTGCTGTGAACAACACTGCTAGTGGCAGCAGCACTCGCGTTCCAAGGAATTTGTACTAAGGTGCGCTTGTATTAGAATAATTACATACACGGGCGTGCGCGAGTAGGCGTAACCTAGTAACGGAGTTCAAACAGAATGATGGAATGGAGTCTGTTATGGACCAAAAATCGCTGTTTTCCTGGAAATGCTCGCTTCTGCTAGTGTTTTAGGCTTAAATAGATATCAGGTGCACTGCTCCCAACGATTAGTGTAGTTGCTGTGTAGGTTTTGTCTTGAATAGCTCACTCGCCACGGCGGTAGGCTGGCTGGAGAAGAAGAAGAAGAAGAAGAAGAAAGAAGATGAACAAACGGGTGACCACGTGAACTCTGGTTTACCACCTTAGACCTGGTTTCTTTTGCTTCTGAAGGTCTCTTTATAATCGCACAAATCGTGCAAAGAGCGTCAGAACGTTAGATTAGCTTGAAACGCCCGTATGGCGAAGATATGGCAGTGCCGTACTTAGCGCCTCCAGACGAGACGCCATCTTGCCATGCCCATAGCAACTGGCCTTATAGTCTTTATGAGTAGACTCATTGTAAGCGCTTACCTCTTAGGATAGCCCCTAGGTAGTTAAAATACCCCTGATGTCGTCAACAGCCAAGATATACGTGAATTATTGCGTTTAGCCTAAGTGTAGCCGCCATCTTGTTTTCCGCCCAACCCTAAATATGCCACGTCTACCGCGTGGCATAATTAAGATTTCGATGTTTTCACGGGTACTATTGCGTTGCATGCCCTCTTCTCTCTATACGCCCTTGGTATTATTCAGAATGGTGGAGATTGCTGGACAGAGGACATGTATGTTGTGGAGGGCAGCTTGCCTATTGATAGCATTAAAAGCATTGGAGGCATCGACCATCAATGCAGCCTCTGTGTCATCATATGAGAAGATTTCTTTCATTGCATGAACAGCAGCTTCATTTCCTGCCTCAAATCCCGCACAAGTTTGTAGTGGTCCAGCAGCAGATTGCACATCATCACGAACAACTCTCAACACGGCCTTAGCAATGATCCGCCGAGACACCTCCCCAATTCCGATCGGCCTCACACCAGGATTCTTATTTAGCGGAATCAGTCTACAGGCCACAAATGCATCAATTCCAACAGGATGCACATGAACAGTACAAAGCCGTCTTGCAACTGCAGCCATGGCATTACATAGATCAGTTGATGCACCCTGGAATGATGAGCAGAATCGGCGCCATGCAAATGCATCCACACCTGATGGGCCTGCAGCACCATGAGTATGCAGAGCTGCTTGTTTCACGACCTCTCCAGTTATTTGTTCAAAGATGATTGGGTCATAACATTGACTAGAGAGGCTGGGATCTACCCTCAGCCATTGATGCATGTCGTCAGAAAGCATGGGATCTGCCTCACATAAAGTACACATTTCTGCACTCAGGCTGAGGATGGACGATGAGACTATTAGGATAGCAGTGGCTCTCCGTTGTACACCACACACATGTCGACAATGTGGAATCAGAGTGGACACTTATGCACATCACGGTCTCTCTTGTCATAAAAACAGTGGAAAACACCATCGTCATGCAGCAGTTAACAATGTCTTGTACAGAGCAATGACTTCAGCAGGCATACCGTCCACCCTCGAGCCTTCAGATTTGTCAATCAGATGGCAAGAGACCAGATGGCCTTACATCAGTGCCTTGGTCCCATGGTAGATCATTGATATGGGACGATACTGACTCACTGGCCTCATCCTACCGGCCACTAGCAGTGTCAAAGGCTGGTGCAGTTGCAGCTATATTTTAGGCATGAAATGATGCCAGTCTTGTATTGTCCCATCTCACTCTTATCCCTGGTTAGCAAACTTCTCGAGAGACTAGTTCACTCAGCGGTTCTGGATGGTTAACATATGATGCTATTGCTGGTTCCCCTTAGTCAAGCATTCACTCCAAACCTGTATTGTCTCCTTGATGTTGTTGTATACAACAATACTCTATTGATCTCTTAGTGCATGCACAGGAAATGCACTGGATTTGTATATGACCTATAGGCCTGTAGCCAAGGTCATCATGTCTGTCTTGTACTATATACAGCAGTACATTTTGTAGCACTGCACGTCATTCATGATACATTTCATTTCCTGAAGGACTTGCTTGTGTACAGCTCATGGTAACCATGTAGATGCCAATATTAACAACTATGCACTAAGTCAATAGCCTATCGCTGCAAAATCAAATCATCATGTTCGCGTGTCTACGTCATTGAACATGGGTACCATAAGTACATGTAATGGTGATGTAATGCGACATAGACACTGTACCTAGCGCTACAGTTGATTGTGAAGAGCTTGCAAATCGATGTCAAAAGCGGAAGTATGACATTGACCAATCAAACATATTAGTGATTGAATACACGTGACTAGAAGTCAATTTGATTGGTCAGTGAAGCGCGTGATTGATTGGTCACGTGTTACTACCGCTTTGACTGTGGCGTTGCAAGATGTGAAAGTGTATTGAAAGTGCTACAGTTGTTTGCGAAGATGGCCAAGATCTATGACGTAATTGACGTTGGCCAATCAAACGCACGTAGGCGTGACTAACTGAAGCTGTACACGTGACGAAAAGTGAATTTGATTGGCCAGTGTCACACTTCCGCTTTCGCTTCCGTTATGCAAGATCTTCGTATGCATGATCTTCACAATCAACTGTACCCTAAATATAGGTTAGAGCATAACTAGCAACCATCACCACAGTAAGTTTGACACAAAATAGTCGATGTGTGCAGCACTGAACATGCAGTTATGGCCGAGTTTCTTCCTTCCTTGACTTTCTTCCCGATTCTGTAAAGGAGTGGTATTCACCAGAGGACGACGAATTTTGAAGAGAAACCATTCGGCAAGAAGCACGAAGAACTACAGTTTTTTTAAATCATAGAATCATACTTTATTTTTTCAGCAATGCAGACAGATACTACAGTATAATACACAAAACAAGGGCAAGTGTAGTGATAAAGCAAAATAAGATAAGGAAGACAGTAAAAAGTTAAGTTAGACGACAGACAGCCTCCCCTCAACAATAGCAAGTTCGAGGGAAGCGGCCGTAGAGAACACTGGTCGATGGCGAGAAGATCTTGCTCCAATCAGACAAAGCACTGCTGATCGTAGTAGAGAGAAGGATAGTCGGCAGCGGATCCAGTTAAGAACATATGAGTAAGGTTTGTTACAGCGGTCAGATATGCAGGAAGTTAGGCGTTTATATAAAGCAGTAGCCGATTGACCCATTCCTCCAGCAGTGGAAGAACTACAGTACGACCTACTTCTTTCTCAAACAAAATTACCATCTCTACAGGATAGAAGGTCCCACTTAAAAATGTGTACTTTTACAAAATTGTTCATTCCCTTGTGGACTTCCCTGATGCTCCCATACGTTTCAATTCTAGCCCATATACAACTAGATCCCTCCATTCCCTGAGTATATAGCCAGTTATCCATCTAAAACTAATCAATTCTCTGCTTCTTTCTTTCCCTTTACAACTAAACTTTGGAACAGTTTAAGTTATGATGTTGTATCTTTATCTAACTTTTTTGTCCTTTAAAAACTGTACCAAATCTAAATGTACCTAATTTAATTTTTTTGTGCTGTATGCTACTGTACTTATGAGTTTAGTTTTTTATTTGTGGTGCATACCTTGTGTTAGCATTTTTGCTATTGCATGTTATTGTATCCAGGCTTAGCCAAAAAAACATATCCCGCTGACTCGTTGTTACTAGAAGCAATTTGAAAGCTTTGAGCGCCTGGCACCAGCAAAGAGAAGGTTCGCTGTTCCAAAAACTGACAATGAAGTCGAGCTAGCTAAAACTACAGCAGTTCTGAAGAAAACACAGCAGGATACAGAGTACTGTACCAGGTTATTTTTAGCCTGGAGAGAGAGTCACTTGATTGAAACAGGATTAACAGTACCAACTTTAGAAGAACTGCAGAGCCAGCCTGCTGAGCTAGCAAGTTAGATGGAGCGTTTTGTCTAAGAAGTGAGAAAGAAGGATGGCTATGCATTTCAATCCAGCTCACTAAACCATGTGGTGGCTGGAATCATGCGCTATCTTTGGTGCAACAGTCAGCCATGCAGAGCTATATTGACTTCTACAAAGATCATGTAGCCTTTCATGATTTCAGGCGAACTCTTGATAGTAAAATGAAGAGACTGAAAGGTGCAGGAGAAAACAGCAAAAGAAAGCAATTCGAACCTATGACAGAGTAAGAGGAAGAGAGACTATGGGAGACAGGACAATTGGGAGACCACAGCCCACAAGTATTGGTCGATACCATGTTATTTTACAATGGGCTGTATTTTGCTCTGCGAAGTGCAGAGCACAAAGACCTCAGGAGAAACCCCTGCCAGATCGAACTGATATATATATAGAGAAAGAAGGGAAGATGCCATATCTGAAATACACTGAGGATGTAGCTAAAAACAGACAGGGAGGTATGGAAAGCAAGCGAGTGATTGCAAAGGAGGTGCTGCATCATGCTAACACACAAAATCCCTCCCGATGTTTCGTGAGACTACTTGCATTGTATCTTAGCCACTGCCCCGAGGACTCACCTCCTGAATGCTTCTTTCAGCAGCCTCTGTTGAAGCCTACTTCTATAGTCTGGTACTCTAAACAAGCTATTGGCCACTACCAGCTCCAGTCTGTAGTGCAGAGAATTTGGACGGCAGCAGGAATCACTGACTATAAGACAAATCACTCTCTGAGAGCTACATCAGCTACAAGACTCTTTCATCACAATGTTGACGAACAGTTGATAATGGAAAAACCGGCAATAGTAGCACGGATGGGATCCGTAGTTACAAGTGTCCATCAAAAGAGAACAAATCTCAGACATATTTAACAACCCCAGTCGCAACAGTCCTCTGTGTCCTGTGGGGCTCAACATCTGTTCTTCTAGCTCTGCTGCTCAACTATCTTCTCAACCAGTAGTGACGAACTCTATAGAGCCCAACACCTGTTCATCAGGATCTGCTGCTCCTCTGCCAGTTGTGCTGAACTCTCTTCATTGTTGTGTTACTGTGTATCGTGACTCAGGCGGCGTTTACACTACGCCGATTGGCTGAAAAACGTTTCATAGTACTGATGCGCTTTCTGTTTACACGGGAAAATCATCACGCGGTTAACGATTGCATTTACTTGTGTAGGCGTGGTTATCTGGACACGTGATCCCGATAAGCGTGGACGCTCTCGTGGTGGAGGAACAACCAAGAAAACCAAGGAGAGGACGCTAGAGGACCATCAGGACGCTAGAGAGGAACAATAGTACAGTAGCAGTATAGGGATCCATTTTTCTGCAAGCGTTGTCACATGACAAGTCACGAGACGACCCCCGTATCCAGGCGCGTGTCCACGATAGGGCTCCGGGTGCTCTAGCACCTCCCTCAGCATTGAAGTTTTAAATTATTCATTGCATTAAAGTACACTGTGGCTATAAATATATCACAACGGTTATTGCAACAAACTTATCAGCTGCCAATATTCCATTCTAAGGTGGTTTAGGCCGTTTCCCATTAGTTCTAGTGAAGAACAAATCCAGTGCGCCATGATAATAATGACGAAAATGACGCAACTTAATGAATATCATGAATATTAATTAGATTTTTCGGGCGCGCACCTATCTTTCCTCATTTCTACACACGCGCCTGGTATCCAGTATTCTGGAAACGATTTTGCTGTTTACACGAGGAAAATCGAGGAAAACGCTCGATCTGAAACGCCACCGTATTCAGTTCACCGTTTTTGCAGCCGACAACATGTTTGCGGATACATGTTTGCGTTTTTCACTGGATTAGTGTAAACAGACAGCCTAAACGGAAACTAGTAGTCGGATAAGCAGCAATATCTGAAACGTTTTCAGCCAATCGGCGTAGTGTAAACGCCGCCTCAGTTGTTAACTGTGTAGTTGCGCTTACTATAGCAGAGCGGACAATTATTATTGTAATCATCCCAAAGGCCATGTACATGTACATGATATTAAAGTTGGCGCCCATGTTCTTTCAGTTGGCACCCATGTTCTATCAGTTGGCGTACTGTCTAATTGATTTAGAAACCTGCAAGCACCCGATCAGATTTCTAGATTCTTACATGCTATACTCAAGTGAAAGCAGTGGTGGTATACTTAATTTAGAACACCTCAGGCTGACCAATCAAATTGCATAATTACATTGAAGTATGGTCGAAGTGTATATTGTGCAGGCAAGCTATAGGCTCTACTAATAATGGGCACACTCACATAAGATGGTGGTTCTAGAGGCAATTGAGTTCAACACTAGCATTTGTCCTCCTCTGCTCTGTAATATCTGCACAGCAGAGCATGAGTAGTTGCCAGTGTCTGCACAGGTAGCTGATGGAATGGCGAGCTGTTCAGTGATACCGAATGATATAGCAGAGGATGGTGGTGACAGGAGCTCTCCATCTCTATACCACATGATGGTGGGGCGAGGTACTCCCTGCACACTGCATGACAGGGTTAGTGGGTCACCCTCAAGAACAGTCTCTGGACTGGAGATGTTGGGAGTGGAGATTGGTTCTGCAGTAATGATACATGTCAGTCACTTTAGCTCTGCACAAGTTGCAGATCATACCTTCAATTGTTAGGTTGTGAGGACATGAGATATTCTGATTAGAATCTTGAATTGTATAGACACAAGCATAAACTGCAGTATCAGTCACCAGAGCCGCTGTCCACTTAATGGATAAAAATAAGTTTCGATAAGATGTAGTAAAACGCTCTTCATTGCTTGGTGCAGGGTTGATGGCCCATGTAGCGGACACAGGAGTTAGCGGCGAGTAGCAAGTAAGAGTGATGTTGTCTCCCACCTCAAAAGCTAAGTTAGTCTCATTTACTGATAGGAATCGTTGGTCGCTGTTTGTGGTTAAGAAACGTAGAAAACCTGTACAATCTGAGCCTGAGTACAATGGTGTAACGAATTAAGGGGGACTACTCCGCGGCCAGATCTACTCACTTGATGAGGCCACAACAGTGTTTAGTAGTGTTTCAGCGATAGTCACAGCGAGCAGCAGGCACGGCAGACCACTACAGCAGCGAGTAGCTGCTCGCCTCCTCCTCGAGGCAATCATAATAATTAGCTAGCTCTGCAACAGCTCTATACAACCGGTAATATGCATTCTTGTAGCCCAGAGACAAGTAGTTCCGGGTATTTTCTGTGTTGATTCGACTCGTCAAGTTATGAATTGCTCAAAAGTTTGTTCTACTGCTTGACCACCTGTTGGAAGGTTTTCAGACCTATGTATTTCATTATGCATGCGAAAAGGGGCAAACGCCTCAAAAAATTCAACCGCATGCCTGTAATCAAATGGTAGCTTCTCAGCTAAATGTAGCACAATGACTTTCAAATTTTATATACAGTAAGCTGAATGGTCACAAATGTTATATAGACACTTTCAATGACTTTCCATAATCACTCACTCACTCACTCTCTCTCTCTCTCTCTCTCTCTCTCTCTCTCTCTCTCTCTCTCTCGTACAGGTAAGTGAGTGGTGATGGCTGATGATGAGTTCAACATTGAAGACACTCAGGTACTGGATTATAGTCCGCATTAGTTAATACATAATGCATTACTATTATTATCACAGGAACTCTATCACATAAGAAAGTCCACAATCAGTCGAAATATAGTGATTGCAATTATAGCTATTGTGATGTCTGCAGTTCTCGTTGTTCTTGTGGCGCTGGCTATAGCGATCACAATACCTCTAGCACTGAGATCTGGCGTCACTGACTTCAGAATGGGTTGTGAGCATTGTTGCCCCGATACAGCGGCTCGGTCTAACCTAACAGATACCTGGACCACTGACTGTATGAACCAGTATAGTGTCTTCCAACTGGGCTATAGCCATGGTAACACTAGCTACTATACTACCGCTCTGCTTGGTCTTGGGATGGGATCAGCACGGTTCACTAATGCATTGTTCTGGTCTAGTAACATGGTCTCAGATGTATTCATCATCGTTGATAATATATCCCACGAGAGCCCTCCTAGTAGTACTAACATATACCAGCTGGATTGTTTGGCCCACTGAGTTACAATTCTCTACTGATTCTCATCCATACTAATTTATATTAATTTTGAGAGAGAAAAATTAAGACACTCAGTATCAAGTTTGAGACAAAAATTTATTTCAAAGAGGGGTCTTTGCTGCATCAAACAGAGCAAGATAGTTTTTTTATAATAGTAGCAATAATGTTGTCCCCTCGTTTAGCGATCCCATATAGTTGGTGTCATCACGTAACAAGGTCTGTCATGTAAAGTCCCAATTATCCCTACATCAGCGGCTTGCTGCAATGACCTACAACAAATGCGGAATCCTCTTCCCATACTTTTACAAACCATCAATTACTTTATCGGACTGCGTCCTCCAAACACAGCTACCTCTAACTTTACAACCGTCATTTACTTCTTCGGACTGCGTCCTTCTCCTTCAGTGATTCAAGCCGCTGATCATGATGTGGGGATACTTGGGACTTTTACTTTTGCAAGCATTATTCCATCTTGTTCCTTTACTTTTCCAAGCACCATTCCATCTTGTTCCTTTCCGTTTTCAAGCCTTGTTCCTTTACTTTTGCAAGCGTCATCCCTACACTTTGGTTTTATATTAAAACATTTCTGCTTTGCTTATCATATCTACGCTCAGTGTGGCAGTAGAAAGTGCTTACGTGGAATCAATTTCGTTTCTTCCTTCTCTGGTGCTCTGATTGCAGCAACCCAAGTTATTCCCTTCTCGTTGGATCACTCCACTCCAGCTTGCAGAGTCATGTTCTTTCTTCCTTGATCCCAGTCACCTTATTCCTGGTTCTGTTCATATCTTGCTAATCGAACTCAGTCAGTAAAAGTTGGCAATAGTGTATCTTCTACTCTGCCTGTTCTGTCTGGTGTCCACCAGGTGTCAATATTATAGGTCCCCTACTTTTTATTCTTTATGTCAATAATATCCCTGATCTTGACCCTGAATTCTTATCTCATAATATGTTCATTTATGCTGATGACATTCTTCTGTTACACCCCATTTCTTCTACTTCTGATATCTTCTCTGTGAATTCTCAACTTCAAGCTTAGACTTTCTGAGAAATCTCTGAAGCTAAATACTCAAAAGTCTAAGTATATGATCTTTTTTTCTGCCCTCAGGCCTATTTTGACTCTTTCCCTCCTGTGATGATCTCAGATATCACTCTTGAAAGAGTCTACTTCTTCAATATCTGGGTCTTCTATTTCAACCAAATCTCTCATGGTCATCACATATCCACAACTTTTGTAAAAAGGCTAGGAAGGTGCTTGGGCTGATATACTGCCACTTTTATCTACATATTGCACTTCTTCCACCTTATTAACTCTCTACTTCACTCTGGTTCGTCCAATTTTGAATACTGTTCGTCATTTGGGCTTGACAACCCTTGAATCTGTTCAATGTTTGCCCTAAAACTGGTTTCAAATTCATGGTCACAGCCTACAACTCCCTTCTTTCCTCTCTAAACATTGTACAACAAAGGATCGAGATCGTCTTTCCCATTCGATCAATTCTCCACTTCAATTTCCTCCTCTTCCATCTTATTTTTCTCTTAATTATTCTCCATTCAATTTTATTTCCGAATCATAATCTTATTTTAATTCATCCTCAATCAAACTCTGGAATAGACTCCCTGTTTCTATTAAATCGGCTCATTCTCTCTCATATTTGAAGACTCTTCTCTCTTCATCCTATAATTAGCACTGGTTGCTATCCACATTTCATTGAAATGAAAATAGAAAAATTAATAATTTTTTAAGACAAAGAGATAATGAACAGCAAAGACTACTGATCCCAACACAGAGTGCAGTGACCATTAGCAGTGACACATACGAGTCGATTGAAGAAATAAGAAAAACGAGTCTCAAAAGAACAAACTTTGTGAGTCTTTGCTCGGTTTTGTAGACGAGTATCTTAAAAAATTTTTGTGCATAATAATGCACAGATTGGTAGTTAATAAACTAGACTGTGTTGACATCATTGTGGTTAGAATGCGCTCCATTCTCAGGCGGCTGGTAAGGGTTTGTAGTCGATGGCTTCTCATCCAGATCTTCGTCTAGAGATTCTGGACTCATCTCGTGCATTGAAGTGGGAGTCTTTTCCTGAAGCTCAACCCCTTTCTCACTCGGCAGTGTTTCTTGAGAGTAGTTATCTGCACAAAAATTGGCAGTGCAATTTACAAGCAAATCCTTTCTTTCACTCACTTTTTCGCTTCCATATTGGTGATTTCCCAAATGTCTGGTAGGTACGAAACAGTGGTTTGTGAAAGTAATAGCTCGCCTATAGTTAACTCACCTCTCCACTTGAAGCAGTGTGGTACTTGCTGCTGGTCTTCCATGAACTGTACTTCTTAGTGAGCTTCTTCCACACCTGCACAGTCACAAAATATCACACGTTATACAGTGCTATGGACTGACTTACTCTCTCATTTTGTATCACATGGAAGAAAAATATTAACACTCCCTAGATGGGTGGAGAGAGTTAGTAGTGATCAGCAAACAGTTCAATGCTCACTTGTATGGAGTTGCAAATAGCAAAGATCCAAGCAAAAGCAGTCGTGTTGACATTGACAGCAAACAAGCCTATCACCCACGTCAGACCAAGCAGTGGTAGTAGTATTACCGATGCCTTGATGATACTCCTGTGTGGTTCGAATGATAGCAGCTGCTCCTGTTGTATCATCACTCACTTGACTAGGTCAATCCTGTTCTCTTTGTCAGACATTACTCCTTCATTCCTACTGATCTTGTTCTTCACTAGAGATATCATCACAAGAACCAAAAATACAGTATTTATCTAGCGTGCAGCATAAACAATGTCAAAGCGATGTAATAGTTACAAATTCCTACCAGCACAATAACTATCATTGGAGCAGCAAAAGCCCATATCACAGGACGACCATCAGTAGAGAGCCAGCAACTGGACAATAGTGAATAAAATGACATTGCTCTGTATAAATTTTACTTACAACAGAAGTGTTCCATTGCTGTCTGTTACTCCGTATTGATCTGAAGCAGCTGCCAGACCGATAATCACTGGTACCAGTGGAGGTACTGTGTGGTAATACCAGCTGTGAACACCACACACTCAATGAAGTAGATCACTCACCCCAGCCTAGTAGCAAGAAGAACCACCATTTCTTAGAGAGACTTGAGAACACCACCACCAACATGAGGTACAGCATGACTCCCTCGCACAGCATCCAGCAGAATACAGAGAGGAAGAAGTAATGGAGTAGAGCAGCCACTGCTGCACAACCAATCTATGGAGCAAGACAGTATAGATGAGAAGTAACTTCTGATATCATTATACTCACTCGATTACTGGTAGCTGTCTCTATGCCCGTCACAAACACTATCAATGCAGCCAGAAGAGCAGCTGCCAGGTTCAGATGGACGAAGTAATTGACAGATACAAACAACTTCTTCCTGTACACACAGCACATAATAAGACGAAGTAAGTATACTAGTGCATACTGACCCAAATGAGATGAAGAATATTATAGTGAGTGCAAGACAGATTATGGAGACAGTGCAACCGATGTAGGAGACTATGGACAGTGCTTGAGCCTCGATTGGATCAATCGTCTGCATTGTACGGTTTAATAGCATACAAAGTGAGTTGATGCTGTTCTTACAATATGAACACCGCTGACGTCCACCAGCACAGCAAAGCTAGTCAAGTGGGTGGAGTTACACAAGACCTGCTGGCTACCATTGACGTAGAATGTGGTAATACCATCAGATGACCACTGCCCATGCATACTGCTATCTCCAGGTTGCCAGTATTTACAGCTATAATTAAACTGTGTCTGATTATGGCGTGTTCCATTACCAACACCACACCCTGATAATAATGACATCATAGTGATGGAATGCATGAATACACTTGACTCACAGTGTTCTTGCGAAATGTCATCATCACTGATTCATTCAGTCCACTGACCTCCGCTCCTACGAAGTCTACCGTAACAATCACACCATCAACTTGTGGCTGTTCAACTGAGCTCTCGTTTGCTCTCAGAAATAGTATGCTGTTAAAGAAAGCACCCTGCGTGAGCCTCAGCAAACCTGCTCCTGAATCACCACTGGCTTCATTGTCCAGAGCTGATCTAACAGTGTCATACAGAGAGCTGGGAAGATGAATGGTAACGGCAGATCCATTAGAGTCATCATTGAAAGAAGCATTTCCTTGATTCACACTGAAGACTGTACCTCTATATTATATTAAGGACATGAAAGAGGTGTGGTTAACAATAATCACTTACTCATCTGATGGTGCATCTATTAGACTAATGGATGTGATGTAATTCTGTCGAGTCAAGACTGTGAAATTGTCCGTGACCGGATAGCTTGCTATTACATTATCAAATGACTGGAGTAACCTGAGATAGTATCATAACAATGACGGCGATTATGATAGTCTGAAGGATATCGGCACGTACCTTGCTGAGCTCTTGGCTTCATTGTTGCTGTCAATAAACTCTTCTTCTGGAACATCTAAGAGATTGTCAATGATGTTGAGAAATGGATCTGATAGCTGGAGAAAGGACAAATGACATTGCAACAAGAGTAATAACAATGTAGTCACCGTTTGGTTTCCAATGGTGCTCCCATTAACAAGCCTCTCTACTAGAGCAGTAGAAATGGACACTTCAAATGATCTTATCTGCTCAGTCATTCCAGTTATGTTGTCCAGTCCATATGCTAGCTCGTCATCTCTCTCCAGCTGCAGTAACTATCTAATGATGGTATACATGTGTTTAGCACCTCACCATTGCAAGGTTGCACAGCCGTCGAGCAGTATCAGTGAAGTTACAGCTGCTATCAAAGGGTTCCCTCCAGAAAGCTACATTAACAAAATCACTCCAGCATAGACGTGTCGCAGTCCGTACTACACCAATATTGAAGCCAGGAGGCCCACATGGACACACTAACTCGCTGGTCTGCCCAGCATCAGTCTCTGGCCATGAGAGAATGACAGAAAGATTAGGATCACCAGATGATGAGGGTATCATTGTGGCATTTTGAGGACAGGCATCTGAGAGAGGAAACAGTAATAAAGTATACTGAGTACAAGGCTATGGAATGGGTACCAGGCTATGGAATGGGTACAAGGCTATGGAATGGGTACAAGGCTTAGTAATTTATATAATATGCTATGTAATTTACCAAAGCGGATGATACTTAGCACGAAACCCTCAATGACGTTCAATAGTGTACTCTCAAGCTCATCACTATCAACCATTAAATTCTGGTCATCAGCAACAATGACAGACAACAATAAAGAAATGACATCTAACAGAGATCTGAGAGAGAGAGAGAGAGAGAGAGAGAGAGAGAGAGAGAGAGAGAGAGAGAGAGAGAGAGAGAGAGAGAGAGAGAGACTAGGTGATATTATGAGTGAGTGTGAGTGAGTGAGAGATCGAGTGAGTGAATGAGTGAGTGAGTGATCAAGTGAGTGATCGAGTGAGTGAGTGATCGAGTGAGTGAGTGAGTGTACTCACTCTATTGTGCTGTTGGGAGCAAACTGTATGTTGATGATTGTAGCTGACTCTTTGCCGATTTTAGCTCTATCAAGTTTGCTAAGCTGTAGTTCATCAAGGAAGTAAAACAAGTTAATTTTAAAGTCACATACGTACCACAGAAATCAGTGTCTCTAGCTTTTCAGTAGTTGCTGTAAAATTTGAATTGTCACTCGTTGCTCGCTTTGTTCGAACTGAGTTGTCAGATCCATTGAGGATTGATTGTATCACAAACTCAGAGGTTAAATTCACTTCAATCTTGTACTGGAGTAAACCTTGACATAATGAAGTATGGTATTTACAATAATGGCAAATAACACATCGTTAACTTGCTATATAAACTATGCATTAAACATGGTTTGTTCTAAGATGCATACTTCCACTTCACAAAGATAAAGCATAGCCTCGTCCCCAGGCCCCGCCTCCCAAAGCTGAGGAGAGGGCCTGGTACACATTGTATGCGCATGCGTTAATTATGTCCAAATAAGGCATGATTTTCACCGAATCTGTTGAATTTGCCGAATCATGCCATTCAATTGATCATGCCATATTTGGACATAATTAACGCATGCGTATACAATGTGTACCAGGTTCTATATCGAGAGCCTGGGGACGAGGCTAAGATAAAGCATATAACATTGAGTATCACTAAGAGTATCAGTAATATAGAGTATCACCTTCATGCACTAATGTGTTCAGTATCCTTATCCAGAGCAAGAATACAGGGTTTTGCAGGTTGTGTCATAACCAACAGCTAGCTTTAGTGTGCACAGAGCAAGATTCTTATAAGAAATATACAGAAAACGTACTACACTCGTTTGCTAGTTGGAAATCAATTAGTTAAGCAAATTGCAAACCTCTGTAAAAGTGACTACAGAGACTGAACGCATACATGTCATGAAGGGATATACATACACGTACATGAAGGCTATACATGTACATGTTTCCTTCCCTGTAGTACATGTATATACCTCTGATCTTAACAATCACAATGTCACTGCTGCTTGTTCCTTCATCATTACTAGCATTGCAGTAGTACTGCCCTCTGCTAGCTAGATCAAGCTCATCAATAATGTAGAATGAAGTGACAGCTCCTATGATAGTTTCACTGTTGTGAAACCATGTTATAGTAGGTTGGGGATTGCCTTTGGCTACACATGTCAGGTTGACTGTAGACCCAAATGTAACATACTGTTGTTGAGGAGGAACAATAATAACTGGCTTGGATCTCATTAGCTCCTCTGTGATTCAGAATGATGGGTAGTGTGTAAGACGTCAAGTTTAACTGACCTTTTTCACATGTTAGACCAGTCCAGTTTGGAGCACAGTCACACAGGTAAGAAGATAACTCATTCCTACATGTGGCGCCATTGAGACACGGAGAAGGACTGCAATAGTCCGCTACAACAACATATCACTGAAAGGTGGCCACTATATCTAACATTCACTCACGTTTTAGCACAGTCAATGAAAATGGCTGATGAAGTGATGCTGTTGGACCAACTCCATTAGTAACTTGACATGAGTAGTAACCAGTGTCAGTGCGTTTGGCATTAGTGATGGTTAGTGCAGCAATGAATGCTGGAATGCCTGATCGATAACTAGTAGCATTGATGATGTCCATGCTCACTCTAGGACTAGTAATACTAATAACCAGTGCTCCATTGTGATACCACTCTACTGCATCTGATGGAACAGGGAGACCATCATAGAGACACTCCAGTGTTTTAGTAGCTCCCTCATCAATCTGTACTAGACCACCAGTTGTGTTTATTGTGAGAGAAGCTAGAGAGAGAGAGAGGGAGGGAGAGAGAGAGAGAGAGTGGAGGGAAAGAGAGAGAGAGAGGGGGGGGAGAGAGAGGTTGTCAGTAGCGGTGTAGTACCTTGCACAGTGAGTGTTACTGTAGCGTTGTTTGAATCAAATCATCACAGTGTACGCGTGTCTACGTCATTGAACATAGGTACCATACATAGGTACCATCTGATGGAACATAGGTACCATACATAGGTACCATACCATACATAGGTAAGTTCTGAAGAGGAAGTTCTGACTATGTGCATTCATTTGTCTCCAAGAAAATCAACAGCTGGATTGAGGAGATCAGTGTCCTAAGTGACATTGCCCTATCCCAACCCCATGCCGCTCTCGCTGGCTTCACTCATGGCATGATTCACAAGTTTACCTATCTTTGCAGGACAACCCCAAACATTGACCATCTCCTCTTTCCACTTGAAGAACTCATCCGGTCCAGACTTATTCCAGCTGTCTGTAACCAGCCTCTACCGAATGATCAAGTCCGCGACCTCCTGGGTCTTCCTCCACGACTTGGGGGAATTGGTCTCCCAAATCCTTCTTGTCAATCTACTGCCGCTTTCTCCTCCTCTGTTAGAATCACTGCCCCACTGGTCAAACTGATTCAAGCCCAATGTTTCTGCTATCCCCCTGAGTGCACTGAAGCACAACTTTCCGCCAAAAAGGAAGCTAGTCTCCAACGTAAGCATTGTGAAAGGAACCTTGCTGATTCAATTCAATCTCTTGCACCCCCTCAGCTTCAAAAAGCAATTGTTCTTGCCCAGGAAAGTGGTGCCTCAAGTTGGTTGTCCACCCTGCCCCTCAATGAATACAAGTTCTCCCTTCACAAACGAGCCCTTCATGATGCGCTTGCCCTAAGATATGGATGGCCGCTCAGTAACATTCCCTCTCACTGTGCGTGTGGTGCTTTGTTCTCCGTTGAACATGAACTGTCCTGTCCAAAGGGAGGTTTCACTATCCTGAGGCATAATGAGATCAGGGACCTCACTGCTAATGCTCTCTCAGAGGTGTGTCACAATGTTAATGTGGAACCAGCCTTGCAACCCTTGTCCGGGGAAGTTCTCACAGGTGTGTCAGCAATTAGAGATGATGCTGCAAGATTGGACATAGCTGCTGACGGCTTCTGGGGGATCACCGTGAGAGAGTGTTCTGTGACGTTCGAATTTTCAATCCTCAAGCTCCTTCTAATAACCAACCTATGTCAGCCTGCTACAGCAAGCAAACGCGCTTATGAGCAGAGAGTTCGTGAGGTGGAGCATGGCTCTTTCACTCCCCTGGTGTTTTCTGCCAGCGGAGGAATGGGTAATGCTGCCAAGATATTTTACAAGCGGCTGGCTAGCATGATTGCGGAGAAATCCGGATCACCTTATTCTACGCCTTACTCTCGCCTGGATGAGGACTCGTCTGTCTTTCTCCCTGCTTCGCTCAGCAATCCAATGTATTCAGGGGACCAGGTCCTCAAGAAGGAGTCCCGGTCGTGGTGAACTTCCACCTTGTTTTGAACTCGCTTCAGTGGAGGCCAGATTGTGAACAATATTATTATCTATCTACACTTTGTTTATCACTTATTTTTTCACTCTTTGCTTTATCATCTGCATTTACTACCATATATCTATTATGTAAAAAAAAATACTTTACTGTAAAAAAAACAACAAGTACATGTAATGGTGGTGTAAAGCGACATAGACACCGTACCTAGCGCTACAGTTGATTGTGAAAAGCGGAATTATGACGTTGACCAATCAAACATAATTATTACCCGTGCGCAGTATGCGCCAGGGTTATGCATTTGTGTCCGTCGGTATATATATATATATGTGTGTGTCAGCAAAAAAACACGCCTGTTTGCGTCTTACAGCTCGAAAATCTCCACTAAAACACTCTCTGCAGCTTCTTCACTGAACTTATTGTCCTACATGTATGAAGACGTTTTCTGTGCTGGCAAGCCTTGTTAGAGCGGCTAATCCATGGCTATCTATATAATTAGCTACGTGTCCTTGTAAGACCACTTTACGGTATTGTGGGTGTGTCACCCAACCTCCTATCTATCCATGTCGATGTCCTTACTCAGCCTCACATGTACCGTATGTCAGAGGGGTCGCTCTAAAAGGAGGAACGAGGAAATAGGAAATGGGAAACGGAAATGAGGAAACGGAGAAATGACGACTGAGATAAGGTAGGGCGGGGTAACTTGGAACAAACTTTATGTTCTCGTACCTGGCGTGAAGACGGAAGAAAATTGCTGGACGTCGAGTCGCTTACACAGTAGGTACATTTATAGTCAACCGTAGTCATAAAGAATCTTAGAGCTAGCTTTCGTTTGCTTTGCAATCGAAGCTCGATTATGAAGTGAACTGGTAGATTAGTAGGTGTGGTAACTTGGAACACAGTCTCTTTCTTATATTCCTGGCAATGTGTGCTATGGAAAATAGGAGCAAAGATGAATTCTAGTCGCCTGTAAGCGCATGTCCGAAGCTTTTAGTGCATATTCGCAGACAAAATCGAATATTTTCCGCGCAATCTGCGTGGCTAAGATGACAGTTTATAGCTAAAGGCGCGGCTAAAGTCAAAGTTTTCTTCACGAAACAATGAAACACAATAATCAGGATGATCTCCTTCTGGTGTTATACACTCAGCCACTGTTAGTAGCAGAGTCGGTAAGATCGAAATCCAATGAGATGATCTAGAAATATTAGTTAACGCCACTATTTTGCCGCTGGTCTCTCATTATCCCTTGTCTAAAACACTACAAAAAAGAAAGAGGAACGTTTAATGGTGCCACATCGGCGACTGTTGGGAAGTACGAGGTCCAAGGTTTGAATTTTGTTCCAAGACGATACTCCACCCTACGTTGTCATTTCTCCGTTTCCTCATTTCCGTTTCCCATTTCCTATTTCCTCGTTCCTCCTTTTAGAGCAACCCATGTCAGAGCCATTAAGTAACGTGCGTGTTGCAGTAATGCAGGAGTAATCGTGTTTAGCTCCTAGCTCAGTGCACGGGTATGCGTTCATTAGAACTCTAGTTACAAGTGATCAGAAGTCAATTTGATTGATCAGTGTTACTTTCACTTATGACATCGCCTATGCAAGATCTTCACAATGAACTGTACCCTAAGTGAAATCAGCGGTGGTATACTTAATTTAGAACACCTCAGGCTGACCAATCAAATTGCAGAATTACATTGAAATATGCATCGTCATAGGCAAGCTAGGCTCTACTAATAATGGGTACACTCACATAAGATAGTGGTTGTAGAAGCACTTGAGTTCAACACTAGCATTTGTCCTCCTCTGCTCTGTAATATCTGCACAGCAGAGCACGAGTAGTTGCCAGTGTCTGCACAGGTAGCTGATGGAATGGCGAGCTGTTCAGTGATACCGAATGATATAGCAGAGGATGGTTGTGACAGGAGCTCTCCATCTCTATACCACATGATGGTGGGACGAGGTACTCCCTGCACACTGCATGACAGGGTTAGTGGGTCACCCTCAAGAACAGTCTCTGGACTGGAGATGTTGGGAGTGGAGATTGGTTCTGCAGTAATGATACATGTCAGTCACTTTAGCTCTGCACAAGTTGCAGATCATACCTTCAATTGTTAGGTTGTGAGGACATGAGATATTCTGATTAGAATCTTGAATTGTATAGACACAAGCATAAACTGCAGTATCAGTCACCAGAGCCGCTGTCCACTTAATGGATAAAAATAAGTTTCGATAAGATGTAGTAAAACGCTCTTCATCGCTTGGTGCAGGGTTGATGGCCCATGTAGCGGACACAGCCTGAGTTTGCGGCGAGTAGCAAGTAAGAGTGATGTTGTCTCCCACCTCAAAAGCTAATTTAGTCTCATTTACTGATAGGAATCGTTGGTCGCTGTTTGTGGTTAAGAAACGTAGAAAACCTGTACAATCTGAGCCTGAATACAATGTGAGCTATAAAGGGGAACTACTACTCCGCGGCCAGATCTACTCACTTGATGTGGCCACAACAGTGTTTAGTAGTATTTCAGCGATAATCACAGCGAGCAGCAGGCACGGCAGACCACTACAGCAGCGAGTAGCTGCTCGCCTCCTCCTCGAGGCAATCATAATAATTTACTAGCTCTACAACAGCTAGCTAATTATTTAACCGCATTCTTGTATAGCCCAGAGACTACACTGATAAAAATAACACTTGAACATTTACTTATTGAGTTTTACTGTGCTGTCATGTTTAATTGTGTATCGCTGTTGTGTTCTATTCATCCTTTGTATACTTTGTATTCATGTTTTCGTGTATTTTATGTATCACCTTTACTCAGCTCTTTGTATCACATGATCTTTCTAGAACTTTCCTCCATGTGTATAATACCATTGTGTTCAGTTCTTTGGTTCTATCTTGTGTTAAAAGCTATTAAAGTTATGTTAAAAGCTATAAAGTTATGAATTGCTCAAAAGTGTGTTCTACTGCTTGACCGCATGAGGCTTTCAGCACTATGTACTGTATTTCCATTTAATTTCATTACTCATTTCAAAAATGAAATGAGAAATGTATGGTTAAGTAATATAAACTGTTGTCTCTGACACACATATAGCTAGCTGGGTTCAGTAAGTCATTGTTGTCACTCACTTTCCCTCTCTCTCTCTCTCTTTCTCTGTCAATTGTACAGGTAAGTGGCTACCATTCCATGCTTGTTCCTTGTTAGTTTACATTGTGGATCAGTGGTAGATTTCACAACCCTACATCCTTTTGATTTCGATAGAAATCTTTTTAATTTTCTACAGTAATGGTTTGAGTACTCGAGACTCATGGCTCTGAGAGCATCTGGGTATGTGTTCTGGTTGACATCAGGTGACAAGACGACGAGATTCTTTCCAGATGTAGATATGGGCATGATGGAACGAATATTCGGAATGAAAGAACTACCAAACCTGGAGCCACCACGAGTCCCAGGGGTAGTGGTCCTCAACGCACGCTCTCCTTCATCGAAAGGATTGAATTGTACCAGTGACATCAAGTCGAGAGAGAAACTGGTCACCATCAACAACAGGCTGGACTACTACTGTTGTGATGTATCATTAAACAGAGCTAATGTTCTCAATACTATCAGTACTGTTATATCAGGTACGTGTAACTCAATACTGATCATGATCACTCATTTGATTCCACAGCTCTCCCTGATCCTGCTAGTGTTGCTGGCTGTTTCAAGATATACAATTCCACTACATCTTAGTCTCTTTATTATTATTTCATGTGTTGTCAAGTTACAATTCTCTACTGATGCTCATCCATAATGTAATTATTATTTTCAAGAGGAAAAAATTAAGACACTCAGCGCTGACACTCAGTAACAATTTTGAGACAAAAAAATAATCTATTTCAAAGAGGAGTCTTTCTGCATCAAGCAGAGCAAGATAGTTTGTGACCCTCAATCTTATCAGTGCTCGTTTAGCGATCCCATAGTTGGTCTCATCACGTAACAAGGTCCAGACAATGACTGACTTGTCTATTGGAGGTTACACTGGATAGCAGTGTAGTGATTGTGAACACGATAATGACTAACCTCTCAAGGCGCTCAGGATGGTGTCCGGGCTGTTAGCAGTGGTAGCTATCTGTGTCACCCAACCACCATGAGTTCCCTGCAGACAAATGAATTTAGAATGAATTTAGAGAAGAAATGCATCATCAGTACAAGTACATTGTGTCTTTACAATGATAGTGTCAGATCATTGATAGTGAACGCTCAGTGCTCCGTCTGGGAGTCGAGTTGGTTATATAGTTGGTTTCAGTGATTTCAGATGCCCTACATGTGAGGAAAACAATAAACTGCATTGTAATCAATCACACAATGTGTTACTAGTTGACTCACATGATAGAGAGCTGCTCCATAGGAACATTATCAGTATTCATATATAATTATTGTGAACATGATAATATTATTATACAGCTTGAGCCGAGCTTGAGAGTACATTTTGATGAAATGGAGTGTAGTCCAAAATCCCAGAGTGACACACACTGAGGGCGAGTATTTGTTCCACCCCACCCGACTGTGTGAACACTATACGACAAGCAAAATTAATATTGATGCACTATACTCTAAAACCTAACCATGTGACTTACAGCCAATCAGATCGCTTGACACGTGTCACCTGCCACGAGTGGTCTAAACACAGCTAGACCGTGAGCTTGGGGGGTTGGAGGGTATCATTTTGAGGGACTAAGGTTAATGGTGATTTTTAGGAAGGTATACATCCCTAGAGTTATAAAATAGATGGACTCAGTGAGTGTACACCCTATAGCTCTTTTGGTTAGACAGGCTGCATAGACAGCATTTTACTCCATTTACCATAATAATTATATCTTGGTAAAAGTCCTTATGCAGTAAAAGAATGACCGATGTGTGCTGGTTGCAATCTATCAGGTGCAGTACAGCGGTTCTTACAGTAAAGCACAAACCATAGAGCATAAGCTTCCAGTATAATAAAATTTCAGATATGGGGTCAATTATAATAGAAAGTCATAATAGAAATATCTATACCTAAACTTGATTAATATACCTTTACTGAGATACTACTCATCATCTAGGGAATCATGTTGTTGCATTCATTATTGATATTATGCTAAACAACCATTCTATTGCTATACTACACATGTTGATGACTAAAATATACAAAATAGAGGTTTGCCTGTTGTTCGCTATTAGGATAGTTTATTGTGTCTATTACTATTACTTCATTTCTTTATTAATCTTGTCTATTAAAATTACCCATGCATGCATGTCTGATTGTGTTAAGTCATGCAGAATATATATTTTATTAATCCTTTGATCAAATCTTTCATTGCTTGGAATAAGATGTCAATAAATTGGTATATAAGACCGATATAAGACGACTTAACTGTTGTATCAACTGCTCTTTAGCTTCTTTTCTTACAGTTTTCATCCTCGGCTAACTGGACCTGTCACCTCTCTGGCCTATAATACAGTGCTACCTGGCTGTCCTGCTTAGTAGTCAGCCCTTGACTTAATAGCATGTATAGTCCTTTGCCTTTCATAATATCGGCATGCATAGCTGTTGATTAAATCTCATTTAGAACATACAGGTGGTGTCTGCATGAGATCAATAATTAGTCACTATGCTGGTAGAAGGGATGGGCATAAATACTATCTAGAAAGCTAGGTACAGAATGCTCCTGCTAGGTACAGAATGCTTTTGCTAGGTACCATTCCTAATTCAAATCAAGAAACTTATTCTGATTTCTTTAATGCAGGTCTGTAGTCTTTACTTTGCTTTAGCTGCAAAAACTCTTGGCATTGTCTCATCCAATGTATAAGCATGTATACAATGATGGCTCTGTATACATCTATACTACTATGCAGTATGTAGCAGCAAGTTACTTATACCCATCTTCAGGCTGGGTTTTTTTATACCCATCTTCTCTGGGGTTTAGTTCCACACAAGGAACAAACATGTCCTTATCTTGCTATGACATGCCAAGGGCATCTGCCTTCAGAGCAGATCACTACAGTCTAAGTATTAATATAGCTTTCTTCGATAATCTTACAGCATGAAGTACATGTATAAGTAGTTTCATTGCTTGATAATCAGAATCATTGTTGTGAATGATATTATGATTAGAGGAGCATGAATTTAATTATTTCGGCAATGCTATCACACATTTTCTGATTCTAGATGTGTAGGGCTTCTAAAAAAATACAATGAGCCTTAGTCCCTCCAGATGATACCAAAAGCCAAAATTTTGGGCTCTGGCTCATGGCCTAAGCATGATTGCACAATAGAATGTGAGCTGGCAATTCTCTATTTTGCTGTGTATTACTCAGCAATGAAGATAGCTTCATGGTGATGATGAAACTGAATATCGTACACACTATTGGTACTTGACAAATTAAAATAGATTAAAGTAGTAGAAACTAAATACACAAGTGTGTTATGTAATATTAATAGACACAAATACTATACTTCTTTCTTAAAATGTGCCTAGGGCCACTTGAAGATTCTGGTATTAGAGCTCCATCGACTAGTACACTAACAGTACTAAAATAAGCTGTTCCAACAAAGGAAATTGCTTGGCTGCTTTTTCTAGTTCAATTGGTTATGTATTTCATGACACAGCTAAAGGAGGCATCAGATTCCTAACGACCATCATATTGGACTAAACACTATGCTATCCATTATTCTGCGTACAATAACATTTCTATGGTTACCCTAACTGTGCTGTCCCTACAATGTGCATACCATATCAGCCAATGAACTCAGCCATTTGTTATACAGGCAGACCAATGAGATATTTCAAAAGTCTCTGATCCACTGGTGAGCTGATCAGTGACGACATGCAGCCAAGAATGCTTGTAATGTCATTAGACAATAAGTGTTTCTTGTTCAAACAATACTGTAAATTTTCTATCGATGTACAGGACACTGATGATGTAAAAAAACTGTTGAATTAGGACTGTTGAATTAGCCCCACACAGACATCACTTAAAAGTAAAAAAACAACAACAAAGAGAACAACTGAATCAAGAAGATAAAGAGAACAACTGAATCAAGAAAATAAAGAGAACAACTGAATCAAGAAGATAAAGAGAACAACTGAATCAAGAAGATAAAGAGAACAACTGAATCAAGAAGATAACGAGAACAACTGAATCAAGAAGATAAAGAGAACAACTGAATCAGTAAGATAAAGAGAACAACTGAATCAGTAAGATAAAGAGAACAACTGAATCAAGAAGATAAAGAGAACAACTGAATCAAGAAGATAAAGAGAACAACTGAATCAAGAAGATAACGAGAACAACTGAATCAAGAAAATAAAGAGAACAACTGAATCAAGAAGATAAAGAGAACAACTGAATCAAGAAGATAAAGAGAACAACTGAATCAAGAAGATAAAGAGAACAACTGAATCAAGAAAATAAAGAGAACAACTGAATCAAGAAGATAAAGAGAACAACTGAATCAAGAAGATAAAGAGAACAACTGAATCAAGAAGATAACGAGAACAACTGAATCAAAAGAACAACTGAATCAAGAAGATAAAGAGAACAAAAATAAAGGTGAATAATAATTATGGTTAAATATGGGTGAACTAAATAAAATTACTTCATGATACATACATAAAGAATATCACAATAATTTAACATATTTATATCAGAAATTAATAATATTATTATTATCTAAAAAAGATCATAATACTGGAAAACTGACAACCACATTAAAGCAAAAGTTAGCTAAATAAAATAAAGATTGTACACTAAATATAAATATGACTATAATTATTTCAAAACAGGAGACACATCAGCATTGAGGTTGACGTCATAAATAACACATCAGTGTAAAGTATCATCGCTGTTCTTTTGCGTTCAGCTTGCAGAGAAGAATCATTTATTAGTCCGTTGAAAACTCTTTGACAACAAAAGAGAGGTCTCAGGACCACAGAGAATGGCTTGTCGAAATAAGCCAAACAAAAGAGATACTGTTGCTCAAAGTTTATATCATACAAATTGATAAAAATAATACTAAAAGACACATTAAAGCAGAACTTAGCTAAGTAATAACCATCAGTATATGATCAGTTTATGAGTAAAAACGACTATACTTCAAATTAATATAACAAGAGAAACACATTTTCAGCATTTACAATTGAGGTTGACGTCAGTATTTGGTGACAAATCAGTTGACAAGTAATACATTTCAGCTTGCAGAGAAGAATCATTTATTAGTTAGTCAAAAACTCTGCAAGACAACAAATAAACACCATCGATGACTATTTTGTGGAACTTCAGTTGCTCAGTGCACCCTCATTATTTTGATCATAATCTCTTATATCAAGGTACTCAAGTATGTGAGGAGACATCTTCTCTCAGTATCAACACTTGACTTGAACAATCGATCTTGTTACACAACAGATGCTTCACCATGACGATACTAGTGGTCTCGGGTATAGTCGTTCACTATTCGAAATTTTTAAATGAAGAAATTGCTTCAAATATTTCAAATACAAATCACAATAAAAATGTATAATGAACAAAATTGAGTATAATATTTAAAATACAAATCGCAATAAAAATGTATAATGAACAAAATTGAGTATAATATTTAAAATTGTGTTTTAGCTTTCAATACAGAAATAATAATTGAGAAATGATGACCGGTTTAAACAAAGCCAAAATGGTTAAAAAATCAGTTCAAACTATTAAGAAATCACAACAGTAACAACAGATTTTGTACAATTCCACATTCAAAAAGTTGATAACTAGAATCATACAGGATACATAGCAAGTTGTAAAGTGTAACTCAGCCGGTGTAACTAGACAAATTGTCTGTCACACTTTGCAAAGACAGCTTATTAATAATTAATTGTATAGACAAAATTAACAACAACAACAACAATAATAATAATAATAATCAAAATTCCCGATTCTTAGTCAAAATTTAATGAATTCCTGTGTGTGTGTGTGTGTGTGTGCGTGTGTGTGTGTGTGTGTGTGTGTGCGTGTGTGTGTGATTCATTGTGTCTATTGATCACATGTTCTCACAAAACCATGTTACAGTTATTCATAACTAAACAACCTTAACTTCAAAATGAGCAAAACCATCTCAAGTTAGCTATCATCGGTCATCTTCTGACTTTGAAGTACAATCATGTGCTTGGTTGGTTTCTTGAAATAATTATTGTCCAGCAAGAATCTAGGACAGACTTTGTACTCTAGAACACACAGCACACCAACACAGTGTGCTACAGACTTGAGATTTTTCAAACATGTATAATATTGTTCTCACTATAAGAGGGTGCTACTAATTATTTGTAAATAATAGTCTACAGTGTTTCCTGATAGTTAGTGTTTCAATGCACTGCTAGTACCGTAAACCAGTTGCAACACGCTACCTCAAAGACATGCTACCAGAGTCATAAACATGGCTCAAATTCACGGACTCTTTTAAATACACCACTTGTTACCAGTTAGACTGATCAAACACAGGGTGCTCAACTACACAACAAGTTACCAGTTAGACTGATCAAACACAGGGTGCTCAACTACACAACATGTTACCAGTTAGACTGATCAAACACAGGGTGCTCAGCTACACAACATGTTACCAGTTAGACTGATCAAACACAGGGTGCTCAACTACACAACATGTTACCAGTTAGACTGATCAAACACAGGGTGCTCAACTACACAACATGTTACCAGTTAGACTGATCAAACACAGGGTGCTCAACTACACAACATGCTACCAGTTAGACTGATCAAACACAGGGTGCTCAACTACACAACATGTTACCAGTTAGACTGATCAAACACAGGGTGCTCAACTACACAACATGCTACCAGTTAGACTGATCAAACACAGGGTGCTCAACTACACAACATGTTACCAGTTAGACTGATCAAACGCAGGTTACACAACATGTTACCAGTTAGACAAGAGATTGATCAAATCGGAGTATACTACTGCGTCACTGTGATAATTATAGTTTAGACTAGGATTATTGCTTAAAGATAGAATATTAGCTTACATCGATCGCAAGCAGGTCTGCTATTACTGGATTCTCCACATTCCAACCATTATGACAAGAGTTACATCGATCGCGAGCCGGTCTGGTATTACTGGATTCTCCACATTCCAACCATCATGACAAGAGTTACATCGATCGCGAGCCGGTCTGGTATTACTGGATTCTCCACATTCCAACCATCATGACAAGAGTTACATCGATCGCGAGCCGGTCTGGTATTACTGGATTCTCCACATTCCAACCATTATGACAAGAGTTACATCGATCGCGAGCCAGTCTGGTATTACTGGATTCTCCACATTCCAACCATTATGACAAGAGTTACATCGATCGCGAGCCGGTCTGGTATTACTGGATTCTCCACATTCCAACCATCATGACAGGAGTTACATCGATCGCGAGCCGGTCTGGTATTACTGGATTCTCCACATTCCAACCATTATGACAAGAGTTACATCGATCGCGAGCCGGTCTGGTACTACTGGATTCTCCACATTCCAACCACAATGACAAGAGTTGCATCGATCGCGAGCCGGTCTGGTATTACTGGATTCTCCACATTCCAACCATTATGACAAGAGTTACATCGATCGCGAGCCGATCTGGTATTACTGGATTCTCCACATTCCAACCATTATGACAAGAGTTACATCGATCGCGAGCCGGTCTGGTATTACTGGATTCTCCACATTCCAACCATTATGACAAGAGTTACATCGATCGCGAGAAGGTGTGGTAATATGGTATTATCCACAATCCAACCAATAATTATGTCTCTGCGACAAGCCACATGAAAAGATGAGTTAAGAGCCACGATACAAATGTCAGATGCAATGGACATAAACGTTTAGATAATGTGTATGAATCTTCATCATAACACACATATGAAGGTCTAACACAAGATCTTCCTCTCAGACGCGTCCACTAAGCCAACATGGATACATCAATGCTGCATCTAATGCTAACATGAATACTCCTTGTAGAGAATAACCGACGACGCTTGTGGTTTCAATATTGGTTAATGAAAATCTTAACATCTAATTTTAAACAGCAGAAATACTGGCAAAAGCATTAAGTGAATATCAATCTTGAGAGCTAGTTTACCAAAATTTATTCAATAGTTATTAAAGCAACTCAAACCAGGCTTTGCCTAGACATCTCTGAGGGATGCACTATTGTCCATCAAGCAACATCAACTAGCTTGCAAGGGTACTCCAACCTCTCTAATAAATTGATTTATCTCAGAGCCGAACAAGCCCTTTAATTATTAATATTAATGTTCTTTAGCAATGAGCTGACCAAGATTGATCAGACAAGAGTGACAGCAGAGACACAAGAGTGACAGCAGAGACCAAGAAAAACATCAGTCTTCGTGATCCAGCATTAATATTGAACCAACACCAAATCTTTCAGTACTATGATACATTTCAATGCCCAAATAATGACACAATAACGCTATCACAGAAGCCCTACCATTCCGAACCATGACAGACTTTATGATGGTAGGTAATTTTCCCATTGCAGTCAGTTTCCTCTCTGCATTCCCCTGTCACTAGATATCACTGATTTTATCAGTACCTCTGGGTGCTTTTATCAACCAGGCAAGGCTCAGGGAAAGAATGATATTCTTCATGAACTCGCAAAGAAGGCAAACATGGAAGTGGATGCCTTCAAGGCTGTGAAACAAGTTGTGTATGTGTTGAAGTGACTTCAACCATGTTTAAAGGACTCGAAACTGTGTTTGAGTTCAACCATTGTGAGAAGAGTTACATCGATCATGAGGAGGTCTGGTATCACCACTGGCCAGGTTTATATGAATTACATATAAAAGTGATATAAATAATGTATGATTTACTGCAGATATATGAAAAACATATACATTGCATATGGCAAATTTTCAGCTGTGGATGAAGAATAATATAAAAAACATATGAAAAGGATAGAACACTTTGTAAAACATATGAAAATTTAATTATATTATATTTATATATATAATTTTCATCTGAATATAATATGAATTTCATCTGAGAACAAAGCAATATGAAAAACATATAATATAACCCTGGTATCTGATTTAATTTGTGAGAGCTGTTATAAAGATGGCTGACATCAATGATGAACATGTGGTGAGTTAGAACACGGATCAAACTTGCTTCTACTGTACTGTAATATTGCTTGAAGCCTATTATTATGTTTGAGTTTAATATAGCACATGCATATGACTGACCAGTCATATGCCAGGTCATCATGACCTGGCCTATATAATATTGTCTTTACAGCACATGGTACTATTTTGGAGTACTACAGTACGTGCGTGTGCCAGTATGCAAATTCAGTGCCACAATCTTAGATGATGCTAACTTCCATCACCGCACTGGTGCCTACCAAAATGCTGCAACCCAAACTGATGATCTAGATCCTGATCATGTGCATGGTGTCCCGGGCCAATGAAGAAACTGAGGAATTAGCTGACAATGAAGATGAAAAAGAAGCTTACTGTTGTTTACTGTTTAGTTAGGCATTATTGTCATGATTATTGTTATGGTTTTGTTTCACAGAAGAAGCTTCGTGAAAAGATTGACGATGTGAGTACTACTATGCAATCTTAGTGCCAATAATGAATTTCATGATGATAAGATGCCGCTTCAGCTACTTCCTTGAAGACAAAGACCAAGGTATATTGTTGCTTTTACTGTATAGCTGTTGTTGTATTCCTCTGATTTGCAGAAAAGTCGTGAGATCATAAGTCAGAGTGATAACGAAGAGGTAATTTATTTTTAAAATACAGTTTTGCTGGTAATTAACCCAACTTCTATTACATTGACAGGATGATTCTGATCAAGAGATTGCTGAGGTATACATTGTACATGATACTGCTTAAAATACAATGTTTTATAGGAGGAAGTTCTGCCCAAGAAAAATGGGGTACAGTATAGTTGCATTTACAAATACTGATACAATTGTTGACTTCTAGACAATTCAAGATCTAGAAAAGGATGGGCTTATCTCGGGGTAAGTCTTCTTAGAATGATTTTACATAAAACTGGTCGCATAAAATTCACAGATGTGCAGTTGTCGCACTTGAAAAGGGGCAGGATGCTGCTAACTGCATCCTATTGTACCAGGAAAACGGTATTTTAAATAATTATTTATCTTCAACTTGTAACTTTATACCTTGATAGGCATTTACAGTAACCTGCGCTTTAGGGACTTGTACACTGGTGCAATGGCTGCTGAACTTCCAAAGCCTTTCAAAAGACGCCAAACTCTGCAAGACTTGGAAGTAAGTTCAACTGACCAAATGAAAGTTACCTCTAAAATTACGGTGATCGTTTCTGTTTATAGGAAGATGACATCTTCTTATGGAAGACTTCGAAGCTTCGTCTAGCGAAGCGAAAAAAGAAGCGCAATCCTAAATATGACTAGTATATAGATTAAGATCATCAGACATATATCAATACCATTTGGGTTCAATCAAAATTATATCATTTTTATACAACCTTATTCATATATAATTCAGATCATATTTATATAAAATTTATATGATTATCATTGCTATTTTATATCATAATCAGACAGTTCATTCAGATGAAATTCATATAAAACTCATATGAAATTCATAGGAAATATAGAGGGAATTCAGATGGTATTCAAACATTATTCATATGGTGATGTCAGATTAAATTCATATGCATTTTATACATTTTGGTGCAGTGGTGGTATTATGGTAATATCTACAATCCAACCAATCATTATGTGTCTACGACAAGCCGCATGAAAAGATGAGTTAAGAGCTAAGATACAAATCTCGGATGCAAACTCTTAGCCTGGGCATAAACGTTTGGATAATGTGTATGAATCTTCATCATAACACACATATGAAGGTCTAACTCAAGATCTTCCTCTCAGACGCGTCCACTAAGCCAACATGGATACAACAATGCTGCATCTAATGCTAACATGAATACTCCTTGTAGAGAATAACCGACGAGGCTTGTGGTTTCAATATTGGTTAATGAAAATCTTAACATCTAATTTTAAACGAACTGTCAAAAGCATTAAGTAATATTTAGACCATACCAGGTGACTTTCCGACCGAGTGCTTGCTATTTTGACAAAGTGTGCGTTAATAAAAGTGTGCATTAAGAACTTAATCCACGAGGTGCATTAATAAAAGTGTGCATTAAGCTATTTAATGCACACTTTTTGAGCGATCTGATTGGTCGAAAGTCACGTGGTATGGTCTAAGTGAATATCAATCCTGAGAGACAGATACCAAATTTTTTTTTATTCAATAGTTATGCCTCGGTGGGCGGAGCCACGAGGCATACAGTAGTCGTGCGCGTCTGTCTGTCTGTCTGTCTGTCTGTCTGTATGTCTGTCCGCTCTAGTTCTGAAAGACGGCGAAGAATCAGCTCGTGGTAAGTGCAATATAGACGTAACACGTTAATAGCTCGAACTTGATGGTCTTAGATTTTTGAATTAAAGCTTTGTTCGTGAGTTATGGCGTGATTTGCTTACTTTGTTTACCGTTGCTGGCGATCTGGACTTCTCCGAAGTCGAATGTGTCCATGTTTAACTGGCTAGCAGATTGTAGGTTTGATCTGGACTACAGGATAGCATGGCGGGTCCGAACAAAAATCAGCAAAACCGAAAAAGCTAGCTGCTACAAGCATCGCTGCTTTGTGCACGCCCAGCTAACTATTACACTGTGGTAGCATACTATTGGCTTCTGTTATTTTTGCCAGCTTGTATGACCATTGTACTTTATAAATCTGTTACAATCATCATCTGCTGATGGAGTAGCTGTATGTCAGTAGTTGCTGTGTGTTGACGGTCAAAGCATGCAGTGTGCAGTATGCATGCAATTCCACCGAGGCATCTGCACCATGGTGCTTCATTATTAAAGCAACTCGAACCAGGCTTTGCCTAGACATCTCTGAGGGATGCACTATTGTCCATCAAGCAACATCAACTAGCTTGTAAGAGTACTCCAACCTCTCTAATAAATTCATCTATCGCCGAGCCGAACAAGCCCTTTAATTATTAATATTCATGTTCTTTAGCAAATGAGCTGACCAAGATTGATCAGACAAGAGTGACAGCAGAGACCAAGAAAAACATCAGTCTTTGTGATCCACCATTAATAAAAACCAATCTTTCAGTACTATTAGGGAGACACGGTAGTGTCTCCCTATGTAGGGATGAACGAGAAAACAAGATGGCGGCTACATACAATGTATTAGCGTTCAAACGCTGATATTTCGCCTGGTGTTGAATTTTATACGTCTTTAGACACTTATATCTGCTCTCTGGCGTTGCCCCATCTTACAGTAGCAAGGAGATTGCTCGAAATTGTTACTAAAGTGACGAACCTGGAAACGGTGAAAATCGAGTTTCGTCATCTTCGTTTTCTTCTTTCTTTCTTTCTTTCTTTCTTTCTTCTTTCTTTCTTCCACTCGCCTAGCGCCTTTATGCGAGCAGTGCCGAGACCAAAACATCCACGAACAGTCGTGAAATTCTCCTGGCATGTGCCTTTTGAGCTTTGTTTTTAGCGTAACGGCGATCAAAGTTCCGCGATTTCTCGATCGTGATCCATTGTCAGCTAAGTGTTAGACGCCATTATTGTGATTGCGCAATACGCACGTGACCAAGCAATGGGTAGCGCACGTGACCAAGCAGCTAAAAGTATCGCTGCGCCGTGTGGATCACTATCACGGAGAACACACACCCGGCATTTGTCTGGAGTCTTCGAAGAACGGTAAGCTCGTGTAGGATCGCCATTCTGCACTTGCCAGATAATTATAACCGCCGTACTATAGGTCTACAAACAAGTGTGGGCGGGGCTCGTTTGCACTGAATGCATGCGTAGACGACTAGGCAGACCTGTACGTACAGCTTAACAATTTTAGATATAAGTTTAAGAAAAGCCATCAACAACAGGAATACTAAACTAATGGTGGAAACAAAGACTTCTCCGTACATGCATGATATTGAACTGCACTTCACTAAAAAGAAAAAAAGGACACAAACAAGAAATTAAAAAGATTTCTATCGAAATCAAAAGGATGTAGTGATGAAGAAATCTACCACTGGTTCACAATGTAAACCAACAAGAAACAAGCATAGAATGGTAACACGATTGACTTGCTAACAGACCATAGATCCCTACATCAGTGGCTGTATATAAGATCAAGATTTTGTCACAAGCTGAATTCTATTCAAAGTGTCAGTCAACAGTAAATAGCTTAACTAGCTATAGTCTGGCCACAGCAGCCACTGATGTAGGGATCTATGGTCTGTTAGCAAGTCAATCGTGTTACCATTCTATGCTTGTTTCTTGTTGGTTTACATTGTGAACCAGTGGTAGATTTCTTCATCACTACATCCTTTTGATTTCGATAGAAATCTTTTTAATTTCTTGTGATACATTTCAATGCCCAAATAAAGACATAAAAATAATTAATGGAATTGTTCAATCTGATCGTAAGATCACTTGCTAAAGGAACACTGATCATCATTGCTACGGCAGCATATGAAGCTGAACGGGAAGGGGTTTGTATAATAAATTATATCATGTTATTTATTGATTCTACACTCTAAACAGGACCTTTCGTTTTCAATGTATGAAGAGGCTATGATCATTCGGTACCTTATGCAATACGTGATCGTATTCAATTCTCATTTTGCGACTCCTCTGTAGGATCTGGGATGGTACCTTGCTCATAAGGCAGACAATTCCAGCATTAGAGGAGCAATCCCAATCACCCATTTCCGTCTTGTATGCACTATTGTCCATCAAGCAACATCAACTAGCTTGCAAGAGTACTCCAACCTCTCTAATAAATTCACCTATCACAGAGCCGAACAAGCCCTTTAATACTAATGCAATGAGCTGACCAAGATTGATCAGACAAGAGTGACAGAGACCAAGAAAAACACCAGTCCTTGTGATCCACCATTAATATTGAATGAACACCAATCTTTCAGTACTATGACACATTTCAATGCCCAAATAATGACATAAAAATTAATTATTAATGGAATTGTTCAATCGTGATCATAAGATCACTATATTTTTCAATGTGTCGTCAGAACATGGCTCAGCAGTGTCAGCCAATGCTATAGTAATTAAGTAAGATATGAAATTCTGAGAACAAGTAACGATGTTCAGAGCAGTCTTGCTCAATCATGCTCAGCTAAGTTATTCTCATTGAGGTCTTCAAGAGAACAAATTGTTTGAACTGTTGTCAACATTGAGTTAAGATTTATTATTGAAGCTACTGAAGAAGATGAGCTAGGCTGCTATTATCACACACAGGCCCTGCCCAATAATTCATTGTGACATCAGCCGTGTCACTCGAGCTCCCTGTAATGGTTGGCGGTCAAATGTTTGAAGAAGCCTTCTTCCTTCACATGAACTACTATCACACATGTAATGTGGGACAAGGTAAGGTACTGTATTTTAATTATAAGTAGAATGAGTTTGTGTATGAACAAAAGACTACATGAATAAAATTATTTTTGTAATACTATCACAAAATTTTATTAACATACTTGTGCAGGTCCATACACTGCTGATCTATGACCAGTCTCAATGCTCAATAAGCAGAAAAGTAGAAGTTGAAGACATTATAACTATCACAATTGAAACTGTGCACAAATAGACATGTTTCGTGTTGTCATCAGAACGAGAGAGAGAGCATGTGCCTCACGTAACAACAATGGCACTACTAACTGATCATAGCAGTCTTATAATACTATCATGACACTACTAACTGATCATAGCAGTCTTATAATACTATCATGACACTACTCACGGATCATAGCAGTCTTATAATACTATCATGACACTACTCACGGATCATAGCTGTCTTATAATACTATCATGACACTACTCACGGATCATAGCAGTCTTATAATACTATCATGACACTACTCACGGATCATAGCAGTCTTATAATACTATCATGACACTACTAACGGATCATAGCAGTCTTATAATACTATCATCAGAGTAAAGACTGCTTTAAATCTGACAATAATTAATGTAATGTGGCAAAGAAAGCATGATTATGCAACTTACTAATTATTGATCTTTAAGATAATAAGTAATAGAGGAGAAAAAAACAGATGAAGCAAGGTAACTGTCACTGTAGCTGTGTAATCAATTATTATTACTACAGAGACCTTATCGGTTCTTCAGAAACTATCAGTGAAATAGATATATCCCTCCTGACCACGATGTCTCTCTCTCTCTCTCTCTCGAGAGAGTTTTTGTAATCTATGGTTTCACGCACCCTGGCAAATGAAAATATGAGTTAAGAGCTAAGATACAAATCTCGGATGAAACTCTTAGCCTGGGCATAAACGTTTGGATAATGTGTATGAATCTTCATCATAACACACATATGAAGGTCTAACTCAAGATCTTCCTCTCAGACGCGTCCACTAAGCCAACATGGATACATCAATGCTGCATCTAATGCTAACATGAATACTCCTTGTAGAGAATAACCGACGACGCTTGTGGTTTCAATATTGGTTAATGAAAATCTTAACATCTAATTTTAAACAGCAGAAATACTGACAAAAGCATTAAGTGAATATCAACCTTGAGAGCTAGTTTACCAAAATTTATTCAATAGTTATTAAAGCAACTCAAACCAGGCTTTGCCTAGACATCTCTGAGCGATGCACTATTGTCCATCAAGCAACATCAACTAGCTTGTAAGAGTACTCCAACCTCTCTAATAAATTCATCTATCGCCGAGCCGAATAAGCCCTTTAATTATTAATATTAATGTTCTTTAGCAATGAGCTGACCAAGATTGATCAGACAAGAGTGACAGCAGAGACCAAGAAAACATCAGTCCTTGTGATCCACCATTAATATTGAACCAACACCAAATCTTTCAGTACTATCACACATGTGATGTGGGACAAGGTAAGGTACTGTTTTTCAATTATAAGATGAGTTTGTGTATGAACAAATTACTGAAGATAACGAGGAACATAAAAATCTTTGAAAATCACTGTAGTTCCATTATTATGAGTTAGGATTGCATGTCTGAGGTCAACGCAATGATAGAAAAAAACATCATTAATTTTTATTATTGATCAAGATGGAGACATGAGCACTTGTTCCTGTATCAAAGTGCTCTTCATTTGTACAAGTGAACAGCTAGATCATAAACAAGTGAACAGCTAGATCATAAACAAGTGAACAGCTAGATCATAAACAAGTTGTTTAGTATATACAAACTCCTCTTTGATACGTGCTGCTGTGTTCTTTAAGAATATAGTGGTCAAAAAAGATGTTAGAGTGATGGACAAAGAATGAGCTGACACATCTCGTAGTAGCTGACACATCTCGTAGTAGCTGACACATTTCGTAGTAGCTGACACATCTCGTAGTAGCTAGCTGACACATCTCGTAGTAGCTGACACATCTCGTAGTAGCTGACACATCTCGTAGTAGCCTAGTACCTCGGCGCCAAATAGAGCGCCTAGTTTCAAATGTATACGCATGCGCGACATTTTTCCCGACATTCCAGTAATACCGGATATTTTCCGTTTATGTTTGTGACTTGTGTACTGACCTCATGCTTCAGTTTGCTGACTAAGAAATTCGAATACTAACGAACGACAAGACGTAGTTGGCAGCAAACTTGGACATACAATCCTGTAGCTACGAGTATCCACGGTTGGTTAGATGTCCATACTGGCACGATGTGAAAGCATGCTATAGCTGTCCCGCCCATTTTGTTCGCGCATGCGTGTGCATTTGATACTAGGCGTTAATTTAACGACTAGGTACTAGGCTAATCTCGTAGTAGCTAGCTGACACATCTCGTAGTAGCTGACACATCTCGTAGTAGCTGACACATCTCGTAGTAGCTAGCTGACACATCTCGTAGTAGCTGACACATCTCGTAGTAGCTTTTAAGATTTCACTGACAGTTGAATGTTGTAAGAGGAAATCACCTCCATACACATGGGCTACTATCATTGATGCCCTTCATACACATGGGCTACTATCATTGATGCCCTCCGTACACATGGGCTACTATCATTGATGCCCTCCGTACACATGGGCTACTATCATTGATGCCCTCCGTACACATGGGCTACTATCATTGATGCCCTCCGTACACATGGGCTACTATCATTGATGCCCTCCGTACACATGGGCTACTATCATTGATGCCCTCCGTACACATGGGCTACTATCATTGATGCCCTCCGTACACATGGGCTACCATTATTGATGCCCTCAGAGCTGGTATTATCTGCAGTGAGAGACCACCTGTTCGACTCGGCATGAGAGACATCATGGAGCTACTAGGTAGGCCAGACTGCATCCCTCAACTTGAACAGTAGATAGAAGCAGGAATAATGATTACGGTATCTGATAAGTAGATTCATTAAAAGATGTGTTCCACAGCATCACTCAATGACAGAGTCATATGCAACTAAGACTTTATTATTTCATTACAGCTCAGAAGCTACACATTATGAGACAATCGATTGTTCTGCATAACACAATAATCAAAAGACATGTGTTGCCATTAGAATGATTTTTTACGCACTAAACGATAGACACCGAGAACACGAGTGTCTTTCACATTACAACAATGGCACAGAGCTTACTATCACCACATCACAGTAAAGACTGTTTTAAATGTTTGGCAATGATCAATGTAATGGTGATAAAGCAGCATGACAATTTAAGCCAGGAAAACCCGAACTTTTCTTTCTTGCTGCCCTTTGCACAATATAATCTACAGTGTCCTGGCTATTACTTGCCCGTTTTACAAGGAAAATGGGTGTACCCACACTCCAGTAGCACTTGCCGTATTTGGAACAAAATTATTTCGTACTCGGCAATCACCAGAGACCCACATAGGGGTGGGTGGGTCGTGGGGAGGGCGGGAGGGCGTCAGGTGGCATTTTTTTGGCGCTCTGGCAAAAGGAGATGTATCTTCTTCCATCGCTCTTGCTGGTAGGGGATTTTTGCCGAAATCGTTTGTTCTCATTAAATATTCGCCCCTCTGTAACTTACAGACAGAGACCTTTTTGCAAAATCCGATACATACGTTTCTTCCTTGTGTACCAAAGTTTATGTTTGACATTTTTTGTGGGTGTGGCATGCTCAGGAAACAAACGCAACTTTTCGTCATTGGGTGGGGCTTGCTACGCCCACAAGACGAATGGCGACTTTCTTGGGTGATCAGTGTGACTGACCAAACCTTCAACTAACAGTAGAAACCAAAATATTCGTAATCCTGATGTTTGGAATTTCCACCCTTAACTTACAAACTATTATAAAGTGAACAATTTATTATTATGTTCCAGAGTTATTCCATGACAGATAATATCCAGTTTCCTCTACATTAGATATCACAGATTTTATCACCAAATCCGGATGCTTTATAAACCAAGGATAAGACTGTAATAATTCATGCCTTCACCAAGAAAGCAAGATGCCTGTACAGCAAGCTGTATACGTGTTGAAAATTTGGTTGGTGGACAAAGAGATACCTTCTCGTCACATGGACTACTATTATATTTCAGAAGGCTCAGTCTCACATATCAATTGTGTATGGCCCAGTTTTCTAATAATTATAGTTAGTTTGTAGTGTAACGCCGGACAGTCTAGACCTGACTTAGTCATGTTCACAGAACAATCACTGTTGTATTTTCATACACATGTCACCTCATCATATGACCTAGCCTAACCTTTAAATATGTGTGCATTGACTGTTGCATGAGAGAGTATTTTCTGAGTCATAACTGTTGCACCGTGTTCCCGACGCTCTGGCTAGCGCTACACTGGTGGCAGCGGTGGGATATCAAGAGTCCTGCAGCTCGCAACTTCTGTTGTCAGACGGGTGTCTTCGTCAACTGTCCAGGAGCCCCAAAGCCCTCGGTTGGCGGAGGGGACAGAGTCCAGCGGCTGGCGTTGTCACCTGTTCTTCACTGTCCTGACCTTGCCCTTAGTGAAGGGCCCTTAAAGGCGAGCTTTGCTGTACTCTCTGTGTATTTTCCTATCTGCTGTTTTTTTCTCTTAGTCACCGCGAATAATGGCAGCTCCTCAGCTTCGCGCTCCACGTCCTTATTCCCTCGGGGAGGACTTCCAGTTATGGCTGCGTCGGTTCGAAGCATTCGCTAAGGCTGTCAAGACACCGGACGACCAGTTCTGTAATGCTGTTTTGTCTCTGCTAGATGATGGTGCGTTCCGGGCGTTCGACCTGTTACGGAATTCAGACGCGCTTGTTGACGCGGCAGACTACAAAGAATTGACTAAAGCGCTCACCGAGAGATTCAGCCCTGGGACAGCGATGCAGGAGCTACGGTGGCATCTAAGTCAACGAGTTCAGGAGGAAAAAGAGTCACTCGACGAATTCGCAGATGCTCTAATTCACCTCGCAAATCGTGGTTACCCGGACCAGACTGCTAATTTCAGGATGGAGATAGCTGGAGACAGGTTTATTGCTGGTCTCCGAGATGACCGTCTACAAGAAGCGCTGATGCAACAAGAGCCGGACAAATTAAAGAATCTGGATGAAGCCCGCAAGGCAGCAAAGAGATTGGAAGCAGCACAGCTAGCTCGGAAGAAGATGCGTGCTAAGGCAGTGGAAGTCCGGCGAGTTCAGTTCACTGAGCCGACTCTAACTACTCCTGCTGATGTTAATGCTGTTGGAGCCAGAGCTAGGGGCGACGATGATTTAGCTGAGGCGGTTCGCCAAAACACCGTGATGTTGCAGCAGTTGCTAACCCAGTTCAACAATCGACAACCTACCGGACGTCGTCCTCCACGTCGACCACGCCGACCACCTTTAGGAAGTTGCTGGCGCTGTGGTGAAGAAGGTCACTTCCAGCGAGACTGCCCACATCCTAGCCCACAACCAGCGGGAAACGATCAGCGACCGACGAATTGGGTCAACCGCCGGTCGCAGAAGTAACTGACCTCAACCCCCTTCACATATCCAGTACCTCCCTTCAGCAGTCCATCTTTGTCAACGGGGTGGTTCAGAAGAGGCCAATATCTCTACTTGTAGATACTGGGTCGGCGATTACCATTATTCATGAACGAGTATGGTGTCCTCCGCAGAGTGGTCTACGAAAAGTGAACAGACCAGTACTAGCAGCAAACGGAGGACCTCTATCCATCCTTGGACAGACAGAAGTCCGCATAGTGATTGCCGGAAAAGAGTTCTCACATCAAGTTCTGATCGCTGGAGACATTACCCAGGAGTGTATACTCGGTGCCGATTTCTTGACCACACATGGATTTGTCATCGACTTGGGAAACCATGTGCTGCGTGTCGGAGAGACTTCTACTCCTCTGCTTAGTTCAAAGACACCACTTGCCTCCAGCTACCATGTCTCTGTTGGTGAGACTTTTGTTGTTCACCCGGGAGAAGAGAGACTGTGTAAAGCTAATATCAGTTGTGAATATCCCTCTCTTGCAGGTACTACAGGTGTGGTGGAAGCTCAGGAGGGAATCGAAGAGAAGCATCAGATCCTCTTGGCGCGTGTACTAGCTAACCCTGATCAAGGAACGGTTCCACTGAGAATTGCTAATCTCTCTGGTTCAGCAGTAACACTTTACAAGGGAACCAATCTCGCTAAATTTTGTCCCTTGGGTTCGCCAGATCAGGACACCGAGTATGTGGAGCTACCTATGACAGAGTCGACTCCTGATACACATGTCCATCACGTTGGTCTTCAGCAGTCTCCAGCATCGCTACTTGGAATTGATACCAGAGAGTGGAGTGAACATCAAGTAGAAGCCCTGAATGGACTGGTTAGCGATTTCTCATCTGTCTTTTCCTCTGGTAAAAGTGACCTTGGTCGTACTGATAAAATCTATCATCAAATCAACACAGGTGAAGCAGCTCCCATATGTCAAACCCCTCGTCGGCTTCCCTTTCATAGCAGACAACAAGTCGCTGAGATGCTGGAAGAAATGGGAAGACAAGGTGTTATAGAATCGTCATCTTCTCCATGGGCGTCCCCCATTGTGCTAGTAAAGAAGAAGGACGGTTCTCTGAGGTTTTGCGTGGACTATCGGAAGCTCAACAAAGTCACTACTCGTGACTCCTATCCGCTTCCAAGGGTTGACGACATCCTAGACTCTTTGCATGGTGCCGAATGGTTCACTACACTGGATCTCAGAAGTGGGTATTGGCAAGTGGAAGTTGAACCATCTGACAGACCGAAAACCGCTTTTACAACACCATATGGACTGTATCAGTTCCGCGTAATGCCTTTCGGTCTATGCAACGCCCCTAGCACCTTTCAACGATTGATGGAGCTGGTACTGTCGGGCATGTGCTGGGAGATCTGTTTGATCTACTTGGACGATGTGATTGTCTTCGGACGTAACTGGGATGAACATCTTCAGCGATTACGTCAAGTATTGTCCAGACTTCAAGAAGCTCACCTCAAACTCCATCCAGGGAAATGTCAATTTTTTCGCAAATCTGTGTCGTTCCTTGGTCATGTTATCTCTCAGCATGGTGTGGAGACTGACCCTGTCAAGATTCAAGCAATTACCCACTGGCCTCCTCCGACCAACGCAAAAGAACTCAGGAGTTTTCTTGGACTAGCATCATATTACCGACGCTTTATTCCCAAGTTTGCAGAAATAGCAGCACCTCTCTACCGTCTTCAAGAGAAGGAATCTCGTTTCAGCTGGACTGAACCTTGCCAAACAGCCTTCGATACCTTGAAACAGAAACTCACTACTGCTCCTGTGCTGGCATTCCCTACGCGTGACGGCATGTTTGTGTTAGATACTGATGCTAGTAATATTGCTATTGGTGCTGTACTCTCTCAACTGCAGGGCGGCGTGGAGAAGGTTATTGCATATGGTAGCCGGACACTTTCTAAGTCTGAGAGAAACTACTGTGCTACTAGGCGAGAGCTTCTAGCCCTTGTCTACTTCCTGCGCTATTTCCGAGCTTATCTGCTAGGGAGACCCTTCCACGCTCGAACAGATCATGCTGCACTACAGTGGCTCCAACAATTCAAAGAACCAGAGGGACAAGTCGCTCGATGGCTGGAGCAGATACAAGAGTTTGACTTCCAAACACTTCATCGTCCGGGAAAACTTCACACCAATGCTGATGCTTTGTCCAGAATTGTACCATCTCAAGAAACTGACGCCACAGCAGCAGTGAGCATGGATCCTATCGATACCTCCAATTGGGCACCAGTTTGGACTGACGAAGATCTTCAACACCAGCAAGCTAATGATCCTGACTTGAAGATCATTTTGGAGTGGATGAAGACCTCCAGTGAGAGACCTGCTTTGGTACAAGTAAGCGGTAAAGGTTCTATTGTCCGTTCTCTGTGGGCTCAATGGGACTGCTTGGAGTTGAGAGACAATGTCCTGTATAGGCGTTGGGAAGATAATGTTGGAAATGTTACAATGTTTCAGTTTGTTGTACCACAGGTCCTGGTTGATGATGTTCTACATGCTCTACATGGAGGAATTGGTGGTGGACACCTCGGAATCACGAAGACCCTGAGAAAGATACGAGAGCGTTTCTACTGGCCAGGTCTGCAGAAGGACGTGGAGGATTGGTGTCGAAAGTGTGCGAGGTGTGCTCAAGCCAAGTCCCCTTCTACCTCAGCAAGAGCTCCTCTGGTTCCAAGTGTGGTCGGAGTACCAATGGAAAGAGTAGCGTTGGACATCATTGGACCATTGCCTAAATCCAGACGTGGAAACAAATATGTCCTGGTGATCTCTGATTATTTTACTCGCTGGGCAGAAGCTGTCAGTCTTCCGAATCAAGAAGCATCAACAGTGGCTCAAGCTCTCATGAATGAGTGGATCTGCCGTTATGGAGCTCCCGAATCAATCCATACAGATCAGGGAAGGAACTTCGAGTCCAAGCTGTTCTCTGAGCTCTGTGATCTACTGGATATTCACAAGACCAGAACTACTCCCTACCATCCTCAGTCAGATGGATTAGTGGAGCGTCTGAATCGTACCCTTAGACAACTGTTGACCATTCAGATGCAAAAATGCCCAGAGGATACATGGGATGATCACCTTGCCCCTCTGATGTTAGCTTATCGTTCCAGTATACACGACAGTGTCAAGTTCACACCACACTATCTGATGTTTGGACGAGAAGTACGCCTTCCGGTGGATATTATGTTTGGTGGCGAGAGAGCGCCTGGTGAATCTCCAGCTGAATACACAAGCAATGTGAGGAGCCGCTTCAGCAGAGCGTATGAGACTGCTAGAGATAATGGACAGGGAGCACAGAAGCGACAGAAAGATCACTATGACCGTAAAGTCACAGGAGGAAGATATAAGCCTGGTGATTTGGTGTGGCTCTACTGTCCAGCAGTATCTCCTGGAAAGGCTAAGAAATTTCATAGTGGTTGGAAGGGACCATACAAAATTCTGAAAGTGATCTCCGACGTGGTCTACCGAATACAGCTGGTTACCCCACCAACCGACAGGAGACGAAGACAACGCTTGGTCGTACACTTCAATCGACTGAAGCCCTGTTACACGTCGAGTCCAGGAAACCCTACTGAGAAATCTCCAAGTCAACCGAACCCTCCATCTGCTGGCACACCTACCATAGACCCGCCTGTTGAAGATGATCTGATGGTGCCCATACCAATAGACGAGCCGACATCACAAGTAGCCAATCCAGACACCAACCCAACTTCCCAAGCAACCACTTCAGATGCTGATGCGGCTTCAGAAGCAGTCAGTCCAGATCAAGAAGCAGGCACTCGTGGAGGCAGCTGGTCAGGACAACTTCGGCGCACAGTGCGACCGCCAGACTACTATCGTCCAGGCTCTTCGTGAGGAGGGGGAGTAGTGTAACGCCGGACAGTCTAGACCTGACTTAGTCATGTTCACAGAACAATCACTGTTGTATTTTCATACACATGTCACCTCATCATATGACCTAGCCTAACCTTTAAATATGTGTGCATTGACTGTTGCATGAGAGAGTATTTTCTGAGTCATAACTGTTGCACCGTGTTCCCGACGCTCTGGCTAGCGCTACAGTAGTATTTACGGTATATTGCTCCGCCCATGGGCGGGTCTTTACTGTACTATAAAGTTAGCTGCACGTGGTCACACTTCGGCCTTTTTTCTAACTCGAAACAAGAGACCTACTACTACTATCATGTCAGACAATGAATACGAAGACGAAGTCGCCATCCAGAGTGAGGGCGACGACGGTCGGGAAGAACTCGGCGAGCAGAGACTCAACCGAAGTCCCGACCGTGGACAGCAGGGCCAGAGACACCCCGCCGTCGGTGAATTCTCAAGAGGACAGAGTTCCACTGAGCACCAAACGAGGCAGAGACCTCTCGCAGACGACACCGTCCTCGCGGAGATAAAAAAGATCAACATCACCATGCGAACCCTAGTCGACAGAGTCGACGGCCTTGAATCGGAGCGGCGGGATTCACACTTGGCCCCACCGACACCAAAACGACGAGCAACGTCAGAGACGCACTCGTGGGCAAGTCGTATGGACGAGGACGCCTCAGAGTTAGGCGCCCTTTCGGACGACGAGGACGGGGGAGAGACTTGGAGCACCCCCACAAAACTATTGCGTTGTCAGAGAGCAACGCATCCCTAGTAACCTCCTCCTTCGGCAGTACCATCTCGAATGGAGAGAGGCGAAGGGTGCGCAGCGCGTTCCCAACACCAGAGGTGAAGGCAACGCGCTGCCCTAAGCTCGACCCGGTCTTTAAGACCAAATCTAAGGCAGAGACTAAGACGGCAGACGCCGAACTGGCTCGCATCCAGGCTTTCGTCCACGACCCGGTGGGCCCCCTGGTACAACTACTCCACGGCTTAGACACCGAAGAAGAGGCAGAGCCTCGAATCTCAGTGGATGACGCCAGAGTGGCGGTCAAAGACGCCATAAGGCTGCTGGGTAACGCCTCTGCTCAAATCTCGAAGCTGAGACGTAAGAAGGTCCTCAAGAAAATGAATCCCGATATCCAGGACCTGGCAGATGAAGACATCTTTCAGGAGGCAGCCCCAGACCTTTTCGGTTCTGAGTTCGAAAAACGGATGAGGAAAAGAGCCAAGTCCCTGCAAGTGCTAGCCATCGCCTCAACCATTGGCAAGGCTGTTCGTTGGCAAGGCTGAGGTTCTGCATGAAGAGCTCATGAAACATTTTGAGTGCTTCGGAAAGACAAGAAAAGAAATCCGTGACAAGAAGAGTTACATCGATTTTGAGGAGGTCTGGTATTATGGTATTATCTACAATCCAACCAATAATTATGTGTCTACGACAAGCCGCATGAAAAGATGAGTTAAGAGCAAATCTCGGATGCAAACTCTTAGCCTGGGCATAAACGTTGGATAATGTGTATGAATCTTCATCATAACACACATATGAAGGTCTAACTCAAGATCTTCCTCTCAGACGCGTCCACTAAGCCAACATGGATACATCAATGCTGCATCTAATGCTAACATGAATACTCCTTGTAGAGAATAACCGACGAGGCTTGTGGTTTCAATATTGGTTAATGAAAATCTTAACATCTAATTTTAAACAACAAAAATACTGACAAAAGCATTAAGTGAATATCAATCTTGAGAGCTAGTTTACCAAAATTTGTTATTAAAGCAACTCAAACCAGGCTTTGCCTAGACATCTCTGAGCGATGCACTATTGTCCATCAAGCAACATCAACTAGCTTGTAAGAGTACTCCAACCTCTCTAAGAAAATTAAAAAGATTTCTATCGAAATCAAAAGGATGTAGGGTTGTGAAATCTACCACTGGTCAACAATGTAAACTAACAAGGAACAAGCATGGAATGGTAACACGATTGACTTGCTAACAGACCATAGATCCCTACATCAGTGGCTGCTGTAGTTGACTATAGCTAGTTCAGCTTAGCTTGTTGCTGTTGACTGACACCTGACGTGCATTCAGCTTGTGACAGCTTATGTACAGCCACTGATGTAGGGATCTATGGTCTGTTAGCAAGTCAATCGTGTTACCATTCCATGCTTGTTCCTTGTTAGTTTACATTGTTGACCAGTGGTAGATTTCACAACCCTACATCCTTTTGATTTCGATAGAAATCTTTTTAATTTTCTTGTTTGTGTCCTTTTTTTCTTTTTCAGTGAAGTACAGTTCAATATCATGCAATTACTGTGCCATCTTTGTTTCCACCATTGGTTTGGTTTTCCTGTTGTTGATGGCTTTTCTTTATTATTAACAATTTTAAACTTGTAGCTATGCTGTAGATATCAGCTCGCCTACGCATGCATGAATACAGTGCATACGAGCCCCGCCCACACTTGTTTACGGATGTTATAATTTTCTGGCAAGGCAGAATGGTGATTCTGCGCTTGCTAGCTTACCGTTCTTCGAAGGCTCCAGACAAATATGTGTTCTCCGTGATCTATACGGCGTGGCGATACTCAAGCTTGTGCTTGGTCACGTGCGCTAACCACAGCTTGGTCACGTGCGTATTGCGCAATCACTATAATTATTAATGGCGTCTAACACTTAGCTCACAATGGATCACGATCGAGAAATCGCGGAATTTATATCGCCGTTTCGCTAAAAACTAAGTTCAAAAGGCACATGCCAGGAGAATTTCACGACTGTTCGTGGGTGTTTTGGTCTCGGCACTGCTCACGTAAAGGTGCTAGGCGAGTGGAAGAAAGAAAGAAGAAAGAAAGAAAGAAAGAAAGAAGAAAACGAAGATGACGAAACTCGATTTTCACCGTTTCCAGGTTCGTCACTTTAGTAACAATCTCGAGCAATCTCCTTGCTACTGTAAGATGGGGCAACGCCAGATAGCAGATTTAAGTGTCTTTGGACGTATAAAATTCATGACCAGGCGAAATATCAGCGTTTGAACGCTAATACATTGTATGTAGCCGCCATCTTGTTTTCTCGTTCAACCCTACATAGGGAGACACTACCGTGTCTCCCTAATAAATTCATCTATCGCCGAGCTGAATAAGCCCTTTAATTATTAATATTATGTTCTTCAGCAATGAGCTGACCAAGATTGATCAGACAAGAGTGACAGCAGAGACCAAGAAAACATCAGTCCTTGTGATCCACCATTAATATAGAACCAACACCAAATCTTTCAGTACTATCACACATGTGATGTGGGACAAGGTAAGGTACTGTTTTTCAATTATAAGATGAGTTTGTGTATGAACAAATTACTGAAGATAACGAGGAACATAAAAATCTTTGAAAATCACTGTAGTTCCATTATTATGAGTTAGGATTGCATGTCTGAGGTCAACGCAATGATAGAAAAAAACATCATTAATTTTTATTATTGATCAAGATGGAGACATGAGCACTTGTTCGTGTATCAAAGTGCTCTTCATTTGTACAAGTGAACAGCTAGATCATAAACAAGTGAACAGCTAGATCATAAACATGTGAACAGCTAGATCATAAACATGTGAACAGCTAGATCATAAACATGTGAACAGCTAGATCATAAACATGTGAACAGCTAGATCATAAACATGTGAACAGCTAGATCATAAACAAGTGAACAGCTAGATCATAAACAAGTGAACAGCTAGATCATAAACAAGTGAACAGCTAGATCATAAACATGTGAACAGCTAGATCATAAACATGTGAACAGCTAGATCATAAACAAGTGAACAGCTAGATCATAAACAAGTGAACAGCTAGATCATAAACAAGTGAACAGCTAGATCATAAACATGTGAACAGCTAGATCATAAACAAGTGAACAGCTAGATCATAAACAAGTGAACAGCTAGATCATAAACAAGTGAACAGCTAGATCATAAACAAGTGAACAGCTAGATCATAAACATGTGAACAGCTAGATCATAAACATGTGAACAGCTAGATCATAAACAAGTGAACAGCTAGATCATAAACAAGTGAACAGCTAGATCATAAACATGTGAACAGCTAGATTATCAACAAGTGAACAGCTAGATCATAAACATGTGAACAGCTAGATCATAAACAAGTGAACAGCTAGATCATAAACAAGTGAACAGCTAGATCATAAACAAGTGAGCAGCTAGATCATAAACATGTGAACAGCTAGATCATAAACATGTGAACAGCTAGATCATAAACAAGTGAACAGCTAGATCATAAACAAGTGAACAGCTAGATCATAAACATGTGAACAGCTAGATCATAAACAAGTGAACAGCTAGATCATAAACATGTGAACAGCTAGATCATAAACAAGTGAACAGCTAGATCATAAACAAGTGAACAGCTAGATCATAAACAAGTGAACAGCTAGATTATCAACAAGTGAACAGCTAGATCATAAACAAGTGAACAGCTAGATCATAAACAAGTGAACAGCTAGATTATTAGGGAGACACGGTAGTGTCTCCCTATGTAGGGTTGAACGAGAAAACAAGATGGCGGCTACATACAATGTATTAGCGTTCAAACGCTGATATTTCGCCTGGTGATGAATTTTATACGTCCAAAGACACTTAAATCTGCTATCTGGCGTTGCCCCATCTTACAGTAGCAAGGAGATCGCTCGAGATTGTTACCAAAGTGACGAACCTGGAAACGGTGAAAATCGAGTTTCGTCATCTTCGTTTTCTTCTTTCTTTCTTTCTTCTTTCTTTCTTCCACTCGCCTAGCACCTTTACGTGAGCAGTGCCGAGACCAAAACACCCACAAACAGTCGTGAAATTCACCTGGCATGTGGCTTTTGAACTTAGTTTTTAGCGAAACGGCGATATAAATTCCGCGATTTCTCGATCGTGATCCATTGTCAGCTAAGTGTTAGACGCCATTAATAATTATAGTGATTGCGCAATACGCACGTGACCAAGCTGTGGTTAGCGCACGTGACCAAGCACAAGCTTGAGTATCGCCACGCCGTATAGATCACGGGGAACACATATTATTTTTCTGGAGTCTTCGAAGAACGGTAAGCTAGCAAGCACAGAATCACCATTCTGCCTTGCCAGATAATTATAACCGCCGTAAACAAGTGTGGGCGGGGCTCGTATGCACTGCATGTATTCATGCATGCGTAGGCGAGCTGATATCAGATTATTTAGCTACAAGTTTAAAATTGTTAATAATAAAGAAAAGCCATCAACAACAGGAAAACCAAACCAATGGTGGAAACAAAGATGGCACAGTAATTGCATGATATTGAACTGTACTTCACTGAAAAAGAAAAAAGGACACAAACAAGAAAATTAAAAAGATTTCTATCGAGATCAAAAGGATGTAGGGTTGTGAAATCTACCACTGGTCAGTAATGTAAACTAACAAGGAACAAGCATGGAATGGTAACACGATTGACTTGCTAACAGACCATAGATCCCTACATCAGTGGCTGTACATAAGCTGTCACAAGCTGAATGCACGTCAGGTGACAGTCAACAGCAACAAGCTAAGCTGAACTAGCTATAGTCAACTACAGCAGCCACTGATGTAGGGATCTATGGTCTGTTAGCAAGTCAATCGTGTTACCATTCCATGCTTGTTCCTTGTTAGTTTACATTACTGACCAGTGGTAGATTTCACAACCCTACATCCTTTTGATTTCGATAGAAATCTTTTTAATTTTTCAACAAGTGAACAGCTAGATCATAAACAAGTGAACAGCTAGATCATAAACATGTGAACAGCTAGATCATAAACAAGTGAACAGCTAGATCATAAACAAGTGAACAGCTAGATCATAAACAAGTGAACAGCTAGATCATAAACAAGTGAGCAGCTAGATCATAAACATGTGAACAGCTAGATCATAAACATGTGAACAGCTAGATCATAAACAAGTGAACAGCTAGATCATAAACAAGTGAACAGCTAGATCATAAACAAGTGAACAGCTAGATCATAAACAAGTGAACAGCTAGATCATAAACAAGTGAACAGCTAGATCATAAACAAGTGAACAGCTAGATCATAAACATGTGAACAGCTAGATCATAAACATGTGAACAGCTAGATCATAAACAAGTGAACAGCTAGATCATAAACATGTGAACAGCTAGATCATAAACAAGTGAACAGCTAGATCATAAACAAGTGAACAGCTAGATCATAAACAAGTGAACAGCTAGATCATAAACAAGTTGTTTAGTATATACAGACTCCTCTTTGATACGTGCTGCTGTGTTCTTTAAGAATATAGTGGTCAAAAAAGATGTTAGAGTGATGGACAAAGAATGAGCTGACACATCTCGTAGTAGCTGACACATCTCGTAGTAGCTGACACATTTCGTAGTAGCTGACACATCTCGTAGTAGCTAGCTGACACATCTCGTAGTAGCTAGCTGACACATCTCGTAGTAGCTGACACATCTCGTAGTAGCTAGCTGACACATCTCGTAGTAGCTGACACATCTCGTAGTAGCTGACACATCTCGTAGTAGCTAGCTGACACATCTCGTAGTAGCTGACACATCTCGTAGTAGCTTTTAAGATTTCACTGACAGTTGAATGTTGTAAGAGGAAATCACCTCCATACACATGGGCTACTATCATTGATGCCCTTCATACACATGGGCTACTATCATTGATGCCCTCCGTACACATGGGCTACTATCATTGATGCCCTCCGTACACATGGGCTACTATCATTGATGCCCTTCATACACATGGGCTACTATCATTGATGCCCTCCGTACACATGGGCTACTATCATTGATGCCCTCCGTACACATGGGCTACTATCATTGATGCCCTTCATACACATGGGCTACTATCATTGATGCCCTTCATACACATGGGCTACTATCATTGATGCCCTTCATACACATGGGCTACTATCATTGATGCCCTCCGTACACATGGGCTACTATCATTGATGCCCTCCGTACACATGGGCTACTATCATTGATGCCCTTCATACACATGGGCTACTATCATTGATGCCCTCCGTACACATGGGCTACTATCATTGATGCCCTTCATACACATGGGCTACTATCATTGATGCCCTCCGTACACATGGGCTACTATCATTGATGCCCTTCATACACATGGGCTACTATCATTGATGCCCTTCATACACATGGGCTACTATCATTGATGCCCTTCATACACATGGGCTACTATCATTGATGCCCTCCGTACACATGGGCTACTATCATTGATGCCCTCCGTACACATGGGCTACTATCATTGATGCCCTTCATACACATGGGCTACTATCATTGATGCCCTCCGTACACATGGGCTACTATCATTGATGCCCTTCATACACATGGGCTACTATCATTGATGCCCTCCGTACACATGGGCTACTATCATTGATGCCCTTCATACACATGGGCTACTATCATTGATGCCCTTCATACACATGGGCTACTATCATTGATGCCCTCCGTACACATGGGCTACTATCATTGATGCCCTCCGTACACATGGGCTACTATCATTGATGCCCTCCGTACACATGGGCTACCATTATTGATGCCCTCAGAGCTGGTATTATCTGCAGTGAGAGACCACCTGTTCGACTCGGCATGAGAGACATCATGGAGCTACTAGGTAGGCCAGACTGCATCCCTCAACTTGAACAGTAGATAGAAGCAGGAATAATGATTACGGTATCTGATAAGTAGATTCATTAAAAGATGTGTTCCACAGCATCACTCAATGACAGAGTCATATGCAACTAAGACTTTATTATTTCATTACAGCTCAGAAGCTACACATTATGAGACAATCGATTGTTCTGCATAACACAATAATCAAAAGACATGTGTTGCCATTAGAATGATTTTTTACGCACTAAACGATAGACACCGAGAACACGAGTGTCTTTCACATTACAACAATGGCACAGAGCTTACTATCACCACATCACAGTAAAGACTGTTTTAAATGTTTGGCAATGATCAATGTAATGGTGATAAAGCAGCATGACAATTTAACTTACAAACTATTATAAAGTGAACAATTTATTATTATGTTCCAGAGTTATTCTATGACAGATAATATCCAGTTTCCTCTACATTAGATATCACAGATTTTATCACCAAATCCGGATGCTTTATAAACCAAGGATAAGACTGTAATAATTCATGCCTTCACCAAGAAAGCAAGATGCCTGTACAGCAAGCTGTATACGTGTTGAAAATTTGGTTGGTGGACAAAGAGATACCTTCTCGTCACATGGACTACTATTATATTTCAGAAGGCTCAGTCTCACATATCAATTGTGTATGGCCCAGTTTTCTAATAATTATAGTTAGTTTGTAGTATTTACGGTATATTGCTCCGCCCATGGGCGGGTCTTTACTGTACTATAAAGTTAGCTGCACGTGGTCACACTTCGGCCTTTTTTCTAACTCGAAACAAGAGACCTACTACTACTATCATGTCAGACAATGAATACGAAGACGAAGTCGCCATCCAGAGTGAGGGCGACGACGGTCGGGAAGAACTCGGCGAGCAGAGACTCAACCGAAGTCCCGACCGTGGACAGCAGGGCCAGAGACACCCCGCCGTCGGTGAATTCTCAAGAGGACAGAGTTCCACTGAGCACCAAACGAGGCAGAGACCTCTCGCAGACGACACCGTCCTCGCGGAGATAAAAAAGATCAACATCACCATGCGAACCCTAGTCGACGGCCTTGAATCGGAGCGGCGGGATTCACACTTGGCCCCACCGACACCAAAACGACGAGCAACGTCAGAGACGCACTCGTGGGCAAGTCGTATGGACGAGGACGCCTCAGAGTTAGGCGCCCTTTCGGACGACGAGGACGGGGGAGAGACTTGGAGCACCCCCACAAAACCATTGCGTTGTCAGAGAGCAACGCATCCCTAGTAACCTCCTCCTTCGGCAGTACCATCTCGAATGGAGAGAGGCGAAGGGTGCGCAGCGCGTTCCCAACACCAGAGGTGAAGGCAACGCGCTGCCCTAAGCTCGACCCGGTCTTTAAGACCAAATCTAAGGCAGAGACTAAGACGGCAGACGCCGAACTGGCTCGCATCCAGGCTTTCGTCCACGACCCGGTGGGCCCCCTGGTACAACTACTCCACGGCTTAGACACCGAAGAAGAGGCAGAGCCTCGAATCTCAGTGGATGACGCCAGAGTGGCGGTCAAAGACGCCATAAGGCTGCTGGGTAACGCCTCTGCTCAAATCTCGAAGCTGAGACGTAAGAAGGTCCTCAAGAAAATGAATCCCGATATCCAGGACCTGGCAGATGAAGACATCTTTCAGGAGGCAGCCCCAGACCTTTTCGGTTCTGAGTTCGAAAAACGGATGAGGAAAAGAGCCAAGTCCCTGCAAGTGCTAGCCATCGCCTCAACCATTGGCAAGGCTGTTCGTTGGCAAGGCTGAGGTTCTGCATGAAGAGCTCATGAAACATTTTGAGTGCTTCGGAAAGACAAGAAAAGAAATCCGTGAAATGCTTTGCCATCATACAGATTCAGCAGGATGGGAGGTGAGAGATAGCAGCCATTAGTCTAGTTCGGCAGATGAAATGAATTTAGTGACAATTCTAAGCTATCTAGAGTATTATTTTCTTCTCTGAGAAAATATTTACCTGTGATAGGATGCACCTTGCAAAAGCTGCTCTTGGTGATGCTGTTATCCCATCAATGTAGGGTATCATGTCGTAATAATTTTGTTAGATAATTTACTGCATGTAACTACGGTTACCAGCACAACAAGTGTTATACAAAGTTTGTTTCCTTCTCTGTGCAGCTCAAGGCACACCCTATAGAACCCGACCAGGTGCTAGAGGTGGAGTGGGCTAAGATGGTGATCATTAACGATGCACTTAACTCATCTGATGAGAGTGGAGCTAATGAGCAGCTCGTCTTAACCTGCATGACCAACTTTGATAAACTCTGGGAGTGGCTGTCACCAAATTAACGCCAAAGCTACTTGTACATAATTATAGTGGTCTTTTGTAGATTATAACCACACACACATCTTCATGTTTATCATTAATTATTTTGACAGTTTCTTTTTGTAAGTGGTTACTTGTGCACACCAAAGTAGCTGATATGATGCGTACCACGATTAGTAATGAGTTTGTTCCAGCTGTAGAATTTCACTAGAGCAGAAAGATGTTAAGGTCAAAGTAGTGTGGTTGCTAATGAGTGTACCAAGCTAGTCATGTAACCAAGCCATCTTATCATCAGGCTAAGGCGGCGTTTACACTACGCCGATTGGCTGAAAAACGTTTCAAATAGTACTGATGCGCTTTCTGTTTACACGGGAAAATCGTCACGCGGTTAAATCAAAACGATTGCATTTACTTGTGTAGGCGTGGTTATCTGGACACGTGATCACAATGGCGAGTAGTAAGCGTGGACGCTCTCGTGGTGGAGGAACAACCAAGAAAACAAGGAAAGGACGCTAGAGGACCATCAGGACGCTAGAGAGGAACAACAGTACAGTAGCAGTATAGGGATCCATTTTGCTGCAAGCGTTGTCACGTGACAAGTCACGCGACGACCCCCGTATCCAGTATTCTGGAAACGATTTTGCTGTTTACACGAGGAAAATCGAGGAAAACGCTCGATCTGAAACGCCACCGTATTCAGTTCACCTTTTTTGCAGCCGACAACATGTTTGCGGATACATGTTTGCGTTTTTCACTGGATTAGTGTAAACAGACAGCCTAAACGGAAACTAGTAGTCGGATAAGCAGCAATATCTGAAACGTTTTTCAGCCAATCGGCGTAGTGTAAACGCCGCCTAAGATTGAGAAGTGACGTCGAAAATTCTCATTGTTTGGTGCTGCTCGCTCATAGGTGCATATTGTTTGTTAAGGTCATTATTTTGCTGTAGTTCTCAATATTGAAAAAAGTGCTTTTATTAGGAGCATTTTATATACATAATTATGTAGAAATATAACTGCATGCCCCTAATAACTGCCAGTATGATAATATGCAACTCTGTAGCAACTTGTTTACAGGATTTTAACTGTGAAATATAAGGTAAAATCAAGTGTGTATAGAATCTTCACTCTTGAGGTGGCGGTACCCTATTTAGTGCGTACAATATTGCGCATATAATGCGCACTATGAATATCATCATGTCATGTATGTACTAATATAGTCTCATCCCCAGACCACACCCTCGCCTATCACGAGAGAGGGTCTGGTGACTTTAGTTGCACTTTCTTGGGCTTTTCGTGTAATTAAGTTACGTAACACTAATGAATCCTTCTAAGTCTTAATTGGAATTTGCACCTGCTACACACAAGTGTCTGGGGTAATGTTAGACGAGGGAGACAATCTACGAAGGCGAAAACGTCTAGACAGCAGGCCGAGTAGCAAAACATAGACTCTTGCCTTCTCTAGTCGGGAGGCAGACGAAAACGTCTTTCCCCTTGACAAACTCAGTAATAGCAAGACGCTGATTGTCTAGCTGTCAGACTTTCATAACCGATGCTGACAAATGCAGCTCTGATTGTACGGTCAAGAACGTCAGGCAAAAGACTACTTTATCACCAAATCCGGATGCTTTATAAACCAAGGATAAGACTGTAATAATTCATGTCTTCACCAAGAAAGCAAGATGCCTGTACAGCAAGCTGTATACGTGTTGAAAATTTGGTTGGTGGACAAAGAGATACCTTCTCGTCACATGGACTACTATTATATTTCAGAAGGCTCAGTCTCACATCAATTGTGTATGGCCCAGTTTTCTAATAATTATAGTTAGTTTGTAGTATTTATGGTATATTGCTCCGCCCATGGGCGGGTCTTTACTGTACTATAAAGTTAGCTGCACGTGGTCACACTTCGGCCTTTTTTCTAACTCGAAACAAGAGACCTACTACTACTATCATGTCAGACAATGAATACGAAGACGAAGTCGCCATCCAGAGTGAGGGCGACGACGGTCGGGAAGAACTCGGCGAGCAGAGACTCAACCGAAGTCCCGACCGTGGACAGCAGGGCCAGAGACACCCCGCCGTCGGTGAATTCTCAAGAGGACAGAGTTCCACTGAGCACCAAACGAGGCAGAGACCTCTCGCAGACGACACCGTCCTCGCGGAGATCATAAAGATCAACATCACCATGCGAACCCTAGTCGACAGAGTCGACGGCCTTGAATCGGAGCGGCGGGATTCACACTTGGCCCCACCGACACCAAAACGACGAGCAACGTCAGAGACGCACTCGTGGGCAAGTCGTATGGACGAGGACGCCTCAGAGTTAGGCGCCCTTTCGGACGACGAGGACGGGGGAGAGACTTGGAGCACCCCCACAAAACTATTGCGTTGTCAGAGAGCAACGCATCCCTAGTAACCTCCTCCTTCGGCAGTACCATCTCGAATGGAGAGAGGCGAAGGGTGCGCAGCGCGTTCCCAACACCAGAGGTGAAGGCAACGCGCTGCCCTAAGCTCGACCCGGTCTTTAAGACCAAATCTAAGGCAGAAACTAAGACGGCAGACGCCGAACTGGCTCGCATCCAGGCTTTCGTCCACGACCCGGTGGGCCCCCTGGTACAACTACTCCACGGCTTAGACACCGAAGAAGAGGCAGAGCCTCGAATCTCAGTGGATGACGCCAGAGTGGCGGTCAAAGACGCCATAAGGCTGCTGGGTAACGCCTCAGCTCAAATCTCGAAGCTGAGACGTAAGAAGGTCCTCAAGAAAATGAATCCCGATATCCAGGACCTGGCAGATGAAGACATCTTTCAGGAGGCAGCCCCAGACCTTTTCGGTTCTGAGTTCGAAAAACGGATGAGGAAAAGAGCCAATTTCCTGCAAGTGCTAGCCATCGCCTCAACCAACTACCTCGAAGTTTTTTCGAGGGGGCCGTCCCACCGTCCCCCAGAGAGGAGGCGGCCCATTCAACCGCGGGGGGAGACGATCGGCTTGGTCAAAGAAGGACAAGAGCCAGAAGAAGTAACTCCCCGAGTGGTATGCACACCACTAACAGTAACAGTAAAGAATTATCAGAGTGTGATTCAAAATGTTCTGTGTCAAAGGGGGGTAATTCAAAGGGTTTTCTCAGAGGTGAAACACCCTTTAGAATCCATAGCTAGAAGATTAACACTTTTCAGCAACAATTGGGAAAGGGTCACCCAAGATCAGTGGGTGTTAGCCACAATTCAGGGCTACAGGCTAGAACTGAACCTGTACAGCTCAGATACCCAAGAGAGACAATTTCCTCTTCAGAAGAGCAGAGCCTCATTCACGAAGAGATCAAGAAGTTGCTTCAAAAGGGAGCGATTACAAAGCTACTCCCATCAGAAGCTCAACAGGGGTTTTACTCAAACCTCTTCCTTGTCCCCAAAAAAGATGGAGGCATGAGGCCAGTTATAAACCTGAAACGCCTCAACGAGTATGTGGTCCCACATCACTTCAAGATGGAGGGAATCCACACTCTGAAGGACCTCCTACGGAGGAACGATTGGATGACCAAGGTAGATCTAAAAGACGCCTACTTCACTATCCCAATCCACACACACGACAGACCACTCCTCCGCTTCTCAGCTCTGGATTCCCAGTACCAATTCACATGCCTGCCTTTCGGCCTGTCAAGCGCTCCCTGGGTCTTTACCAAGACCCTGAAGCCAGTGGCAACCCTTCTCAGAGAGTTGGGAGTGAGGCTAGTGATTTACATAGACGACATACTCGTCGTAGCGGAATCTCAGGAGGTAGCGAGGGACCACACTCTCGGTCTGATCTATCTACTAGAATGTTTGGGATTTGTTGTCCACCCGGAGAAGACGGTGACCACCCCCACACAGGAAATAGAGTTCCTGGGAATGGTGGTCGACTCGCGCTCGATGGAGCTAAGAGTCCCGGGAAACAAACTAAAAAAGATCAGACAAGAGGCAGCAAGTGTGGCGAGTCAAACACCTCAACCCACAGCACGAGAGGTGTCCCGCCTGCTAGGGAAGCTGAACGCAGTCTCTCAAGCAATTCCACCGGGTCCTCTGTTTTGCAGAGCGATGCAGAGAGATCTCGCGGCATCTCTGGGCGCGGGCGATCAACATTACGACGCACCCTGCCCACTGTCTCCATCAGCGAGAGAGGAGCTCACATGGTGGAGCGACCAGCTGACGGGATGGAACGGGAAGAGTCTGGTCCTGAGGAAACCAGACCTACAGATAGAATCGGATGCGTCCCGCATCGGCTGGGGGGCATCGTGCAACGGAGTACAGACCGGAGGGCCTTGGTCTCAGAAAGAGACAAGGTAAGGTAACCGCGCCTAATTCCGGACGGTTCATAATTCCGGACACTCTACTTTTCATGCTGCATTTCTCAAGAACGCGTTGACGTAGTTTAGCCATTTTTACTACGCAGGTAGAGCTATCATAGGAGCATCATCTCACTGAGTTTTAAGTACTAAACTATTACCAGTGGTGCAGGAATACGGGTAGAACTAGCCCTACTAAATAATTGATCTAAACCGCACCCAACGTGATTGGTTTTGTCCACCAAGCTTAGCTACTGTTGCTTCGGCGAGTGATCTTGCACGCTGACAGACTTCAATATCACTACATCTAACTTTTTATGATAGCAATGAGCGGCAGTAAAGTAGTTGAGTCAACTACTGCTGTAAATTTTAGTCAAAATTCAACCTACGCCGATTTCTATCTTATTTTGCACTGCAGTTCTGTTGAATACTTCAACTGTGGTTGATGTTACGGTGCTGAGTATGCAGCAGCAAGGTTGTTCAACCACTCACTGGTAATTTCTGTCATGCAAACAGCAGTTACAGGCATTTTACACAAAAATTTCGTTCCCAGCCTGATCCGGTTGCTCAATAATCTAAAGTCAAGCCTGGACTAGTAGTCTTGGGAACTGCAGTGAGTTGATTGAGTCTTTCATCGCTTAACATCGAAAGTAATAGCTTTGGCAACTTGCACCATGCTTGCAGGGTTGCACAGACCAACCTGTAGAAGTGTCCGGAATTAGGGTCCGCCCCCTAAAATTGAAGAGTTCCAAAAAGCGGTAAACAAACCTGCCGCTCGTTTACAAATCGAACAATTACTGCTAGAATTGTACAGTGTCATCAAGAAGAAGGCCCAAGGATTCTACTAAGGTATAACACTTGGAACTTTCGCCCGTAGAAATTACTGAAATTCCGATAATAGCACAACGTGTCCGGAATTAGGGGCGGTTACCTTACCACATCAACTGCCTGGAACTTCTGGCAGCTACTCTCGCAGCCAGGACGTTCCTCAAGGGGCAAGAAAACAAACGCATCTTGTTGTTGATAGACAATCAAACAGCTGTTGCGTACATAAACAACCTGGGCGGGACAGTCTCCGCCCAGGCAACGTTACTAGCCAGGAATCTATGGCTGTGGGGTCTGGAGAAGAACATACTGCTCACGGCACAGTATCTCCCGGGAGTGGAGAATGTCAGAGCAGACACCGAGTCACGAGTGATGAGGGACCGCTCCGACTGGATGCTGAACCCGTCGATATTCCAGCACATCCAGGAGCATTTCCGAGATCTGGAGGTGGATCTCTTCGCGTCCCGACTATCCTCCCAACTGCCGAGGTTCTTCAGTTGGAGGCCAGATCCATTCGCGGAAGCAACAGACGCCTTTCTTCAAGACTGGAAGGAGGTGAGAGGCTACGCGAACCCTCCGTGGAACCTCATAGGACGAGTCCTATCGAAGGTGGAGGATCAAGCAGTAGATCTAGTGCTGATAGCTCCAGTCTGGCCATCGCAACCATGGTACCCCAGACTTCTCAGCCTCCTAGCCTCCTATCCTTTGAGAATCAACCATCAGGAGAGGGTAATGGTAGAAGTGTGGGAAGGGAATCTGCCAGAGATAACCCCACCACTAGCCGTGTGGCCTATCTCAGGCAACACTATTCGGACAAACGAATTTCAGGAGAAGCTACAGAACTCCTCCTCTCTTCATGGAGGCAGAAGTCAGCTCAATCTTACGATTCCCTCTGCAAGAGGTGGATCAGCTGGTGTACTGAACGGAGCCTCGATCCCGTTTCAGGACCTATAGAGGATGTAGTCAACTTCCTGGCACACCTCCACACCAAAGGATACCAGTACAGATCTCTGAACAGCTATAGATCTGCAATAGCTTCTATGCATGCCCCTGTTGAGGGAGTCTCCATTGGGCAACACCCCTTGGTATCAAGACTAATGAAAGGGGCGTTTCAGTCACGCCCCCCACTACCAAAATACTCGGGTACGTGGGACATATCCAAGGTATTAGCGTACCTGGATGGACACACGCTGGATAGCAACATCCCGCTTAAACAACTGACGCTCCGGACGGTTATGCTCTTAGCATTAACACGGCCGTCAAGATCAGCGGACCTAGCCAAGCTTAGCCTGGCAGGCCTCAGAACCACTCCAGAAGGCGCGGTGTTTGTCCCCGCGGCACTTGCGAAACAATCCTCCGCCAACAAGGCGATCAAGGACTTCTTTTTCCCAAGGTTTTCAGGAAATGCGAAACTTTGCCCTGTCAACTCCTTGTCACTCTACATCGAGAGGACAAAACAGCTCAGAGGAACGTCCACTCAGCTGTTTATAGCAATCATAAAGCCCCACCTTGCCCCCCGGTAACATCGTCTACCGTGGCAAGGTGGTTGAAGCAGGTGATTGGTGACTCAGGGATTGATACCAGTGTATTTAAAGCACACTCAGTCAGGGGCGCGTCTACCTCTGCTGCCGCTAACCAGGGAGTCACCACAGAAGAAATACTGAAAGCAGCTGACTGGAGCAATAGCTCCACCTTTCAGCGGTTTTACTGTTCGCAACGCTACCTTTGCCAGAACAGTGCTATCCGTTAGCTACAAACAACACAATTGATATGTGAGACTGAGCCTTCTGAAATATAATATCAGAATGGCTAAGACCACGAAGTGGTTGAATGCTATTCTGCATTATATGAAGAAGGTGAAGTCGAGCATATCAATGTTCCCAGTGCTTCCCACCCTCCCACTCCGGTATAAATTGATATGCAATCGCTTCAGCCTATCGAGGGTAATTCATTTCGGTTATCCAAAGGCCGAAGTGTGACCACATGCAGCTAACTTTATAGTACAGTAAAGACCCGCCCATGGGCGGAGCAATATACCGTAAATACTACAAACTAACTATAATTATTAGAAAACTGGGCCATACACAATTGATATGCTCGACTTCACCTTCTTCATATAATGCAGAATAGCATTCAACCACTTCGTGGTCTTAGCCATTCTGATATCATTCAGTAAGTATTATAGTGTGAAGCAAGAAATGAATTCTGAATACCGCAGAAGAATCAATGCATGAACAGAAGTGCTCAGAATGTGTCTTGCATGTTACAGGTCTAATGTCCTTAGCCCGATACAGGTCTAATGTCAAGATGCTTCTTAGCCCGATACAGGTCTAATGTCCTTAGCCCGATACAGGTCTAATGTCAAGATGCTTCTTAGCCCGATACAGGTCTAATGTCAAGATGCTTCTTATCCCGATACAGGTCTAATGTCAAGATGCTTCTTAGCCCGATACAGGTCTAATGTCAAGATGCTTCTTATCCCGATACAGGTCTAATGTCCTTAGCCCGATACAGGTCTAATGTCAAGATGCTTCTTATCCCGATACAGGTCTAATGTCAAGATGCTTCTTAGCCCGATACAGGTCTAATGTCAAGATGCTTCTTAGCCCGATACAGGTCTAATGTCAAGATGCTTCTTAGCCCGATACAGGTCTAATGTCAAGATGCTTCTTATCCCGATACAGGTCTAATGTCCTTAGCCCGATACAGGTCTAATGTCAAGATGCTTCTTATCCCGATACAGGTCTAATGTCAAGATGCTTCTTAGCCCGATACAGGTCTAATGTCAAGATGCTTCTTATCCCGATACAGGTCTAATGTCAAGATGCTTCTTAGCCCGATACAGGTCTAATGTCAAGATGCTTCTTATCCCGATACAGGTCTAATGTCAAGATGCTTCTTAGCCCGATACAGGTCTAATGTCAAGATGCTTCTTATCCCGATACAGGTCTAATGTCAAGATGCTTCTTAGCCCGATACAGGTCTAATGTCAAGATGCTTCTTAGCCCGATACAGGTCTAATGTCAAGATGCTTCTTATCCCGATACAGGTCTAATGTCCTTAGCCCGATACAGGTCTAATGTCAAGATGCTTCGTATCCCGATACAGGTCTAATGTCAAGATGCTTCTTAGCCCGATACAGGTCTAATGTCAAGATGCTTCTTAGCCTATCATCTTTGGATACTACAACAATATCATTCGTATTACAGTCAGGTGACAAAGTTAACGTGATCTCTATTAAAAATATTTTCAACCTAAATTTATAGCAAATGTAAATTTATCATGCCAAAGTTTAATTTTCAGAAAAGACCAGTTATGTAGACAAAGATCTGCAAACTGCTGTAGCAAAATGATTTTTTGGTGAGACATACGAAATAAGACGGTGCAATGCCTACTGTCATAACTCCTGTATGGGCAGTGCTATGGAGATCAGATACCAGTAAAAAATACAATAACTATAATGACATGAGTTGTTTACCAAAATAATTTACTAGCTATTGCTGAATTCTGGCACCACAAGATATCACGCATCTGTATCGCATTCATTGGTGTAAGGGAGACAGGAGGATCAAATCATCCCACCATACATGGCTGTTTCAATGTTTAAGTGACACTCAAGACCAGCGACTCACCAGTTGAGATAAGAGCCATGCAAGAAACTACCACAAGAAAACCAAGTAGTAGGCTTTGGTGATAGTATCACTACGAGTAGTATCTACTGTAATTATTATTCTACACTGGTTGACCAATGATAACAATCAATTTCTAACACCTCTTACCAGTCAGCCCTGTTATGGTGGCATAGCCAGCCTGGAGGTTGCTATCTACTAGCAGATCTGGTCCATCAACACAAGTGGCTTCACACCAGACATGCTGAGGCCCTACACATATCCACTCAAGAAAAAACCAGTAAAGCAAATTTTATTTCAAATCACTGTGAAAAAACACTGACGCATTGTAGCAATACATGATAAACTGATACGCTTTCGTGATCTGATAGGTTGGAAGTCACACGATCAGCTAACAGGCATGCATTAAAATACAATACATAAAATTAGTTAAAAGCTGCATACCAAGGATTCGATACATCAGCACATATCTAGCCGCTGGGATACACAAAGCTGCAAGCTTTGCAGATCCGAGTAAGGTACACACACAAAGACACATTTTACAACCCACAATGACACTTGCAATTCTGACAAGACATAGTTGTACTACTGAAACAAACCAGATGTAGCTGAATATAAAGCTAAGGTCAAACATGTAGGTAAATGTCAAAGATCATTCTACACGCTATTGCATGAGCCATTCATTACCATTCGCGCAATAAGTTCTAGTCAAGTCTTTGTTGAAGACACAGTAACGGTAGTTATACCTTGAGGTAATGGTAGTTAGGCAAGCATTAGTTATACCTTGAGGCAAGCAGCAACTGGACGTGATCACTTACTTTAACTAACAAGTAGCTTACTACACATGAACGATGTCAGAATGATGATTCCATCTGTGAAGTCCATTAGCTGAACATGAAGCTGTCCATCATCAGCTGACAACTCATTCCCACAGTGAATGTTGCTGCAATAAAAAGAGAGAACATACTGATGCTAAATTAGCATTATCTGCTGACTTAGTAACTTACATTTCAAAACATGGACAACAGAACATTCACTATGATTTTGTTTCAATAATGTAGCTGCATAAAATACAGATGAAAATGCTGTATAAAACTACTGTTTGTCAAACAAGTAACATAATGAATTATTCTGATGCAAAATAGCTAGGTAAGCAGTAGAGAATCTACGAGGTGTGAAAAATAAAATTCCATCTAGTCGACAGTTACAATTATCGCTGTTGTGTAAATAGTGCAAAATATTTGTCTACCTGGCTGCATGACGCAGATGTGGTTCGAGTAGTCCGGCGCCAGAGTTATGAAGCAAACAGTCGCCGCATCCGATCGCGACAAAGAAGACAATTCACAATTCCTGAAATAAAATAACAGCTATTAATGAGTGGGAGTACAGTTATGCTTGCGTACGCGGGACACAAGCAGAGAGAGCAGTTCGTCACCTCTAGGGTTTTTGGTTTCTGCTGTATTCTTTTGAGGAGAAGCTGCACGAGGTCAGTAGTACCGTCAGTGGACTAAGTGCTTTCACAGTAGCGAGGCATTCTCGACAAGTGTTGCTGCTCTGCTGCAATAGCGCATGATGCCCTCTCACTTCTTCAGTCGTTGTCACACTTCTATTACACTGCAATATTAACCGACAGACTATCTAAAATATAGCACTTTATGCTCTTGACACGTGCCAACTCCTCGGCCGACACGCCCCCCTCATTACTGATTATTGTAGTGAAATTCACAGACACGCATTAAGTATTATTACACCAAAATAATGATCCAGTTGTCCATGAGCTTCTACTTGTGTGAATAAAACAGCAATAATTATTTTAAACAGTCAATGATCCTCGCTAATCAATAATCAGCTGAGCAAAGCAAATCGTAACCCTATTCGCTAATCATACGAACCAACTGTCGATAATTACAAGTGTCATTGACCATAATGTACAAATTCAGTTATAAATATCATTATAAGCTTGTAAGCAGTTTCAATAATGAATATCATTAACATTGTACACAATCTGAACTAGCTGTCTGCATGATGTTAGTCTAGCCCTCTCATCCGGAACAGCTAGTCCATGATCGGTGAAGAGATTGAAGAGCTTTGTTTTTGATTTTGGGAGAAAGGTCACCTTCACACTTGCTGCAGCTAGCATTATCTCAGGAGACAACATTGGTTATTGTTGATTGTACAGGATTCTGTAACCACATGGGCAATAATTTATACAGTGTCTGCCAAATCAGACTCAGATGGATGATTCTTCACCTGCAATGATAGACAGCAACTTTGCCATGTGATTAAATCTTCACACCTACACCTCACCTGTCAATAGGTGTCAAATCACTTCCCTATCACGTGAGGCAACAAGATCTCTACACAGCCTTGCACTACCGTAGTTTGCAAATCCGTTGTCTCAAGCTCACAACCATAGCACACTACGCATGTGCATTTGACTGTACAAATCTATATACATTTCGTCAATGCGCATGCATCTTGATGGAAAAGCAACTCAAAAAGTGGACAACTGACTTGCAAATTACGGTAACAAACCCTGCATGTACTGTATGAATTGTATGCACCTGTTTGCAACAAAGCTATCTGTGATGGGGGTCTTTAGTCAATGAACACAATGGAATAACTGAAACTTCCCAAATTGGCACTATGAAGTACAAAGCATGCTTCCGTGATGACCTTGCATACGACACAAACACTTCCCGCTATGACAAAAGCAGCTTCCTTACAAGAGCCTTTACTAGACAAAGCACGCGATCAAATTTTGCACTGAAGATAAAAGAAGCAGCCAATGAGATCTCTTACTCGTCAATGCAAGCATCGTGCTACATTTGATTGCTAGATTTGAAGGTTAGAAATAATGTTTTCACTTGACTACGTGTTATTTATCTTTTGATCTTGTAACATAATATGTCATTTAATAAGTATCACGTTTAAATGGAGTTAATGTAAACCCGGGACTTCGCCTGTTGGGCCTGGGGGCATGGGGGGGGGGAATTGGAGCATGCGCAGTAGGTTAGCACATGCAACGTAGTCCGCGCCAAAAAGCGAGCAGCAGCAAAGCATTCGCTACGCTCATCTCTACTAATCTCAAATACTAATCGCTGCCATGAGCTACCCCCCCAACTACTACTCGATGCCGGGCCCTTCGCACGAAGACCCGTTCACGTACTGGTCCCGTCGGCTGGATCCTTTCCAGTTAGACGTAGACACTGCAGTGGAGAGAGCACTGGACGCAGCACTTCCCCGCATTGTTGAGCAAGTTACAAGAGCGGCTGATGTCGCCCGAGCGAGACACACCACTACAGACTCGGGGCAGCAGTCCGACCAAGGGCAGCGGACCGACCAAGAACAGCAGTCCAACCCATCCCAATCTCAATCACAGCATGAGCCTAGTCAAGGTACTAAGCACACACAGCTACCTAAGCACTCCTCAAATCGGCGACTACACGGGCGGGGGACGGATCGGACACCCGGGCATGCGACGGCGCCTCACTCGCAAAGAACGCGACGAGACTAAGAACAGCATACTAGGCGCGGAATGCGACAGAATATGTGCGCCTCACGGACTCCAACACGTACAATGACTATTGTAAGCGCAATCAGTATTTGATGCCCGCGCCCGGGTGTGCATTGCTCGAGTCCATCCGCGCCCGCGCGTCCGACGCGCTTAGGTCGATAGCCGCTAAAACAGCAACCCGGTCCCCCGGCCCCCAGATTAGCCCTCTGCTCTCCCTCACGCGCTACTCACCAGCTTGCGCTGCAGCTCTCCATGGGCAGGCTGCCCGCCTAGTGCGCTAGGGGTCGGATTGCGCTATCCCCTCACTGCTTACAAGCGCTATAACCCGAGCATCTTGTCGCGCTCATTCTAGTTCACCCCCTGCGGCACAAAGGAAACAGCAGGCATGGCAGGGGCTTGCTCCGCTAAGGCACCCACAAGTGGTTCCCCGCTTAAACCTGACACCCGTGTCGCTACCCAGTCACGCCCCCTAATGTCCTCCTACTACCATGCCCCCATGCCAACTGTGACGTCACTTCTCTCCTACCTACCCACAGCATCCCAGGTCAGGGCATTAGCAGGCGTCGCCATCATTGACCAGGAGGAACAGCAGCCAGCAAATGGCACCACTGACAACACTACTCCTCGCCCGAAAGCTCTGCCATTCCGTCTTTCTTCATCAATCCCAATTATACCAGCAAAGCTGGTCACAAAAATTCAGTCGCTGCAGTTCATCGAACTCAAGGAATTCCTGCCAGATAATGTTGAGCTGATAAAGAAGCTGGAGGCAATAGACCGAGCAGCGTTCACTGGCGTACCACCCAGCCAACGCCCAAAACTGAGGGACATTCCAAACATCGCGGCCTGGGCGTACTGCTTTAGCCAGTACCTAGCGGTTTTGGCGGTTTCACATCCGCACCTGATCAAGGATAGGTTAGCTTATATTATGTGCCTACTGATATCTGAGGCACGCAGGAATGGGGGAAGAGGCTGGAGCGACTACGACACCTTATTCCGCCAACATGCTGCAGTTGGCGATCAGGACCCCGCCTGCCCAGAAGCGCGGATGGACTGGTCAAGGCTAGACGCCTCCCTGCATGCCACATATCTGGTGGGAGGCAGGGACAGAGATGGTCGCCAATGTCGCCTCTGCGGTGGAGTGGACCATGAAGCAGACTCATGCGCACTAAAAGCCCTGATGAGCCACAGTCGCCCGGAATCCCGCCCACCGTCCATGGTGGCACCTTCCACCCCACTCTCCCATCACAAATCTCGCCAAAAGTATCTATCAGGCTCGTCCCCCATATGCATTCAGTGGAACAGGGGAGAGTGCACCAGAGAGGTGTGCAGGTACCGCCACACTTGTGCAACCTGCCCAGGGGAGCACCGTGCATCAGAATGCCCCAAGACGGAACAGGACTCTTTCTATAAAAGAGCCGCGGGGCGTCGTCAACACTCTAACCAGTAGGACACCACTGCTACCACGGGCATGTAGTGGAAGGACAGGAGATCTCTCGCTGAAACCCATGTATAGCTGCATTTGTATTTATCCCATGTATAACCGCTCACTATCCCATCTATAGCCATTGCACCATGGCAGAGAATGCGCTGACTAAACTTGATTATGTTCTGTCATAATTCTGCACCCTGTGTTGGATCAATAATAATTAATTTATATAATTTATGAAGTGAATAATAGCGCCACAGGGGGCAGAGCTCACAAGCCTGCGCAGTTCAGTACCAAATGCATTTGTGTCTTGTCTTCCTCTCACCACAGTGGTCACCCCGTCCATGCTAAGAGCCTGCAATATCCAGAATGGCAGATATCGCTACATGAAAGACTTACTGGCCCTGGACACCTGCATCCCCACCGATAACCATAGCCCACTCGCTCATCCATTATCCCAAGTGGTCACCCCAGTCAACCGGGAAGCATGGAAGTGGGCGATGGCGGACTTCCCGGATCAGCGGCTATCCTCCTACCTGCTAGGAGGATTCACGGAGGGCTTCAGAATCGGCTTCAACCGCCAAAAAGTCACCCTAAGGTCCTCACACCGTAACATGCGCTCAGCAGCGGAACACCCAGAGATTATTGATGAATATTTAGAAGAGGAAATCGTGTCTGGCAGGATACTGGGTCCCCTAGCAGCACCGCTTCCTCAGGCTCAAGTGAGCCCCATGGGGGTCATCCCCAAAAAGCACAGAGCGAACAAGTGGCGGCTGATATTTGACCTCTCTTCCCCAAAGGACCACAGCGTAAACGATGGCATAGACAGAGACGCGTCCTCAATCCACTATGCAGGCATCGATGAGGCCATAGCCATGGTACAGGAGCTCGGGCGTGGCTGTCTCCTTGCAAAGCTGGACCTGAAGAATGCCTACAGGACAGTTCCTGTGCACCCAGATGACAGACCTCTACTGACTCTCAAGCACAGGAATGCCACCTTTATGGAAGCAGCCCTTCCATTCGGTTTAAGATCTGCTCCTAAGATCTTCTCGGCCACAGCAGACGCTCTGCTCTGGGTGATGGCTACCAGAGGAGTGAAGTACGCCATCCACTACCTAGATGACTTCCTATTCGTGGGACCCAGTGGGTCAGACTCCTGCGATGCAGACCTAACAACGGCACTACAAACCTGCGCTGACCTAGGTATCCCGGTGTCTCCTCAAAAAATAGAAGCACCGTCAACAGTGCTGTCATTCTTAGGCCTGACCTTCGACTCAGAACGTGGGGAGCTCCGTCTACCGGACGACAAACTTCAACGTCTGAGGATGGAGCTAGTCAGATGGCTGGACAGGAGGGTCTGCATAAAGAGAGACCTACTCTCCCTAGTCGGCTCTCTTCAGCACGCAGCAGCCGTAGTCCGTCCGGGCCGCCCATTTGTGCGCCATCTCATCAACCGGGCCAAATCAGTACGTCACGACCATTTTAATCTCAGACTCCACGCGCCCTCTCGCTCAGACATCCTATGGTGGCACCTTTTTTTATCAAGGTGGAATGGAATCAGCATCATCCCAATGGTCCAGACTCAGATCTCGCTATCTTCAGACGCATCAGGCTCTTGGGGTGGAGGTGCCTTCTGGGGAAGACAATGGTTTCAGCTGCAGTGGCCAACCTCACTACGATCTGCGAACATTGCAACATTGGAGCTAATCCCCATAGTGGTAGCAGTAGCTGTTTGGGGCAAGAATTGGCGCCTAGCACATGTAACATGTCACTGCGATAATGAAGCAGTCGTTCGCGTGTTGAACAAGGGGTCAGCAAAGGACCCAGCTCTAGCTCAACTTCTCCGCTGCTTGGCATTCTACCTAGCTCATTACGACATTTCACTATCAGCTCTGCACGTGACAGGGGCCAGCAACACAGCAGCCGATGCGCTTTCACGCAATGACCTCATGACATTCTTTGAATCCCTTTCACAGGCTCCCCCAAGTCCCATCCCTACTCCAATCCCTCAGGAAGTATTCCAACTGTTAGTCCTAGAGAGGCCCGACTGGACCTCCAGTCGCTGGAGACAGCTGTTTCCAACTACTATTCCAAGGGCATAGCGGACTCGACAGCCAAGACCTACCTCTCTGCCAAGAGGAGATACTCTAAGTTCTGTTCGTCATGGAGTCTCCCGACCACCCCTCTGTCAGAGTCAACACTGTGCAGGTTTGTTTCAAGCTTGGCTATGGAAGGGATCAAACACTCTTCGATAAAGTGCTACCTCTCTGCGGCTAGACACCTCCAAATCACAGCTGGTCTGGCTGATCCATTCGCAGGCGCGCAATGGCCCAGATTAGCTTACGTCCTTAAAGGGATCAAGAGAGATCAGTCCAAGTCATCGCAAACTCGTCCCCGCCTACCAATCACGCCGGAAATTCTCGAAAAGATTCAAGCTACCTGGCTGAGTCAGTCACCACTGCCGTTCGACAAACTGATGCTGTGGGCTGCATTCACGCTAGGTTACTTTGGATTTCTAAGGGCAGGGGAATTCACGATCCCATCTGACACGGCGTTCGACCCAGACACCCACCTATCGTTCAGCGATATAGCAGTAGATAGCCGGCAATCCCCATCAGTGGTAAGGGTGAGAATCAAGTGCAGCAAGACAGACCCATTCAGGCAGGGAGTCAACATTTTCTTGGGCAAGACCGACCGTCAGCTCTGCCCCGTATCTGCAATGGTCTCCTTCCTGGCCGCCCGAGGGAGCGGTCAGGGCCCACTGCTCCATTTCCAGGATGGCCGTCCGCTCACCAGGCAACGACTGGTCTCGGCTCTACGGGAAGCACTATCCCAAGCTAACATCCAAGAGGACGAATCTTCATTTAGTGGTCACAGCTTCCGCATTGGGGCGGCAACTGCTGCAGCCAGGAGAGGTCTGGAAGACTCCATGATAAAGATGTTAGGCCGTTGGGAATCGGACGCTTACCACAGATACATACGAACGCCGAGGAGTCAACTAGCCAAAGTATCATCAACTCTCGCTGCACCAGCCGCTATCCAGGACCGCAGTATTCTCCCCAAGCATCCTAAAGACAAGCACAAGCACTCTCGCTGACTCAATTCCATTATATCACATTTAATAGATATGTGCATACAACACTGGTTCTGTCACCTCCACTATGTCCTGTACCCAGAATCAGAGTTATGGTTATTCATTTTTTTTGACATTGGGGGGATATGGTACGGTAGTTACAGGTACATTATTGAAGGGAGTCCCAAGTTTCGCCACCTGGGGTGACTCGCTCGGGTGGGCCGTCCGGTGCGCAGCACCATCACTTATTCCCCCTTCAACAACCTGAAAGCTTACGCCATACAGTTACTATACATTTAGACAGCTACACATCATACCTAAAGCTGAGGTGGTTCCCATCGCGCTATATGATGCAGCAGGTTGGACTGAAAGAACTAAATAAATGCTATGCACTCGCTAACCGGACTGCCCTCCCGGGAGCCCTTGGGTGTGCACCTGCCAACCCCCTCAACGATGGGGTTGAAGAAAGGTAAGTGAAAAAGGGTTTTCTTCAGAAGGGATACTCATAGGGGATAAGGGTGATTCATCAACAGGGTTCCGCCCTCCAAGAGGGCGGGCTACTAAGTGAGGGAATTTAGATTAATATTCGAAAACTGTATTTTGCGGACAGGGCTAGTTTATGCAATTGTTCATCTATTTTTCCATCGTTCAGATGATTGTTCTACTGCAGCTACTGATCGCAATCGTTCTTATCAGCAACTCTAGTGCTGTACCTGTTCCAACAAAATCAAAACCTCCAAGCATTGATTTCAGAGAAGGGTTTAGACATTGTTGCCCACATACAGAACAGCTACTCGACTTACCATACCAATGGATTGCAGACTGCTTCAAACAGTATGACAACTTCCAGAAGGGATATGACCAGACTTCTGCTATTTACTATAGAAAAGCACTGCTTGGTCTCGGTATGAAGAATGCCCAGTACAATAACTCAGTGTTTTGGTCCAGCAATGATGTTTCCGATATATTCGAAATTATTGAAGAAATAGGTCCTCGTAGTCCACCATCTAGTTCTAATATACCATCTGGTGTATTTGGTAATTGCATTGAAGAGGTTTATGAATATTATCCTGATATTATAACTTACTGGTTCGAATATTCGATACTGATGGCTCGGAAATCAGCTAGTTACACTTTCTTGTTAACGACAGGAGACGAGACGATTCACTATTTCCCAAATAAAACACGGCCATCAATATTTGAAACTTATGAATTATCCAACCTCAAGCCGCCACGAGTCCCCGGATTGACGGTACTCAATGCTCGATCATTCGTATCAAAAGGACTGACCTGTTCTCAAGACACCAAGTCCAGGGACAAGCTAAAGTCTGTCAACAGCGAGCTAACCTACTATTGCTGTGATATATCAATGACCAGTTCCAGCACTCTGGATACTATCAACAAGGTTATAGCAGGTATGCAAAACAAGCATATAGCTGCTGTGCTTATGGCTAACATTCTCATTTACAGCATTACCCAATCCTGCAAGTGTAGCTGGCTGTATCAAGATATGAAGACAGAGCAATAACAACATTTGTTAATACTGTGCCAATACTGCATTTATCTTGTTAGCTATATCAATATACATATAATGTAGCAAGTGCTGAAAGCAAGCTAAGATATCGTCAAGAAGCTAAATGTAGTGGATACATTATTTAATGCACTAAAACGAAGCTACACTATCCAAGCTATTAGCTACACTATCCCAGCTATTAGCTACACTATCCCAGCTATTAGCTACACTATCCCAACTATTAGCTACACTATCCAAGCTATTAGCTACACTATCCCAGCTATTAGCTACACTATCCCAGCTATTAGCTACACTATCCCAGCTATTAGCTACACTATCCCAGCTATTAGCTACACTATCCCAGCTATTAGCTACACTATCCCAGCTATTAGCTACACTATCCAAGCTATTAGCTACACTATCCAAGCTATTAGCTACACTATCCCAGCTATTAGCTACACTATCCCAGCTATTAGCTACACTATCCCAGCTATTAGCTACACTATCCCAGCTATTAGCTACACTATCCCAGCTATTAGCTACACTATCCCAGCTATTAGCTACACTATCCAAGCTATTAGCTACACTATCCAAGCTATTAGCTATACTACTACTCTATATTAGCTACACTGCAAGAAAAAGACATATACGTACATGTATCCATGATTATAAAAATTATAATACTGTGTAAAAGTATAGGTCAGTTACAGCTGTAGCATGAATACATTGGAGGCCCTACTCAGCATTTAGTGTCCTACAAATGAACATGGCATGAAATGTTTTCTCTATTGTTTGTCAGTCACACTCCACTGAGCTTGCATCTGTGACTGTTTTTATGAATAGGAACATAATTTATGAATAATTATAGCACCACCATACAGCAAATGAGTAATCAGTTATTCAAGTTTATTCTGAATCGTAAGCAGTCCTCGTACAAATACTCAGTATTCTTGACAGGATCATACGATAGAAGAGAGTGAGAGATAAATCTATCATAGATGATTTGTTTACCCTCCAAGCCTACAGGAGCTCTATCAATACCATCACAAGAAAATGTTTTCTTTAAATGAGCTCTGTTCTCTCTCCAGTTAAGCAACTCGATAACAAACTCACCAGTCAAAGGCCACACCAGCTGGTCATCGTACTCTCCCGCCATTAGATAGAGAAACAGTGAAACACAATTCTCATCCATTAAGTCTCCAGCAACGTATACTTCAAGATGAAACCTGTAGCCTTTTTCTTGACTGTAAAAATCAGGTCCGATGAAAAAGAAATTGCAAATCTCTATACGTTTGGAGAATTCTGGCAGTGTGAATTCGAGTAGTGATGGCTGGTCAAGTGAAGATGCTGTCTGCCAGGAAGGAGTCTTGATGAGGAGAGCAGTAGGATAGTGTAGGAATCTCATATCCTCCAACATTACTGTCAGTCGTACACTATCATTGTGATCATTGTCAATACTGTCGTGAGAAATGTCGAAGGTTGTTGATTGTTTCTTAAATAAATTACTAACACTACTTAAGTGTACATAAGAAACCAATCCATGACCCTCTCTGTGATCTACAAGAAGAGTAGCAATCATTGCTTCCATGGAGCATCCTGGCGAGCTGTTGTCCTCCTCCAGCAGAATACACACTGACATATCGAGGCCTCTTCGTGTGTATAATCCATTAGGATACACGGCCAGATGAAACTTGTGTCTCTCTGGGTATGAATACAAGGGAGGACTCACCCACTCAGCGTTACATTCCTTCTTTCTAGTGAAGTCGGTAATTGTGAATTCAAAAACAGCACAATCACATTTACTTAAGAGGTGATCATGTAAGCATCTTAGCTCTCCTGTCCATTGGCAACCTCGCTCGTGGTACTTGCAGCATACCTGTTGTAATATCTTTAGACCCAAGCTAGTGACTACCAAAATTATTATTGAGCAGAGCAATGAACTACAGACTGAGAATGACTTCAACTTAAATGGACAATGACTACAATATAATACAAGTCATGTCGATTGAGAACAATATGATCATGTAGAGATTAGAAGACGATAGTCTGTCTAGGTATGTCCAGATATCACATATTTCTCCCTTCTAGACAAAACCAATCTGGTGGTCGACGAGAACGATTTGAACGGCGAGGAATAATTGGTGACTGTCTCTCGTCAGGGACTGCAGGATTAGAATCAAGGGCTGCAGGTGCAGGAGGTGATGGGGAAACTGGAGGTGGTGACGCTGGAGCTGGAGAAACTGGAGTAGGAGATATTGCAGGTGAATCAGCTTCAGCTTTGACAGAGGGTACAACCAGATCATCAACAATTGGAGTATGGAAAGGCTGCAAGTGATCTTGGTGTCTGCGAACAGAACGACCATCCTCCAGAAACACTCTGTAAGATAGTGGGCCTCTGCACTGGACAACACGACCTTTTAACCACTTCTCACCACGACCAAAGTTCTTAGCAAGTACTTCGTCACCCTTGTCAAAACGACGAGATCTGACTTTCTGATCATGAGAGAGTTTCTGTCTTTCCTGATGGAGGCGCACTTTTGATGACACATCTGGTTTCACCAGGTCAAGAAGAGAGCGAGGTCGGCGTGACAGTAGAAGTTCAGAGGGAGCAACACCAGTCGCAGGATGAGGAGTGAGGCGATAGGTGAATAGAAACTTGGCCATTCTGATATCCAGTGGCTCATTGGACTTCCTCATCGCTTGTTTAAAAGTCTGAACAGCTCGTTCGACGAGACCATTAGTAGAAGGATGGTATGGTGCTGATGTGGTGTGACGAATTCCATTTTTTTTTGTGAACACGCTGAACTCGTCACTGGTGAAAGCTGCTCCATTATCTGAGACTAATAATTCAGGTAACCCATGGGTAGCAAACAGTGGACGCAGTTTGTTGATAGCTGCTTGAGAACTGGTAGTAGGCACAATAAACACTTCTATCCACTTAGAATGGGCGTCAACTACCAACAGGAACTGCTTGTTAAGAAACGGTCCGGCGAAGTCAATGTGGAGTCTTGACCAAGGACGTTCAGGAAATTCCCATGGATGGAGAGGGGCTTTAGATGGTAGTCTTTGATGCTCTTGACAGCTCTGACAATGACGGACTTTCTTTTCTAGTACATCATCGATTCCTGGCCACCAGACGTAACTTCTGGCGATTCCCTTGATTCTTGTCATTCCAGGGTGTGATTCATGAAGAAGTTCAACTATCTTCTCTCTGCCAGGCGGTGGTATCACTACTCTGTGACCCCACAAAATGCAACCATCTTCAATGCTCAATTCTTCTTTTCTGTGAAAGAATGGTCGCAACTCATCACTGTCAGGTTTTGACGGCCAACCCTGCAAGACGTAGTTGAGAACCTTCGATAGGATCGGGTCTCGGGCAGTCCACTTCTTGATCTGGGCTGCAGTGACTAGAGATGTTTGGATACTCTCCAGTAGAAGAACGGTGTCTTGCGGTGGTGGTACGTTGGTAGGTAGGTCTGGAAGTGGTAGACGACTTAGTCCATCAGCATTACTGTTTTCTTTCCCAGGCCTGTGGGTAACAGAGAAAGAATAGGCACCAAGTGTGAGAGCCCAACGCTGAATGCGAGAGGAGGCCATGCTCGGAACTCCTCGGTTTTCCCCAAAAATGTACATCAATGGCTTGTGGTCAGAGTGAATCACAAACCGTCTTCCTAACAGGTATTGTCGGAATTTGGTAACACCGAATATGATCGCCAGAGCTTCTTTGTCCAACTGGGCATACTTTCTCTCTGCAGTAGACAGCGATCTTGATGCGAATGCAATGGGTTTCTCTGTTCCATCGTCCATCTTGTGAGACAAGACGGCACCAAGGCCATACGGCAATGCATCACAGCTCAGCAGTAGCTCTTTGTGAATACTGTAGTGAGAGAGAACTGAATCAGAAGTAAGAGCATTTTTGACAAATTCAAAGGCTTTTTGCTGCTCAGGGCCCCAATGCCAAGCTGTTACTTTATGCAACAATGCATACAAGGGTGCTAGTATGGTCGAGAGATTTGGCAGAAATCTGCTATAATAGTTTACCAGCCCCAAGAACGACTTGAGCTGTGTCACATCTTTTGGAGTAGGTGCTTCTTTGAGAGCCTTGATCTTCTCAGAAGATGGCTTCAGCCCTTCTCTTGACAACTTGTGACCAAGATAGTCGACTTCTTGAAGCATAAACTGACACTTCTCCTTCTTGAGTCGCATTCCAGACGATTGTAGTCTGTTCAATACGGTTTCCAGATTCTCTAAGTGCTCGGATGCTGATTTTCCTGTGATGAGAATGTCATCAAGGTAGACACAGACTCCTGGAATACCCTTCAGCAAGTTCTCCATGGTTCTCTGGAAAACTGCAGGTGCACAAGAAATACCAAATGGTAAACGATTATATTGAAATAACCCTTGAGTGGTATTGATGGTGGTGTACTTCTTTGACTCATCGTCGAGGTGAAGTTGATTATAAGCATGAGCTAAGTCGAGCTTCGAATACCATTCTCCTTCTGCCATTGTGGCTAGGATGCCCTCCACACCTGGTAAGGGGTAGATATCTGGGGTTGCTTCTTGGTTAACGGTAAGTTTGTAGTCTCCACAGAGTCTGATCGAGTTATCACGCTTCAACACAGGAACCACAGGGGCTGCCCAATCAGCAAATGGAACTGGTTCGATGACACCAGCATCTTGAAGTCGTTTGAGTTCAGTATCCACCTTCTCTCGGAAAGCATACGGCACTGGTCTGGGACGAACATAGTGAGGTTGAGCATCCTTCTTGACGTGGATGTGAACCTTAACATCACGAATGGACCCTAACTCATTTTTGAAGACATCAGCATAGTCCTCTAGTATCTTAGACAACTTCTTGGTGGCAAAATCCTCCAGAGTCGAAATCTGGTGCCAGTCCAGGACTAGATGCTTTAACCAATCTCGCCCAAGGAGAGTAGGTCCACTTGTATCAACAACCTGCAAGGACAACTGACATTGCTGACTTTGATATTTTACTTGTACGTCAATTGCACCACGAATAGTGAGTACCTCACCAGAATATGTGCTGAGCTGAACATGTGAGGGTTCCAATACAGGTCGCTCCTCCTCTGACCAGGTAGACAGATAAGTCGAATGGCTGATAACTGACAAGGCTGCACCAGTATCCAGTTCCATAGGTAGGCTCCTGTCGTTAGCTGTGACAGTCACTCGAATAGGGTCGCTTCTCCCCACTGATAGCTGAAACATAGCATAGTCAGGAGGTAGTTCGGTAGTTCATTGGATTCTTCAGGAGTAGAATTTGAAACATGATGAGTAGGCTCCGGTTGAGACTTGCGTGGTTGCTGCTTCCTCTGTAGTCTCATTCTGCAGGCACGAGCTATATGTCCACGTTTTCCACAGTATCTGCAGTCGACGTTCTTGAAACGGCAATTGTCGGCACTGTGTTCACCCGCATGCACAACGGTAGCACTGACCATCTGGAGGTTTGCTTCGAGTCGGCGTATCAACTTGCTTGGGCTTGCCGCCGCGGTACTTCCGGTAGGTAACTTGGTTGACGTCGGCCTTTCCAGAGTCTGGAGTTAGTGCGCTCGCACTTTGGTCAGCTGATTCCATGGCTTGAACTAGCTGGAGAGCTTTGTCGAACGTCAAGTCTTCCTCCGCCAACAAGCGTCGCTGCATTCTTGAGTCACCTATTCCACAGACGAGTCTATCTCGTAACATCTGTGGAAGCCAGACTTCACCGTCAAAGTCACAAAGTGATGCTAGCTTCTTGAGCTCGGCTATGTAGGTAGAGACACTCTCTCCTGGCTTACGGACTCGGCTGTTGAATTTAAATCTGTGTACTGAAATGGACTTCTTTGGGTCGTAGTGCTTATTCAGTTGTTGAACAAGCTCGTCAAGATCAACTTGGTGTGGTTGTAGAGGTGAGACGAGACTGCTGGCGAGTTTGTACAGCTCCGGTCCAGCCACGCTCAATAGTATCGCCTTCTGCTTCCTAGGGTCTTCGACATCATTCGCTATGAAGTAGAACTTCAGTCGAGAAACATAAGTCTTCCAGTCTTCTTTACTGGGGTCGAACTCTCCAATACTTCCGTGAAGAGCCATCCTCGTCGCCAAAAATGTAATATCTTTAGACCCAAGCTAGTGACTACCAAAATTATTATTGAGCAGAGCAATGAACTACAGACTGAGAATGACATTCAACTTAAATGGACAATGACTACAATATAATACAAGTCATGTCGATTGAGAACAATATGATCATGTAGAGATTAGAAGACGATAGTCTGTCTAGGTATGTCCAGATATCACACCTGTAGACTATTCACTTGCCGCTGAAAGTGTTTGTTCAAGCGAGCGCTAGCGAGGACATCGTCTTCTCGACACTCTGGACAATCCACTCTTGGTTCTCAAGTAAGCGCCCTCGACACGTGTAGCAGAGATTGTGACCACAGTCAGTCAGGTAAGGTGTGGTGAGTAGATCAGTACAGACGGGACAGAAGTAATCAGGAGCTGGCTCGGTAAGAACAGTGAACCCGAGATCCATGTCCACGCGTGATAGGCGTGGTCACTACCCCGCCCATGGCCCATGCCACATAATGTCTTTTTCTGAACACAAAATGAGTGTGCATGTGGGTAATATTTTTACTAATACACACTAACAGTATACAACTGGTATTATGGTCAAGTGATAGCATCGTTCATGGCTGCTTCATGGTGACTCTGAATCGTAAGCAGTCCTCATACAAGTACTCTGTATACCACACAGGGTCAAAAGCTAGCTGAGAGTATTCAATAAACGTATTTGAAATTATTTCTTCACCCTCAGAATCGCGAGGAACTTTATTGACATCATAGTTGGCCCTAACTGAAAACTTTTTCTTCCAATGAGCTCTGTCCTCTCTCCAGTTAAGTAGCTCGATAATAAACTTGCCAACCAACGGCCACTCCAACTGGTCATCGTACTCTCCCGACACAAGCTTAAGACACACTGAAACACATTCATGACCAATGTAGTCTCCCAGAATACTTACTCGGAAGTGAAGCTTGTAGCCATTTTCATGAGTATAGAAATCGGGGCAGTTGTAATACGGGTATAATAACTCAACACGTCTAGAGAATTCTGGCAGTGTGAATTCAAGTAGTGATCGCTGGCTAGAAGATACTGTCTGCCAAGATGGTCTCTTGGTGAGGAGAGCAGTAGGGTAGTCAATAACTGTTATATCTGTATCTAGTGATACTTTGAATCGCACACTATCATCCTTCAGGTATTCAGTGTTTCTGTCACTATCGTAGACAAGTGATGAATGAGGATAGTCATTTGTGTCGGTTACTAAATTACCAGCGCTGTCGGGCTCACTGCAAAGGCTTACAGAAGAACACAATCCATAAAATTCCGACCTAAAATTGACAAGTTTTATATGAACAGTTGCTTCAACGGACTTTCCTGGTAGACTGTCTATAAGAACACATACCGACATATCTGTGCCCTTCTGTGCATGCAGACCATTTGGATACACTGCCAGACGGAACTTGTATCGCTGCGGGTGCGAGTAGAAGGGAGGGCTCACCCACTCAGCGTTACTCTCCTTCATTCTGGTGAAGTCAGTGACAGCGAACTCTACCTCAGCGAATTTGCAATCCTTCACTAGGTGATCGTATAGGTACATCAGTTCTCCTGTCCACGGGCAGCCTCGTTCATGGTGCTTACAGCGTACCTGGAAGCTGTTCACTTGTCGCTGGAAGTGCCTGTTCAAACGTGCGTCAAAAAGGACGTCATGTTCGCGACATTCAGGACAAGCTACTCTTTGGTCCTCGAGCAAGCGGGCTCGACACGTGTAGCAGACATGGTGACCACAATCTGTCAGGTAAGGATCAACGAGAAGCTCACTACACACGGAACAGAAGTAGTCCGGTGGAGGTTCAGATAGAAACACGTACTCCATGTGAGCAAGGCAAGGTGGTAGAAAGACCACGTGTCACGACTAAATTCTGGGCGTGGTATAAATTAACCCTCATATCATGTGCATAGTTTGTACTTCACATTTTTAGTGGATTGAGAAGATTAGTGCATGCACGACGAAGCAGACTGGAACATGAGTTTGATGATGTATAACCCATTATAGAATATACAGTAGTACACCACTGATCATAGAGTGAACACGGTGATCTGTACAGCTACTCGATATTTGTGATAAATAAAATAAACACAACAAGATCAGTTGAGAGTCCAGGTATGATCCACATGGCATGATAAGTGATACAACAGGGGTACATACGGTATAGTGATCGTCAGTTCATGGCTGCTTCATGGTGACTCTGAATCGTAAGCAGTCCTTATGCAAGTATTCTGTATTCCACTCAGGATCGAAGTCGAGCAGAGAGTAAGAGATGAACTTATCGTCTTCGATTTCTTCACCACCAGCATCTTCAGTAACTTTGTCAACACTGTTAAATGAAAACGTCTTCTCGTAATGTGCGCTGTCCTCTCTCCAGTTCAGTAGCTCAAGAACCATGTCACTGACAAATGGCCATTCCAGCTGGTCATCGTACTCCCCCGCCACAAGTGTGAGACGCACGGAAACATATCTGTGAAACAAGAAATGTGGAACACTTATACGAAGGTTGAACTTGTAGCCATTGCTATGAGTATAGACATCTGGACAGCTGTAATGAGGGTGCAATGTCTCCATACGTTGAGTGAATTCTGGCAACGTGAATTCGAGTAGTGATGGCTGGCTAGGAGATATCTGCCAGGATGGAGTCTTGGTGAGGAGAGCAGTAGGGTAGTCAAAGACAATCATTTCCTCATCTAGTGATACTTTAAATCGCACACTATCATCCTTCAGGTATTCAGTGTTTCTGTCACTATCGTAGACAAGTGATGAATGAGGATAGTCTATAACGGTTGATGTGTTACTGATCATGTTGGGAACATCATTTAATGATATAAATGAAACTAATCCGTAATCTGCTCTAAAATTTACAAGCTCTACACCAACGCTTCCTTCGATGAACACCATTGGTAGACTGTCTATAAGAACACATACTGACATATCTGTGCCCTTCCGTGCATGCAGACCATTTGGATACACTGCCAGACGAAGCTTGTGTCCATGTGGGTGCGAGTAGAAGGGAGGGCTCACCCACTCAGCGTTACTCTCCTTCATTCTGGTGAAGTCAGTGACAGTCAACTCTACAACAGTAAATTTGCACTCGTTCGATAAGTGTTCCTCCAGATATTTCAGCTCTCCGGCCCATAGGCATCCTTGCTCGTGGTACTTGCAGCGTATTTGAAAGCTATTCACTTGCCGTTGGAAATGCTTGTTCAAGCGAGCGTTAGCGAGAACATTTTCTTCTCGACACACTGGACAATCCACTCTTTGGTTCTCAAGCAAGCGCCTTCTACACGTGTAGCAGAGATGGTGACCACAGTCTGTCAGGTAAGGTGTGGTGAGTAGATCAGTACAGACGGGACAGAAGTACTCCGAGGCTGGCTCGGCAAGGAAGGTGAACTCGTACACCGACTCCATGTGCGATTAAAAGTGACGCAACAAGATCTAAGGTAGATTTCTAACTCGGGGTATTTTGGAATACCGGGTAATTCGGAATGATTCCGGTATTGACCCCAGCTACTGCAATTGCGCAAAACTACAGATCGCCTGGATAAACTATTTCACCACGAGGTAGGTGCATCTGTTGGCTCTGCAACGAGTACTCGCTTGGCTGCAGTACGCAGTCATTCACGGAGTAAGAATGGAAAGTGTTGACACGACTAGCCACGCCTCCATGCTAGCTACCAAGTGAAACTTTGCTGTGTACTGGGATCACTGGTATCTCTTGAAGTTAGACAAAGATCAAAGTGTGCACCAGGTAGCAAAGACTCTACAACGGCGATTTGATGAAATTCTGTTTGCTAGATTATTAGAAAATAATGCATTAACACAAATATTTAATGCAGAAACCATATAACACTTGTAAACAAAGGCGTGTGGGGAGTTGAAATTCGTATTTATAACAATCCAAAAAGCAAAGCAGACAATACTGCAGCTTGATACAGCTGTCAAAATATTCAAGGAGTGGCAAAATATCCTCTGCAAGATGTACAACATCCCAGCAACCATTCTACACGGGAAGTGAATTATGGAGCAACCTAGGACAGAAAGAAACGCACAAATCACAGATCCATCATCATGCAAACATGTACAATACCTGAAATCATGCTGAACACAGTCACAGCTAAAGTCACATCGCTCGTGAGTCGTGGCTGCACTAAAACCAGATTACACGGGAAATACACGGACTATTCCGAATTACCCTAAATAACGTATTTTCTAGTAGCACTTGCTCTGACCGCTCTGGAGAACGACAGCAAGAACGGATAGCTACCAAACTCAGTATGCACATAGTCCGAAGGTGGCTGAAGCTTGCTGTGTAGTTAAAGTTTCCGAAACATTACACAGCATATTTACCAGCGAAGAATTCCAAAGAGTATTCCAAAATACCCCGAGTTACCTTATGGGCGTGACGGTTATTATTATCAATAATAACTATTAATAATTATTATTTTTTGGTGCAAATGACATCACATTTCGATTGTGACTACATTGTATTAGTAACAGTCTCGATGTAATGAAGTTTAGTTCATACTGATTTTGAATCTTAAACAGTCCTCATGTAAGTATTCCGTATTCTATATCTTCTGCTAAATCATGACTACATGCAGTAGTTGATGCAAGTAGGGAATTCTGACAATAGGCAACTACTGGCAAGTACTGTTTTGCGAATTGACACACTGTTTGATTTCGCAAAACACTGACCAATTGGATGTCTCTTTTAAATAAGGACATGCAATGTGATGATGTGCAATAAATGAGTACTATGGCCAGCTGCATAGGAGAACTGTGACCAAGCACATTGCAAAAGGGCGGGGCTGCCAGACTAGTGACAGCAGCAAGCACACCTCCATTCAGCAGAGCATACACGTCAGCAGTAACACAGATGATAATGTATAAAATGCACAGCATATTATTATAAACCTGGTTGTGCACGTATGCACTATAAATGCTGACATTAATTTTATGGCTATATAAGGACATCTAGTCATAAATCTATCTTAATTGCAAATCACAAAGTCAGTGACAGCCTGTATCATGCCATAATCTTGCATGCCCTTGTTCAATAGCACTGAATTTTGTTTCACGTTACATAAATTTCTTTTGACTTGGTACATAGCTACTTCTTAGAGTCAAGAATTGAATGTAGCTGACAATCTTTGCAGCACATATACTGCACCTACACATGCATATACTGCAAGTTTTACGGTTGTATTTACATAATTATAATTATGAAACAGTCTTTACACCTAAGGTATAACCTATTATACATGCCGACATTAACAAGCTTCCCATGTTAGCAATCCATCTGTTCTCATTGAATATTAGTAACTTCCATTATACAGGACAAAGAAAGCTTCCCAATACGGACTTAAACTACATTAACAAGCTTCCCATGTTAGCAATCCATTTGTTCTCATTGAATCTTTGTAGCTTCCATTATACAGGACAAAAGAAGCTTCCCTATACAATTCAAACTGTAAGTTACTGTAGTAGCTACTGCAGCTATACGTAAGCTCAATAATACATGAGCCTATGAGTTCCTCCACTCATCACGTCAGATGACGACATTTCCACAAGTGAATATATATATTATGGTGAAGCTGAAGTCACAGCACTGGTTCAACTGATAGCTTCATAGCTAACTAGTAGCAGGTCAATATCTACACTGCAAGCAAACTGAGAAAGTAAGTTATAGACATTATACAATGTGCTGAAACCGCAGCTCTACAGTATAATTATGCATGCACTCTTCTCTACTGTATACAGCTAATAATTCACTGTCTACTATCATCATTATGATCGAAATCAAGGTAACAGAATGAATGAGTTATTGCATGTTTAAAATTGGCAATTTTAATTGTTAGAATTTGTTGAACAGGTATTTTTATACAACATGCAAATAATATTATTGCATGCATTTAAAGACTTGCATTTTATACAGAAGCTCCTTGTACTGTCAGTCGTAGCAATCATCCTTGTCGGTGAAGAAGCTACTGCTGTGCCGGTGACGAAAGAAGCCACGAATCCTAATAGTGTTGATTTCAAAAGAGGGTTTGACGTTTGCTGCCCAGAGACACAAAAGATGCTCGGCCTTCCCAATCAATGGAAAACCGACTGCTTAAACGAGTACAGTAACTTTCAAAAGGGATACGATCAATCTAGTGAAGAGTACTATAGGAGGGCTCTAAATGGTCTCGGAATGAACAATGCGAAATACAATAATGCTTTATTCTGGTCTAGCAATGGGATCGCCGATATATTCAATATTATTCTAGCTATAGCTCCAAGCAGTCCTCCAACCAGTGCTAATGTACCAGCTGGTGTATTTGGTAACTGTATAAATGAGATGTATAAAGATGTTAACATCATAATATACTGGTTTGAGTACTCAAGACTGATGGCTCAGAAATCAGCAAGTTACGTGTTCTGGTTAACAACAGGAGATGATACAACGAACTATTTTCCAAATAGGTCACCAAAATCAATATTCGAAATCTACGAGCTGCCTAATCTGCTTCCTCCAACTGTCCCTGGATTGACAGTACTAAATGCTAAATCCTCTTCTTCATCGAAAGGACTGACCTGTTCTAAAGACACCAAGTCCAGGGACAAACTAAAGTCTGTCAACAGCAAACTAGCCTACTATTGCTGTGATATATCAATGACCAATTCCAGCACTCTTGATACTATCAACAAGGTTATAGCAGGTATGCATTATAGTTAGTCAAGGGTGTATAATAAAGAGTGTTGTGTACTGTGTGACATGCAAGGTGCAAGTGCTTTATCATAAACACATGCCCGTACACACTCACATGTTATGCTTTATATCATTAATTCGTTTTAATTTTCATGATCCACAGCACTGCCTAATCCTGATAAAGTTACTGGCTGCATGAAGATCTAAAGAAGATACCATGCACATATAAAATATGAATCATTCTGCATGTACTGTAAGAGAGACTATAGGTTTGATAGTATAGTTAATATCAATTCCAATTTCATGTGTTGGTATAAAGTACTTTATACATGTTACAATCTGCTATAGTACAGCAATAATATTATATGCGGCATTGAAAACAAATCTGTATCTTTCAGCTTCACCACTGCATGTAGAACTTTGCTCGATCAAAGGTTATTTGATGTCGCCCACACGTATCTTTGATTAAGCATAGGTCCCTTAACTTGACGCAACTTGTTGATTCCAGTAGCTTTGAGCGTGCAGTCGTGTAAAGTGGAGATTGTTTATTATTGAGCTATACCTTACTTTTAAATTATTAACAGAAAGGAAGGATATTACTTTTGTTATCAAATTCACTTTCTTTGATTATCACATTGCAAAAACTTTTTCTGAGCACCTGTTGAAGCGACTGCAGTAGTTTTTCATAGACAACACAAGGCAATCATCGAGAGATGATCTGGTCACTTGCATGCTATGTATCTAGTCTTGACTGCAGATCTTATTCTGTAGCAATAATATGACCTTACAAATTAACAGACGATATTAGGGAAATTCACTATAGATACACACTTATAATCATGAGAAGGCTAATAAATGCCTTCATCCTTATTCTCAATCCCTCCAAATGGAGAGCCTGTCTGCAAAAACACGTGAACATTTTAGTACAAGATTATTTTTCTACTCACTGGTATCAGTGGATGTCAATGCTGTCCTCTATCAATTGAAGAGGGTCGCACCTATTCACATCCCTGAACTATGCATGGTACAAACACAAGCTATCCTATTCCCCAGAGCAGTGCATACCGGGCCCTCTTGTGGGAATTATCATGAAGTTATGCGTTATGGTCAAGCGTTTTGACCTGCTGCACCTTAAAAGTTCAACTTATACCTAATTATTGGGCTAATGATATAAACCAGGTTGCACTTGTATAACCAACATCGTCAGCTGCAAGCATGTAACAGCATGTTTTTACCAAATGCTGTAAGTATTCAGGACCATCAGGTCACATGAAAGCAATATAGAGTTGTATAACCACTCACTAATATGGTAATATTTTGTGTACATATCATCATAATGAGCGCAGCATTAAGCTATGTCATTACTGACATGATGGCAGCAGCCCTGTGACTGCTTGCTGCTGCCCTTAGCTGAATTTGTAAATATGAACTAGCAAATGCCTTCTGGTCTAAGTGGAAAGACAATTAGCAATATTTATAAACTCTGCCTCAAACACATTATCAATTTGAGATTAGACCAATACATTAAGTACACGTTGCTGTACCAAGTGTACTATACAAACTAATGTATTTTGATTAAGTAAATGAAAAACATTCACTTGATTAAAAGTAGTTGAATCACTAGAACATTATTTTGATTCCGATATATAATTTGTTCATTCCAGTGAAACGTTCTACAAAGCATAGTAAGGACAGATTATCCTGTGATTGTGTCTATAGTGGAGCACTTGTTTGTGACAGTAGCTAGTTGAGTTGTGTGGTAGGCGGTAATTCCATGAGGTGTGTTATTATAATTCAGTTATCTAATAGTCAATCCACACATGTAAGATTTCCGTTGATTTTGTTTTCAAGTGCACAGTATGCTAACAGGCTCTGTGGTCTCCATGAGGGTCACTCAACCATATTCCTAGCCCTGAATCCAGCAACTGCGTGGTGGGCTAGCTTATCTCATGCACTATCTGTTGACATGCTGGCAACAGTATAGCCTTGTGCTGATTAAGAATCAGTGGGAATTGAATTACCTCATTAAGCCAAGAGGGTAAAATGTTGCGTAGTGTATGCGCTATGTGGTATAGTAGTTACATAACAACTCACCTAGGCTAAACTAACCACCTTGATTGCCAGTGGGTGAATGTACCACCACCCTGATATGGTGCTAGCTTACAGCAAGCAACCAGTAACACCTGTGGGCATACAACTCATGCGGCATACAGCTCTCTATCAGTTTAGACCACAGCAATGCTTTTAATTGCTAGCATTTATATGTGACTAAAATAAGGTTGGGTCAACTATACCTACATGCTGGAGCACTATGCATGTCACATGTAGTGAGTGACTATAGTTTGTCACACGTGGGTAAGTAGCTGTGTTGTTGCATCCAGTAATTGACTGTGTTTTATAGTACATGGATGAATAGAGAACCAATTCTGTTTAATACTCATTTGGGACCTGCTGAAATGCCATTGATTAGGTATTTCCCAGTTACAGACGTCTGTTTTATCTTTTGCCGACCAAACCACCGCTTACTCACACATCAAACAAGACGTGAACACCCTACACCACATCAAAGGGTTAGCACTGGCGCGAATATTAGGCGCCACTCACGCATAATCACGTAATGCGGATGTCCATTAACATGAATATCATTACAGAACCATTGTTCGATGTTTCATGCATCAGTGACTTACTGCACTATATCGGCTAGGCTGCAACTCTTGCCTGCATGCAATCTATCCCTGTTCATTGTATGTTATAGTGATCATCGATCTTGTACGTCGCACGTGAGCTCTTGCATTCCACGCGGCGAAGCTCTTTTCCGGTCTGGAGAATGACCAATCACATTCGTGTGGCATCCTGCCCACCTCATGAATACTATTACCCGCTAGCCTGTAATCATAACAACTTCTTTTGTGTGAGAAAGCTGTTCTTTTGAAGTCACGTTTACGCTTGGGCCGACAACGGAATCTCTCCTCAGTCAAGTTAGTGAGGCACTTTTGAAAGCAGCAGTGGACTCTGTTACCACGAGAAGGCGTCGACTGCCACGCAGATCGCCGCTGACGCCTCTAGTGCAGAGCAGCTTTGGTTCGCAATCGACCTTCAATTAGGAGCAGCAGACTTTGTGATCAAAGCTTGTGGTTGATTGAGTTACTTTGCAATAGACACAAACGACAACAGCAAAGCAATGGCCGCCACTGGAGCTTCGTCCACAGCAGTGCCGACCGCCTCGACCGCTGTAGCAACCGGCAACTCGGGGGCCGCTACTGGAGCCGATCCTCAAGCGGAATTCGCCACTAACGACGAAGTGAAGGAGTTTTGTCATGAAGGCGATGGAGAGAACACAGAGCATCTCAACTCCATGGACCTAAGCGACATCAAGAGCGATCTGAAGAACGAAGCTGACGTTACAGAGGTGCGTGTGTGCATGCTAGCTGTCATGATGGTGTCTGTGTGACCCATCAATGGATGACGAGTAGTAGTTTAATTCACTAGTAACAGAGTTCAGTGTTTGTCTTGTCATGCAACCACCCTCAAAGCAACACTTGTGTTTAGTTGCTACTTTCTGGTATTCCATGGTAAAGAGCTAACCTTAGCATTTCAAAGAGAAAATGTAAAGAAACTGAGTTAACACTTACCGTCTTCTTAAATTCTCTTAACTAATTTACCAGATCAGTAGATAATGAGCGCTAAAAGAAAGAGTGAGGTAAAGATGGGAGGTGAAGAATCATGGGTATGTGTGCAAATCAAGTCGTGTGAAGTGTGCCCTCTGTGCAGGTGTTATAGCTAGCTGCACTAACCCTCCCTTGCCTGCTATCTCACTGAAACCTGCATTGATGAATCAGGCAGCCCAGCTAGCAATCTAGGTCTAATTCAATTCTTGTTAAGTCTAGTGGAGCCAGTGTATAGTTATTGCCACGTACCATTAGTGGACTCAACCTTAATCCAAACCTGTAATGTCAACAGTGTTGTATTTATTCAGAATGGTCCTCCATGATGCAGTGACCTACACTTGATTGAGTTAATAAATGAAGCGTTGTAGTGATCATCGTGTGAGTGCATGTGGTCAAGTGTTGCTAGTAAAATACTTCTCACTTGATAGTAGCTTGCTGCTCAACAGACCACTGGCATGTGTAGCGTGTTACCTCATGTTACTATGGTTACCAGCTTGTTTGGGCGTGGCAGTGTCAACATCTTGGAGTATAGTGCACTGAGTATCTCATTCAATGCTGTTCAATGCTTGTATCGTGCACTGAGTATCTCATTCAATGCTGTTCAATCATGTATTCTTTTTCAATTTTTATGAGTGCAGACTGTTCACATATATATTTTATATACATAATACTATTCGATACAAAATGGCTCACTGTGTTGGAATAGCTATGATGTCACAACTACATTAGTCAGACGTCATTGGTCAAGTTTTACATAGTTTGTAACTTTCAGAGCATTTCCTGTTAGGCAGGAAGTGGATTTGTTGTTGTCTGTGAATAGTTTGTTGCTATTCACAACCTCTAATCAGTGGAATTAATTTGTATTCACAAACAACAAGTCTGTGTTTGAATATTGGTATGTATCCTTTGATGTTGCTTGATAATAGTATTACCCTCTCTCTCTTTTTCACAGACCCCAAACACCAGTTCACCCAACACGACTAGTGAGTTAATACAACTGACTACTGCATTGAACATATATTCTCTCTCTCTATTCTCTCTCTCTCTCTCTCTCTCTCTCTCTCTCTCTCTATCTCTCTCTCTCTCTCTCTCTCTCTCTCTCTCTCTCTCTCTCTCTCTCTCTCTCTCTCTCTCTCTCTCTCTCTCTCTCTCTCTCTCTCTCTCTCTCTCTCTCTCTCTCTCTCTCTCTCTCTCTCTCTCTCTCTCTCTCTCTCTCTCTCTCTCTCTCTCTTCTCTTCTCTTTCAGTTGGTAGCAGTCCAACGTTCATTAGACCAGTCCCCATGGTGAGCGATATGTAGCTAGTTCAGTTTGTTTTATTGTGTCATCAACATGGCTGCCACCATGTTCAAAGTGGGCATTTGTTTATTCTGCCTCAGTTAGTGTTTGCTCATTCAATGCTATCTGGCTAGCTAGTGTGGGAGGCCTCGTGCATACTGACTTTCACTGGAATTTCTTTTCCGGTTGCAATACTTTGTGATTGACCACATCAAAGCCACAATCTAGAGTAGTCAGGTGTGAGTGGTTGATCTGGTGTCTGTAGCTTGTTCATCACACATTGCTGTATGGCTCTGCTGCCAACACGTAGTGACTCATGCTAACAGAAACACATTGCTACTACATTCTATGAAATGTCCACTTACAACTTGATAACTTTGTCTCAGTAAAAACTTCCTTGTTGTATGCTCATTCACCCTCTCCTCCCACCCACTCACAGGTTTACAATGGTTTCATGATGCCACAGTTTGCAGGCACGCCAATATATCCCATGACAGCAGCCGCCACCGCTGGAATGAGACCAGTCAAAGTGGAACTGCCGACTAGTACGGCAGTGGACTGGTCAGTGGGCATGCAGCCGCACTAGTGTTTCTCACACCACATTAGCCAGTGTCAGATAAGCTTGCTCTGGCTTCATATAATCCATTCCGGCCACAGCAGAGTGTGTGTGTGGGTGCATGGCTAGATTGTGGTACATGTGCAGCTGTGACTGGCATGTGTGTGTGTCTACCATATGTGGTAGTTGATGATTGCTTCTCTATAACATTACAGGACAAAGACTGCTCATGGTATTAGCCTGCCATATGGCTATCCCACAGCTGCTGGGTTTGTATCCATGGATCAAACTGGTATCAGACCAGCTACAGCAGCTGCAGCCTATCCATTCATCATGCCCGGACAGTATGTCACTCAAGTGCAATACCCACAGCAGGTCTGTCTATCTCATTCATCTGACTCACTCACTCACTCACTGATCTCTCTCCAGCTCTCTGCTCTGGGTACTCCAATAGCCCCTAATGCTGCTATTCAGCCTAATTCAGGTTAATTGATATTGTTTATACTCACACCTCCCATTATGTACTCACACCTCATACTATAGGAATTATCGCCCCTCAATCCAAAGAGAAGAAACCTCACATCAAGAAACCATTGAACGCATTCATGTTGTTCATGAAGGAGAAGAGAGCGGACGTCATCAAGGAGTGTACATTGAAAGAAAGCGCTGCCATTAACCAGATCTTGGGAAAGATGGTGAGTCAGAAATATCCCATCTTTGTTATCAGCATGCTCCTTATTCCACACAGTGGCACCAACTGGACAAGACAGAACAAGCGAGATACTATGAGATGGCGCGGGAAGAGAGAGCGAAGCACCTTCAAATGTATCCAGGATGGTCTGCTCGAGACAACTATGCCGTCCACAAGAAACGAAAGAAGAGAAAGATTAAGCAGCAGCAACAGCAGCAGGAAGTGGATGATGGTAAGGTAGCCTCAGGACATGTGTGTAGTGTGGTTTAGTTCAAAGAGTATGGTACTGTTTTATGACTTTCCCTGTGTTTGTTTCAGACAACCCCAGGAAATGCAGAGCAAGATACGGAATGGAGCAACAACACATGTGGTGTGGACCCTGTCGGTACGTGAGAGTAGCTTTGTTTGTGTGTGAGGCTTACATTGGTACACATTGTACAGCAGCTTGTGTTTCCATAGAGGTTGTGCGTGTGACGTCACGAATCGCGTGCACGTGATGCACACTGCCATTTTGAGTGTCAACTGCAAGAAACAACTTGCTCTCCTCTCGTTTGTATGCTGCACTGCTTAGTAAAAAGTGGATAGCAGTCTTGCTTAGTACCAGGGCTACACAGAAGACGAAGCAAAGAAGTGCGGCAGAGCAAGAATACCGACTTTTCTTTGAACAGACCTTAATTTCAGTGGTCAGCTTCGCTCGTACAGTACGTACAAGTCCTTGTAGTCTATACCACATCAACTCGGTGTTGTTAGAACAGCTTCAACCATCTGGATACCGTACCTCAAATGGAGGCGTTCCACAAGACAGCCCTTGCTTGGTGCATACAGCTAGTCAATAGTAGTAATCTTGTATTCCACCTACCAGTGCTTGTTTGCACCATAGCGTGACTGTACGGCTTTATCTATCAAAAATGCTGAGTACTTTTTGTCTGTCACTCAAAATGGCGTCGTAGCAGTGGTTACTACCGTATAGCGGGAAATTTTCGCGGGAGAATATTTCACAAATGCACAAGATAGAGCATTTTGCGAATAATATTTTTGCGAATCAGCACCATTGCCCTATAATTTTTTTTTTATTTGTCAACAAAAAACAGGGCATTCACGGATAATATTTTTGCGAATAACCTGAAATTCGCGAAAATATTCTCCTGCGAAATTTCCCGCTATACGGTGTATAACACGAAAATGTGCAGCGAAGTTGTATGTACAAAACTTCCATAGCTAGCAGTCATTGCTTTTGTCTTTCACAGGAGAAAGAAGAAGTGTATCAAGGCTAATGATGAAGGAGACGAACCAGAGGACGACACAGGAGCAGGAGAGGACGACATTGGGGCGGAGCAGGCTACTCTCTCACAGCCAATGACTACAGAAGGCGTGATAACACAAACTGATGACACTAACAGTGAGCTTCTAGCACAAGTGAAGCAAGAAGTCGACGACAGTGGTCTAAATAGTTCATCACTACTCCATCCTTCAGCAACAGCAGCAGCAGTTAACTCATCCATTATAAAGAATACATCAAGTAGCAGCGTTACTGTATAGCCTACACCATGCCAGTATATATTATAACCCCTTAATCAGCTATACAATGTACCCATTCGACACCACTTTCAATCATTGCTTTTTACCCCCTTGGCCCCAGCCATGTTTGTGTACTGGGTACACTCTATTGCAGTGCTACTAAACTATTCATCCCCTCTCTCTCTCCTAATCTTTTCTTCTTTTCTCTTGTGTGATGCTCATGTGTGGAATTAAGACTACTTTTGTATCTCAACCCATCTTCATTTCAATGACATAATACACTGTTTATGAATGAATTTACATTTTTGTCAAGGCATGGTGGTGATAGCAGTGAGGTTATTAGATGGGTGTGGTTATACGCAATTAATTTCCGCCACACCTTCGTCACGCCCGTTCTCGATCTCTCTAGATCTCCTCAGCTCGACGCTCAGCTCTGTTGCTTCCTATGATCGAGATCGAGTAATAGACCATGTCTTCTAGGACGGAGTCGACTGGTAAAAAGAACCTGAGGATAGCGCGGTAATATGGCGTCAACCCGGCGCTCTCAGTAATATATACTCGTCTGTATCCGCAGGTACATTCTGAAAGAAACTCTAGGCGTTGGAACCTTTGGTAAAGTGAAGCGAGCTGAACACGAGCTTACAGGACACAAAGTAGCTATCAAGATATTGAACAGACACAAAATATCCAGCCTCGATGTTGCCGAAAAGATAAAGTTAGTGCCAAGCCTCCATTATCATGCGACATGTCTCTCTCCTCATGGCTTGCTAGGCGGGAGATACAGATACTGAAGTTGTTCCGGCATCCTCATATTATCAAGCTGTATGAAGTGATAACCACACCCACTGATATCTTTATGATAATGGAGTATGTGTCCGGAGGAGAGTTATTTGACTATATTGGTAAGAGATGAACCAATGGAAGAGAGAGAACGCTTCCTTTCCTCTCTGCAGTAAAGCACGGCAAGAGCACTGAAGACGAAGCCAGGAAATTTTTTCAACAGATAATCTCAGGAGTTGACTACTGTCACCGGTACACTCACACAATCACATTCTAGCTCACTCCTCTCTCTCTCTCTTCAGGCACAAGGTAGTTCATCGTGATCTCAAGCCGGAGAATCTTCTATTAGATTCAAACAGCGAAGTCAAGATCGCTGATTTTGGATTATCTAATATGATGAAGGATGGGGAGTTCCTGCGTACTAGCTGTGGGAGCCCCAACTATGCTGCTCCTGAAGTGGTGTCAGGGAAGCTATACGCAGGTTAGAGGAGGGAGTGGATGCATGTGTAAGCTGACCTGGACTCTGAACTCCATGCACCTTGTTAGGGGCATTGTTGACTATCAATAGCAGTAATTCATTGCCTATAGGTTGATTCATGATGGAGTATGTGCGCTATGAGTGACTGTGTGCATGTACAGTGCATGTTGCAAGCTTGCATTGAGTGGGTGAGTGTGTGACATTAGAGGGAGCCAGTCACGATTGTTTTGCTGTACAATGCTGGTAGCGTAAACACATGTGATCAATATCTTATCATAGGACCTGAGGTCGATGTGTGGAGTTGCGGCATCATTCTGTATGCTCTATTGTGTGGTACTCTACCGTTCGAAGACCCTAATATCAGCATGCTGTTCAGGAAGATCAAGAATGGTCAGTTCTTCATTCCTAGTCACTTGAGCAAGGGAGCGGTCGACCTACTCACTCAGATGCTCCAGGTTAACCCTGTTCGTAGGATGACTATACAGCAGATCAGAGATCACACGTGGTTCAGACAGGACCTGCCAAAGTACCTCTTCCCTCTTCCTGGAGACCAGGACTATAAACAGATTGACACTAACGTGCTATCTGAGGTGTGCCAGAAACTCAGTGTCAACTCAGAGGAGGTGCTGACAGCGCTGCGTAGTGGAGACTGTAACCATCATCTAGCCATTGCTTATGAGCTGGTGCGAGACAATCGAGTGATCCTGTCACAAGCAGAGTCTAGTCTTGGACCAGAGTATGCCACCAGCCCTCCTTCGTCTGGTTTCTCTATGAAAGAAGCAATGTACGCTGCAGGGATTGAGGGTAGTGACGGCAGCTCTGTATCACCGGGGAAGACATGTGAGTTGAATAGATAATTATGTGCAAATATTTATTATCTGTCTCTCTCACAGCAACCACACCTGTGTCCCGGCGTCTCACTCACTCACTATCTAGCGGTAGTTCAATGGCTATTAAACTGCCTCGTACTTACAAGCGCCCTAAATGGCATCTTGGTATCCGGTCACAGAGCCATCCTCAGAACATCATGCAAGAAATCATGAGGAAACTGCAGGCACTGAACTTCCAGTGGAAAATGGTGAACCCGTTTTTTCTGCGCTGTCGATATGAGCACCCTACTCTTGAGTTTGTGGTAAAGATAGACTTACAGCTGTATCAGATAGACCAGCGCAACTACTTGCTGGATTTCAAATCAGTGGATCCACCCGGCATGAAGGATGATGAGGGAGATGATAGCAAGGATAGCACACCTGAGCGGGACCCTGGTGCTGCTGGTGGTGGGGAAAAGAGACACTTCACTATGGAGTTCTTTGAGGCTTGTTCGAGTCTAATCAGTGCTTTAGCTCAATAGCAACATTCTGTCATTCATTTTGTTATTGTCTGAATTATAATGAGTACTACCATGATTATCTGTGGTCACTATGATACTTGCCTGACATAGTGAAAATTTCCAAGAGACCATGCATGCTTGACTGTTCAATTCCGGAATTATTTTTCTGGTTTGTGGGTTCGTGTGGTTTTTAGTTTCTTTCAAACTTCCCTTGTACGTACGTCTACATGTGTATTGTGCACAATGTTTAGGTTAGCCATGTGAAAGGGCGGGTCTGGCATTTGGCGGGAACAATCAAGTTTCTTTGTTGCGGTGGTATCCCAGTCGCCTCTAGTGTAAACTATACTCTCCTGATAAATACACGCTGGGACAATAAGATCAGCCTGCTGGCAGTTTCTATATTCGGTCGCTACATGCTGCACTCTCTGTCGCTATGTTTCCGTACAGCCCCAAGCCCTACCATATGCCGTTCGTTGAGTCTGGTGAAGACGTGATCTCAGCTGATGAACTAGAGAGCTCAACTAGTAGCACTCTTCACTCGTCTCTCTCGCCAGTTACTCCTCCCTCGTCTCCTGAACTGATACCTCCATTGAAGCCGCCACGTGCTTCCAGCTCTCCCGTCTCCTTAGACAGCTGCTTGTCAGACGAGGAAGAAGACAAATCAACAACTGACCAGGTGTCAACAAATCGTTCTTTTTACTCGTTTCAGAGCACATCGTCTGCGTACCACAGTGCTCTTGAAGATTCGTCATCTTCCATCACGCCGTCATTGGAGTCTTCTCAACGATTCCTTGATTTACCGTGGAACGACCAGCTTCCTTCCATTAGTGTCAGTGAGGAGGAAGCAGATGAGATACGCGAAGAGGAAGAACATGATGACGAGGAAGCTGATGGAATCGTGCAAACTCACCTCACTCTTCCTCTGTCGCGCTGCTCCAGTGTGCTGTCTCCCTCGACTTCCAGCGACTCCATTGCTTCGACTATAGTCAATGAGCACCATCAGCAATTCCCTCCATCATTCTTTGTTGATGAAGTGCGACAGTCCAATTCTCCTTCTCCTCTTCCGTCAGCTCTACCAGAGTGGGCACCCACACGGCAGGAGGTTCTTCAGATGCGGAGCTACATAGCTGATACGTCCAAAGCATTTCCTTATCTCTGGCAGAACACTGTTCACTACATTCGAGACAAACTAGAAACAGGACAGGTATGCATTGGGCATTACACCATTGCCAACGGCCTCCTTGAAGTATTGGCTGAAGCGATCTGCAGCAATATAATTGCTGTGTTGCAGCTGCTTGTAGAAGAGTTTCTTCCCGAGTTCCGAGGCAAGAGTATCAACCAGCTGTTTCGATTCCATGCACTCCGTCGTAGCTCGCATCACCTTGGAGAGTCAGAAAAAACCTCATGTCCGCTGTCTAGTCTCCTTCACATTGCAGTCAGGAACAACAATGACAGCTTTGTTCGCACACTTGTACTAGACCTGGATGCTTGTCCTGACATGGAAGACTCCAATGGACTCACTCCACTTCACCTAGCTGTCATGAATGCCATCAGAATCAGCAGCAAATCGCAGCACTCGTGGAGTAAGTGGATGGCAGTGTCAAACATCATATCTTGCCTCTTGTCTGAGGGAAAGGGAGATCCAAACAAGCCATCAAAAGATGGTCTCACTCCTCTAGCCATGACTGTTCGGCATCTTCTCTTCAGTGAAACACAGCCTCAGCTTTCTCCTCCACTCTTCAAGCGTCACTCAGATGGGTTCCTGCAGTCCACCAGCCCACACACTGCTCTCTCGTCTTCTACTGATCTACCACGCAAGCTGGTTGATCTATTACTCAGCCATGGTGCTATTCCTGGAGCATCTCTTCATCGAATGAGCTTCATTCGCTCAACGTTTACAGCCAGTCTTCAGAGCTGCACTGCCGAGGAGCTCGTGAACAGATTGGTACCAACACTGGATGACAAGGAATGTCACAAACTAAAACCAAAGATCGGGGAAAACTTTGCCGTTAGAGATGTCAGAAGATGCAGTAGAAAGACACAGTCACAGGTATATGCTCTTTCAGGATGTCAACTGGTCTTCCAAGAACTGAGACAACACAAATTGGTCCACCAGACCCAGCCTACTCAACAACAGACCTGCTTTCCTCCAGACATTGGTCCGAGCTATCTACTATTGCCTGTAGTTCAAATCAAAGAGCATTGGAAGCAGTCTCTGCATGAGAGAGAAGCTCTGGGACTGCCGTCACCAACAACATGTGAAGCTTACAGCTTTAGGAAGGAACTGGAGACGGTTGGGGAGCTTGAAGAGATGTGGAAGAGTACCAACCTCACCGATGAGATTGTCTATCAAAGCTTGATCATAATGGATCGTTGTCTTGGTCGTGATGATCTACTCACCCTCGAAATGTTACTGCTAGCTCACAACTGGCTGATCAGTGCTCAGCAAGCAGATCGCAGCTACTTGTTGTTCCTGCGCTTCTTAGAGTCACTCGCTCCTCACATTGAAGGTATCCCTCCTGGTCATTCAGCTGAGGGGTTCTTCAAGTTGATTGAACTGGAACATTTTCTCAGCACTGTCGCCTTCAATACGAACATGGGAGAGCTCCTTCTCTCACCTCTCTCGCCTCTTTCTCCGCAAGAAGCTGCTGCCAGTTTCAATCCAATAGAACAGTTTCCACAAGAGTACATTATGTTCGTAAGTGCCATTGTCCCCGCTCTGAGCAGTAGAGTCTCTCAATGCCCCGCCCACCAATCTGCCGGCTACCTCCCACTAATAGACAGTTTGATAAGCACCACGATTCAGAATGCAATGTATCTGATCTCATCTCGTGTGGCAACACACGGTGCTCGTGGCAGCATGGTAAGATGGATGATAAAGACACTAGTAAGAAGCTCTTGTAAGGTGTTCAACTCCGATGGAAGCAGTACCACTATCCTGCATATAGCCATTGACTTGTCTACGGACACAAGACTGGTTACTGCTCTACTCGAATACGAGACGACCAAGTTTCTGGTCAATGAACTGAGAAGACAGCACAGGAGATTTGACCTGCCGATCCACATGGCTAGGCATCCAGACATGATTCGTCTTCTCCTAGACCATGGAGCTCATCTAGACGCTGTGGACTCTGAGGGGAGAACTGCATCAGAGATATGTCCTAGCGCATGGAAGTCATCTCCGAAGCTACCAAACAATCTCTTGCAACAGGTGCATCTTCCTCGTCTGGTGTGCTTGGCTAGCAAAGCTGTTGTTAGAGGCAGAGTCCCATACCAGTTGATGTCTATGTCTTCAGAGATCAAGAATCTCATAAAACTACACAATCACACACGAAACAATTAGACTACTGTTGAGATTAGTCTAACACTTGTTGATTGGCATTATATCAATTTTTGTGTGCAGATCTGAAATTAATTTTTCCCATTTTTGTACCGTGTAATCAAATTATTTTCACCACAAAATTTATGAAAACTTGTGGGGCACAAATAATATTAATAAAGTAAGTCAGAATAGCCATCTGAACACAATAAATAATTTAGAAATTGATTTTAGTCAAAATAGTTCACGGGATTGGGGGTCTCACAATATTGAGCTATCATTTGGGGCCCTGCCATTGATTGAGTACAGCAGTCTTGACAATAGCTTCAGTTACTTGGTAAGGGTCACAGTTGCTGGACGGCCGTCGGTCCTCCAGGTAGCCTCTGCCGTCTTTGTTAACCTGACGGGGGATACGTATGCTGGCACCACGATCAGCTACTCCACTACTGAAGGAGTCTATGCTAGCAGTCTCATGGAGTCCAGTTAGTCTGCGCTTGTTGTCTTCGCCACCATTAGGGTCATAGCACTTGATGTGACGTCTGTGCTCAGTAGAGAGCTTCTCGACGGCACTCTTGATCACATCAATTCCACCTTCTTTTCTCATCTCTTCTGTGCTGAAGTTACAGTGTGCACCAGCCCCGTTCCAATCTCCAGACATTGGTTTAGGATCCAGACTGACACAGGCATCGAAATCCTCGGCAACACGATGGAGTATGTAGCGAGCGATCCATAGCTGATCACTAGCGTTGATACCTTCACAAGGACCAATCTGGAATTCAAACTGACTCGGCATGACCTCAACGTTGGTTCCAGGCACTTCAAGACCAGCATACAGACAAGCCTTGTAGTGAGAGTCCATGATCTGACGACCAAACACTCTATCGGCTCCTACACCACAGTAGTAGGGCCCCTGGGGTCGTGGATACCCTCCTCGAGGCCAGCCAAATGGATGACCGTTAGTATCTACTAATGTGTATTCTTGCTCTAAACCGAACCATGGCTTCGTGTTCTTGACTTTCTCCATCACTTTGAGACAAGATGAACGATGGTTAGTATCAGTTGGTTCACCTTTAGGATCCAAGGTCTCACACAATACCAGTACATTATCACCAGGAATGAACGGATCGCGATATATTGCTGACGGCTTCAGATAAATGTCACTATCGTGTCCATTGCTCTGACCCGTACTTGAACCATCGAAATTCCATATAGGGAGTTCCTGAGGGTGGCTAGAGAGAGAGAGAGAAGTGATAACATCAATAAAACCAATAGTGTTGATCAGTAGAATATGCTGCTATCATAACTTTCACTAGCAACACACATGTAGTGATGAATTCCCTTTTGGGGCAGATCCCAAAAAATGACATTTTATGCTGCCAATGGTTCCTCCAGGTGTGAAGACATTTGCTAAGGTTCCTAGTTACTTCACAGCAAATTTCCTCTCTCACTTCCCCTTATTGTCATGGAAGTGACACACCAATACCAGCTAGCTAGCAACCCAACATGGCTGACAGCTAGCTGCATTACAACACCATCTATCACTATATTGCATCACATTGCTATTATAAAATAAACCATTGTTCTTCACCATGGATATTTGTTCAGCGTTCTCGTCTTCCCTCTCACGTTCTCTCCCGTTCCGTCGATCCAGACGTAAGTAGCGAGACACTTGCCGCCTTGATCCAGCGCCAGGTAACGCTGTAGCGTTCTAGCAAGCTGTACTGTACGCGCAGTAGCAGACATTCCACCTTCACTAAGAGACGAGGTCAGCGAATGATAAACACGTGTTGCTAATAGGGGCGTGTCGCTGAGCCTGAGCGAATCATGGTCAAAGGTAAGGTGTGCAACCCTGTCTTCAGACTTGTCTTGCATCTTGTCATTTTGTGCAATGTGAGGTGGTAACTGACGTGAGGTATTCTCTCTCTATCAAGCTCCTTGAGTGCTAGGAACATTGTATTCAAAGTAAAGTGGTTGTCCAAGCTTTATCGGTTCTTAGCAGTGATCAGATGGGGATTGTTACTTTATCAAGCTGATATTAGTGGTATTGCAGTCGCAAGCTTTGAAAAATAGCCTCAAAATATCCATGCACGTCGGCTCGACATCTAACCCCCTGATTCAGGGGGTACGACAAGCTATTGTACTGCTACGTCATTGGAATGTATGCAGGATACATATACACGTGCTATAATACATGATATCGAGCTCAGTGTGCATTGTAATATATTCCCGAACTATCTACTGAAAATATCTGAAACAAGTCATATGCTGTTACAGTGATTGGTTGACAGTTGTGTGTATTGCAACCAGAGTTTGTGCGCCACAGCCGCAATTCTGTACAGACTGATGCTCAAGAATGATAACAATGCTGTTTTGATCACGATGGTGCTTTCTTGGGTTATTTTTTGCCAACTACATTCATCTCTCAGTACTGCAAAACTAAAAGGGTAAGGGTGGGGTAAGGTAGCTTAAACGAAAGCTCTTGGCAATGGTATGATTGGAATCTAATCTATTAGCAACATAGCCTAACTCTTGTCTTCGTGCTTGCTTGTTTTTTGCTCTTTTTACCTTTGTTTTTTTTCTTTTCCTTAAAGTTTTCTGTTCTGTTCCTTACTTCTCACATGTACATTGCCATTCTCTTTTCTTTTTATTACTGATACACTTAATATTAGTCCTGTGCTATTGAGTATCTTTTTGTTGACGTACCGGTCCAGCAGCTAGCTAGCTACGTCATGTCAATAATACGTCACTAGCACTGATTAGCGCGCGCGGGAACAAAACCACGCCGCGCCATCAGATCAGAGGGACAGCCAGTTTTGCTTTACCATGTCGGATACTCAAATGCGCAATCGCTACATGTCTCTCCCTCAACCCGAGAGTACCTGGTTGGCTACCTATGTCTGGATCGATGGGACAGGCGAGAACCTTCGCGGAAAGACGCGGACAATCTACAGCTATCCCAAGTCCGTTAAGGATCTTCCTGTGTGGAATTTTGATGGCTCGAGTACCGGACAAAGCCAGGGACGTAACAGTGACATTTACCTTCACCCCGTAGCCATGTATAAAGATCCGTTTCTACGCAGAGCCAGCGGAGGAGACAACCTACTCGTGTTGTGCGAGACGTACGGACCGAATGGTAGACCCATAGAGTCCAACAAGCGCGCATCTTGCATCCGTGCTATGCAACGCGCTAAGAATGCCCGCCCGTGGTTCGGAATAGAACAAGAGTACACGATATTTGGTGTGGACGGGCGCCCGTATGGATGGCCCAAGCAAGGTTACCCCGCTCCACAGGGACCGTATTACTGCAGTGTGGGGAGTGACCGTCTCTTTGGAAGGTATGCATTATAGTCGTTACCATAGCAATCATTGCATTCCTGTACTTGTAGAGATATCATGGATTGTCACTACAAGGCATGCTTGTATGCTGGTGTCAAGGTATCTGGAACTAATGCAGAGGTCATGCCCAGCCAGTTTGAGTACCAAGTTGGTCCATGTGAGGGCATCGATTCAGGAGACCAGCTGTGGATCTCGCGCTATATACTCCATCGCATTGCAGAGGACTTTGGTGTTTGCATCAGCCTGGACCCTAAACCAATGTCCGGCAACTGGAACGGGGCCGGGGCCCACTGTAACTTCAGCACCGAGGAGATGCGTAGAGAAGGAGGCATTGGTGCCATCAAGAGAGCAATAGAGAAGCTATCCACAGAACATGACCGCCACATCAAGTACTATGACCCTAGTGGTGGTGAAGATAACAAGCGCAGACTAACTGGACTCCATGAGACAGCTAGCATAGACTCCTTCAGTAGTGGAGTAGCTGATCGTGGTGCCAGCATACGTATCCCCCGTCAGGTTAACAAAGACGGCAAAGGCTACCTGGAGGACCGACGGCCGTCCAGCAACTGTGACCCTTATCAAGTAACTGAAGTGCTCGTGCGTACTGTGGTACTTGATGAGTGGAAGACAGAAAAATCCAGCTCGGATGAGTCTGGAGCAGAGAACCAAGACTAACTTGACCTGACCACATCATCAGTGCTATGACCTGTTCATTCACCTCTCTTACAGCATGATTATTACTATTATTAGTATGACTCACAGAGCAGCTGTGGTACGCATGATGAGCACATGCTATAAAACATGTTTACTATACCAGTTGTACCACTCACAGTCTGTTAGAAACAGGAAAACAGAACAAGAGAATCAGATAGTGGACCCTATACAGCTGCTGTGCATGTGTTCAATAATACAACTAGCAATAAAATTATCCTGTAGCCTGTCATAGTCAGCCTTTCATTCCTAATGCTAGTCTCTCAGGTGGACCTTGCTCAGCATACTCCGTCCATGACCCCTAAGATGGGAGAGGATATGCATTCTCACAATACTGTTTTCAAGATGCTCACATCATAAACTGGAACTTCCTTGCCTAGAAGTGATGCAGCAAATGCGATCCAGCATGCAGTGACACCACTGCCACATGTTGCTAGGATTGGCTTGTCAAGATCTACACCAGCTGCTTTGAACTCTGAAGAAGATATGATAACTAATGGAATTCATTTCTAGTTGTGGAACAAGAATTACAGGATGATGCAACCTCATATGAGAGCATGCAGTGGAGCTCTGTCAAGCACATGCATAGCACATGATGACCTTCTTACCTTCCTCTATCACTTGTTTACTAGCCAGTGTCTTGGATTGAGGATTGAATAGTTGATAGAAAGGAAGGTTGAGAGCTCCTATCATGTGACCACTGGGCAGAGAGGGGCGGGGCTCAGGAGCAGTGCCATCAAATCGTCCTTCACTCCGTGCGTCCACTACCTAGCCATCAAGAGAGCTATAGCTCACAGATGATCATCATAGTGGGCAGTACCTGCACTGAACCAGTCTGAAGAGCGTCTGTAACATCGTTCATACTCATCACAAGCTCTTCTCTGAGCTTAGCTGTGTATGAGAGAGCAGCTGGATTGGGTGGAGGCTCCTCTGCTATAGGACACTCGTCCGTCTTCCAGCGAGGGAACCCACCGTCCAGTACTGAAACATGTTGGTGACCAAAGACCTGCATGGAGACAGTTATAGATCTAGTAGTGATTGTCACTTTGCACTTATAGCATATCTTATAACAGATAAACCAATTACCACATTGAGTGCTAACAAGTTATTAATATCTATGGTAACAAATAGATAAGGTACCTTGTAGCTAGTAAACTATAGGATAGGTACCTTGTAGCTAGTAAACTATAGGATAGGTACCTTGTAGCTAGTAAACTATAGGATAGGTACCTTGTAGCTAGTAAACTATAGGATAGGTACCTTGTAGCTAGTAAACTATAGGATAGGTACCTTGTAGCTAGTAAACTATAGGATAGGTACCTTGTAGCTAGTAAACTATAGGATAGGTACCTTGTAGCTAGTAAACTATAGGATAGGTACCTTGTAGCTAGTAAACTATAGGATAGGTACCTTGTAGCTAGTAAACTATAGGATAGGTACCTTGTAGCTAGTAAACTATAGGATAGGTACCTTGTAGCTAGTAAACTATAGGATAGGTACCTTGTAGCTAGTAAACTATAGGATAGGTACCTTGTAGCTAGTAAACTATAGGATAGGTACCTTGTAGCTAGTAAACTATAGGATATCAACTACATCATATTCTACTGAAAGTTATTCTAAAAGCATCATTTCCTAAGGATCTCTCCTCCACTCACTCACCCTGAACATCCACCATAGTCTTGCAGATGAGAACATGCCATACTGTACATTGTTGTCGTATATCACCACATGATTGTCATTAGAGATACCCAGCTAAAGAAGAGAACAAGTTAATAAGCACCTAATGTCAACACACACACACATTGCCAATATGTGAACTGAACTGCTCCGCTGAAGGCAACATGTGTGGTAGACTATTGGTCTTGTCTGACAGCTCATCTATACTAATAAACACTGATCGATTGATCCTTCTTTGCTCATAGTCTTTCCTTGCATCATTGCTTCCTCCTCCCATATGCCATGACGCTACAGCAACATCAGTAAGAATGAACAATGCAGCACATTCCTCAAGTATCAATGGTTGAAGCCAACTAGCTGGTAATACAGGTTTAGTTATGGATAGCAGTTGGTGGTAGGATAAACACAGTGTCTAGGCTGATGCTGAACACCATCCTCAGCATTGTAACATATCATATACACATTACATTTGCAAATGAATCAAATTCCAAGTGACCCTTACTGCAACAAGATGGAATCTATGCTCACGATGCAGCAATAAACAATGGCGGTGCAAGGTCACTGCTGCAGGAAGGTCAGTGGGCGGGGCGTGTGCTAAACAAAACATACATCAGCTTGCTGCTGCTGCAGCACTCAACTACACACAAGAACTATCATCGGAGAGAAAGCACCAAATCAGCAGCAGCAGCATCGTGGTGACCTACCATCCACCACTCTGATGTTCTTGAGTCCATGCTTCAGCTGGTGACGTAGCCAAACACACGATACAAGCGGCGACACAACCTCGACTACTCTGTTCATTGCAGCTCTCTGTGTGATGGTACTGTGGATCTTTGTGTTTCCCTGCTTCTTTGTGTCAGCTCGCACGTGTGTACAATCGAGTGTACAATAACCCCTCAGGCACCGCCTACAGCAATCTGTTGCTATGGTGATTAACATGGCCGCTGGACGTTGACACAAAGCTGAGAAATATCTGCTGTCGCCTTTTATATTCGTATTTTATTCGCAGATCGTGAAGTCATCTACTTTTAGCTTACGTGAATTTTGATTACACAGCTGCAGAATGCTGAAGGGTAAAGGAAAGGGAAAAGGAGGCGAGGAGAAGCAGTCGGCTTCCAAGGTACCTCACTCATAGCAGACCATGACAACCTGTTCATTGCACCTCACTGCAGCTTCAAAACCCGAGCACACGCCGTATATCAGCTACTCAGGGATTGGGCAGTAAGTATGTTATGGAGTCTCGAGCTCGCCTCAATGCACCTTCAAAGGGTCCTCGGAGAATGAGGGTCAGCAATTTCCTAACGAGTAGTAGCTAGTTTAGACATGTGTAATACAGGAAGATGAAGGAGGTGATGGAGACCATGATGATGACTGGTCTGGAGGACCTAAGACGATAATGAAACCAAATGATCAACTGGAACTTACTGAGCAGGTGTGTGCGTGTGTGTGTGTGTGCGTGTGTGTGTGCGTGTGTGTGTGTGCACGTGCATGCATACGTCCGTGTGTGTCGTCTGTGTGCGTGTGTTTGCTGTAAATCTTAAAAAAAACAATAATTAGTTTCAATGTTTATCTTCGACAATTTGATCACTTTCTCCTCACAGGAGCTAAAGGAGGAGTTCACTCGTGTGCTGACTGCTAACAACCCTCATGCTCCTCGTAACATTATTCTATTCAATCACAAGGAGAGAGGGTTCAAACCCATTCCTTCTGTTGACCAGCTAGCAATACACTTTGCACTAGAAAGGTGAACTAAACTGCACCATATAGAGCCTTCTTACAATGCTAATGTACGTACTAATGCACTAATGTGTTCAGTCTCCATGCACTTCATGCATGCTTCATCCTTCATGCACTAATGTGTTCAGTCTCTGATTGTTCTCCATCGTGTGAATAAAGACAATAGTGACTACAGAGACTGTGCATGAAGGCAATGGTTTATACTTTTCATTTTAGTGTTACAAGAACACTGAAATATGTGATTGTTGTATTGATGCATGGTTATAATGTTCTCTAGTAATCTTCTTCACAAGGAGTCTGATGAAGCACAGCGACAGCTTGCCAAGACAGAGGGAGGAGGAGGTTAGTCATCAGAGACATACTGACATTGTTTATTGTATGCTGTAGAATCATCTGATGAAGAGCAAGAGGAGGATGAACAGACTGAGGAAGATCAGGTGACCGAGAGCAGTGAGGACAAACCAAAGGTACAATAACCTTGTCGTGTTCTCAACCTTGCTTATCTTGCACAGAAGAAAGAGAGCAAAGTGTCTACCAAGAAGCTCAGAAACCAGTTCAATTTCAGTGAGAGATCATCTCAAACCTATAACAACCCACAGCGAGTCAGTTCACCTTCCACACCTTCTCTTACTCACTCCCTCTACAGGAGAGAGGAACCATGACCGAGCCACCGCCCTGTGCTAACTTCTCAGCTACTGCTAACCAGGTGTGTCTCTGTGTGCTGCTATATCAGTCACAATGCCTTCATGTGTTGTCTATGTACAGATGGAGATATTTGATGCTTACATTGAGGATCTTGCTAAGCAGGTACAAACAGGTCGCTATCACTGTAGTGTTGTTGATCTGTACTGCAGGAAAGAGCTAAGGAGAAGAAAGGGCGTGTTGCTAAAGAGGAGCCTAAACAAAAGACCACATCCATGGAGATGCAGGTATAGCTGTGTATTGTGCCTTAGCAATATGCTGGTACTGTATAATGTAGAGTGATGATATTGGACGCATTAGTCAAGCTTCTAAAGTAATGGAGAGAATGGTCAATCAGAACACATTTGACGAGATCGCCCAGGGTAAGAGACTGCACTGAATCTCTCACTTGCTCATCCTCTCTCTCAGATTTCAAGTACTATGATGACCCTGGTGATGAGCACAGAGAGGGCACTGTAGGCTCTCTCCTTCCATTATGGCGGTTCAGGTTCGACAAAGCTCGCAAGCTAGCAATCACAGCACTGTGCTGGAACCCTCACTACTGTGACCTGTTTGCAGTCGCTCATGGATCATGTAAGACATCGCTTTTCCTGTAACTACTCCTTCCTTCTCTTTGTTAGATAACTTCAACGCTCAAACTGGGGGATACATATGCTGTCATTCTCTCAAGAACCCAACCTATCCAGAGTGAGTCTGTGCTACAGTGAATGACTGCACTAATGTGTGCGTGTGTTCAGGTACATATACCCAGTCAGTACTGGTGTCATGAGTCTAGACCATCATCCTGAACACCCCTCAATCATCGCTGTAGGACTGTATGATGGTGAGACACTAATCTTTTCTCACGTACACACACACACACACTCTCTCTCCAACTGTGCACATTGTAGAATTGCTATTATTTCTCTATGGTTAAACTTTCAATTTCTCAGGCACTGTTGCAGTGTATAACCTTCAGGACAAGGGCACTGCACCAAAGTTCCGCTCTACTGCTAAGACCGGCAAGCACACTGATCCAGTATGGCAGGTACCAGGCTCAGCTAGCAGCTACTGCACATCTCACACTCTATTGCACTACAGGTATGCTGGCAGAAGAACAACATTGATGGTAACCTCAACTTCTTCTCAGTTTCGTCTGATGGTAGAGTAGTCACCTGGACCATAGTAAAGGTATGTGCATGATGAGTAGTGTAACTGTGTTGATGTGTGTGTGTTGTAGAATGAGCTGCAGTATGAGGATACCATTGTGTTGAAGGTACCAGGGATCACTGTACCAGGAGCAGAGGGCACTCGTAACCCTGCCATCTGTAAGCTGCAGTGACTGTGTCTACTTGCGGTCATCTATCATTCCTCACAGGCTCGGGAACAGCAATATGTGTCAATCCACATGCTGATCACATGTATATTATAGGTACTGAAGAGGGCACTATATACAAGTGCTCTAAAGCATACAAGGATCGCTACATCAGCACATATAAGGTAACAGCACTATCGGTGTCTGTGTGTATGTCACACTTTCCCTCTAGTCTCATCATATGGCAGTACATGCTCTACGTTGGAACAAGTTCCATCCTAATGTGTTCATGTCATGTGGTGCTGACTGGACCGTCAAGATATGGGACCACACCAGAACGTGAGCTATGTTTTGTTAGCCTGTACTGTAAGCATGTCTACTGGAAAGTAAACTTATAATGTAAACATCCATGTTACTGATTGCTGTTACTGATTGCGCAATGCAGGGAACCACTGTTCTCATATGATCTGAACAGTGTGGTTGGTGATATAGCCTGGGCTCCATACTGTGCTACTGTGTTTGCAGCAGTCACTGCTGATGGCAAGGTAGAGAGACACCATTGACTACAGTATACTCACCACTCCTCTCACAGGCTCATGTGTTTGATCTCACGGCTAACAAGTATGAAGCTATGTGCGTCCAGCCAGGTACACCATAGTATGCTATAGATTGTGCTGTTATACTCTTGTTACAGTGTTTCATAAGAAGGGTGGTAAACTGACACACATCAGCTTCAACCTTGTCCATCCCATCATTGTGGTTGGTAATGATAAGGGAACTATACTCAGCATGAAGCTGTCACCTAACCTACGCAAGGCGCTCAAGGTATATTAGCTAGTCACAGGAGAACCTAACATGCTGTCACTGTGTCTTAGGAGAAGAACCGAACAGACGAGACAGAGAAAGCTAAAATGGAAAAACTGATCAACTTTGTCAAAGAACCACTGTTAGAGAAGGGATCAGTGGACAGCACCTAGGACAGCAGCAGCACTGCATAGTATTAGTGCATGTGACTATAGGACACATCTTGTACTACATATAACATTGCATTGTGCCTTAGTCTATCACTGCTGCGGACGTGCTTCCTGAAAGAGATATTTACTGAATAACATTACTTTTACTGAGAATAAAAGTCACTTCAGTTACCGTTGTCAGTTACCCTTTAAATTGTATGTGGTCTTTACGTTGCTACACACAATATCAGGAATGGTTCAGAACTAGGCACAACAACTAATGAAGATACATGGCAGTACAAAGTCACCATTGATGATTTTAGTTCAAACCATTCTAAGTTATCAAACACAGATAGTGTGAGTTCTAGTAGCTAGATGCTTATGGGCCCATTATCATGTGGCACTAGACCCTCAATTGTAGCTAGTGTGTCAATTGTGTCTTTAAAGTGTTTCCAGAGCGGACTGCACAGATGAGATTAAAGAGCTAAAATGAGTCACTTCTAGAGAAAGGATTAGACTACAACAGCTCACATTACTATGCATAGAGCATGTGTGATTCATAGAACACACTTTGTTCTTCATTGGTTGTTGCGCCTTAGTTCTGAACCGTTTCCTGATATTGTGTGTGTAGTAATGTAAAGATCACATACCTCACACAATGTCAACTAAAGAGATATTTACTGTGAATACAATGATGAAGCATAGTATAAGCTGGAGACAAACAGGTAGAATAAAGAGCATTGTCAGTGACATTATCTTCAGTCTGTACTGACTGGTAGTCAGCATCATGGCGTCTATCAAGTGTGTGATACTAGCTGTGGCTGCTATCATATGGTAACCACTGCATGCTCTATGACTCACACTCATCCCTCTCACTATAGCCTCCAGCACCAGATGGTTAGTGCTGCTCCTGATTTGGACAAAGCAGTCAAGGAGCTCATGAGTGAGAACATGGCGGCGATGGTCAACAAAGTCCTACAGAATGAGCCAGGTAACTGTGTAAGTTATCATCACAATAATATGTCTCCATTTTCCAGTTATCAAACTGCTTCACTTGGCTTACCATGGGTCACGATTTCATCTCAGTCACATGACTAGTGCCGGTCGATCAGGAAAGACCATTGATCGTATGCTCTTACGATATTCCCGCATCTCTTATTCTCCTAAGAGAATGATGTATTATTCCCCTCGATTCCGTGACGCCCATCGAAGCAATTTAGCAATAGTTGCTTTCAACATGGAGAAGATCTTCCCTTGCATAGCTGGGAAAGGTCTCCTGCCCATGTGCCGAATGTACACTGGAGAAGAAGATGGTTTCATGAAGGGACGCTCCATTATTGAAGCATCTGATGGTGGAAATAACTTTAGGATGTTTAAACGAAGGCCTGTCTATGGATTTGCTGTGCCGGGCTGTCGATATCTTTATGGCAGCTGTATGCCAAGTTGGTGGCAGACAACCATCAGCTGTATGCTACCCAGGAAGTACTGCTCTTCTTAAGCTGAACAGTACCGCATGCTGTAGTATATGGAACAGATTGTAGTGTGAACCGTAATATGAAGTGGTAGTTAGTAATTTGTTTTCAGTTCAGCAATAATGATGATGTGTGTGTGCAGTTGAGTTACATAAACATTTCTTATAGCAATGATAACTCAACTATAGTGATGGATACTTGAAGTTAATACAGCATGCACAAGATAACAATAACAAATCAATGAGTGTGATATAAAAAGAGTCATGGTAAGAACACTTTCATTTTGCTGTGATCACTGATCAGTCATTACTGGCTGTGGCTGCTATCATAGTGGTAACCAGTACATGCTCTCACTCATCTCTCTCACTATAGCCTCCAGCACCAGATCACCACTACATACTCACTCATCTCTCTCACTATAGCCTCCAGCACCAGATCACCACTACATGCTCTCACTCATCTCTCTCACTATAGCGTCCAGCACCAGATCACCACTACATGCTCTCACTCATCTCTCTCACTATAGCCTCCAGTACCAGATCACCACTACATGCTCTCACTCATCCCTCTCACTATAGCCTCCAGCACCAGATCACCACTACATACTCACTCATCTCTCTCACTATAGCCTCCAGCACCAGATCACCACTACATACTCACTCATCCCTCTCACTATAGCCTCCAGCACCAGATCACCACTACATACTCACTCATCTCTCTCACTATAGCCTCCAGTACCAGATCACCACTACATGCTCTCACTCATCTCTCTCACTATAGCCTCCAGTACCAGATCACCACTACATGCTCTCACTCATCCCTCTCACTATAGCCTCCAGTACCAGATGGTCAGTGCTGCTCATCCTGAGACTTCATGAAAGAGAACTTGCTGGCAATGGATCTTTCAGAACGAGCCCGGTAATGATTGCTTTGTCAATAATATTGCTACAATCTCTTTTCTCTTTCCAGTTGTCTACTTGGGTAACTAACTGATGCCGGTAGACATGGAAGCATCATTGATACCATGTGCCGTCAAGCTCCTCACATTCTTCTTATAACATAAGAATGCTAAGCAACATAGCAATCATAATACTTTACTAGATTAGTTTTCAAAGCTGCAAAATATGTTATTCTAGTAGTTGAGTATGGATAGTGTAAGAAAGCATGTTTTTATTTGAAACCATTAACATTTGTTGTTTGATATAATTTGACACATAATACAGTTTTAGCAGTTTAAAAAATGATAAAATATCATCTGTTTTGCAAATATTGTCCGAGTAACTTTTCTGTGAATGACTGTTCATTTGGATACTGCCTTCAGTATGAATCAACTTACTATATACTTACTAACTTACTAACTTACTATATACTACTTACTTCAGTATGAACAGTCACTATCCATGCCTTCAGTATCGAAAAAATCGTGGAATATTACAAGTCATGTAGTGTTTTGCAAGTAATGAACAGTGAGATTGAGGCTTTTGCAATTTAATTATTGTGAGAAATAATAATTTATTTTTTCTATTAAAAACTTTGTAGAAAAGCAACAAGCAGTCTTTTTGAATGTAATTTTAACGAAACAATGCTCAATTATTCAATTAACTTTGTGTTGTTTATTACCTAGGTTAGCTAGTTAAACCATGTCGTCAAAAATTCAGACTATGTTCATAATCACAATACAATCACAGAAGTGCTTTAGCAAATTATTTTTTTCTAATTAAGTTTATAGGGCTTTGCATTGCAACAAGTAAAACACCACAAAACAACTATGGCATGCATCATTGGTCTATTGTCAACTGGCTTCAACAAGAAAGTTTACTTTACTGATTGTCTTCTATCATCGATTCAATTACAAAATGTATGTCAGCTAGTTGGCCTGTGTGATTAAAGCAATTCCGATTAAGAATTGTTCACATAATATTGAATAATTGCAATTCTTGACATCACCATACCTGTAGATTCAACAAGCAGCTATCTTAAGTCATCAAACAGCTAGCCCAAGTCATCAAACTGCTCAGTAGCCCAAGCCATCAAACAGTCATCAAACAGCTACCCCAAGTCATCAAACAGTCATGCAAATAGCTAGCCCAAGTCATCAAATAGTCAACAAATAGCTAGCCCAAGTCATAAAATAGCTAGCCCGTCATCAAACTGTTCAGTAGCCCAAGCCATCAAACAGCTAGTCATCAAATTAACAGCTACCCCAAGTCATCAAACAGTCATCAAATAGCTAGCCCAAGTCATCAAATAGTCAACAAATAGCTAGCCCAAGTCATAAAATAGCTAGCCCAAGTCATCAAATAGTCAACAAATAGCTAGCCCAAGTCATAAAATAGTCAACAAATAGCTAGCCCAAGTCATCAAATAGTCATCAAATAGCTAGTGTCATCAAACAGTCATCAAACAGCTAGCCCAAGCCATCAAACAGCTAGCCCAAGCCATCAAACAGCTAGCCCAAGCCATCAAACAGCTAGCCCAAGTCTTCTCAATGTGTATGCATTTATGCCCATTTTTCTAATAAAGCTTGCAAATTAACCTTCCCATTTGTGTCCCAACATGAAATTTGGTATAGAAGTAGCTAATAGACTACTATTAAATCACATCAATGAAAATGACGAAGCGTATTTTTAAAGAATCAAAGATCAAAGTTTGTGGGCGTGGCTAAATAGTTAAGAAATGCGATGCACTATGTGTTGCAAGTCATACGAAAGAGCATTTATTCAGCTTCAGTTTGATGTTTTTAGTTTGCTGATAGGACAAAAGAAGACTAAGTTAAACAGCAAGTAGTAGGAAATATCGTGAAAAATGCAATCAGGGTTTAAAAGAAACCATACAAGGTATTAAGCTGAAACTTGTTATGGAATCATTATGACCATGAGGGGTTCAACAAAACCAAGTTTCGAGAGGGTCATGCCAAAAAGTTGTTGAACTAGCTGATACAGCATCCACAAGATAACAATAACAAATCAATGAGTGTGATATAAAAAGAGTCATGGTAAGAACACTTTCAGTTTGCTGTGATCACTGATCAGTCATCATGACGTCTATCAAGTGTGTGATACTAGCTGTGGCTGCTATCATATGGTAACCACTATATGCTGTATGACACACACTCATCTCTCTCACTATAGCCTCCAGCACCAGATGGTTAGTGCTGCTCCTGATCTGAATAAAGCAGTCAAGGAGCTCGTGAGTGAGAACATGCCGGCAATGGTCAACAAAGTCCTCCAGAATGAGCCAGGTAACCAGACTGCCATCACTTTGTGCGGTAGCTATCTCATTCTTTTATATATAGTTGTCAAACTACTTCACTTGACCTTCCATGGATCAAAGTTCTCTCTCCGTGTTATGTCTAACACTGGCAAACCAACCGCCACTCTTGATACACTGCCTGTAACAAGATCTGGAGCTGCATATTCTCCTAAGAGAATGATGTATTATGCTCCTCGATACCGTGACCACCATAAAAGCAATTTAGCAATAGTTGCTTTCAACATGGAGAAGATCTTCCCTTGCTTGGCTGGAAAAGGTGTCCTTCCCATGTGTCGTATGTATACAGCTGAAGAGGATGGCTTTATGAAGGGACGCTCTATCATTGAGGCAGCTGACATTGGAAACAACTTGAAAATGTTTAACAAACCAGTTTATGCCTTTGCTGTACGAGGCTGTCGAAAGCTGACCAGTCAAAGTTGCATGCCAAATTGGTGGCAGAAGACCATCACCTGCTTACTGCCCAGAATGTACTGTTCTTCTTAGAATGAACTAAAGTGCTGAATAGAACTACTGTAGTTAATAGCAGCTGGTAGTTATAGATATTTAGATGAACTTTATGCATGCATACACATTCAAATGTGTTTTGAACAAAGACAATGCAACTTAGTTTTAACAGAAAGGGTATATCACACCATTTCGAACAGAGTGTGGGGTGGAAGAATGCTAAGCAACATAGCAATCATAATACTTTACTAGATTAGTATTCAAAGCTGCAAAATATGTTATTCTAGTAGTTGAGTATGGATAGAGTAAGATAGCATGTTTTTATTTGAAATCATTAACATTTGTTGTTTGATATAATTTGACACATAATACAGTTTTAGCAGTTAAAAAAATGATAAAATATCATCTGTTTTGCAAATATTGTCCGAGTAACTTTTCTGTGAATGACTGTTCATTTGGATACAGTGTATGATAGAATTCAATCTCCCTCTCCCATCGTCTCCATAACGCTTGCTTCAGTTTAGTCTTTAGCTGACCATAGTAGAGGTGCAGCAGTAGGCGTGTCACTTTGTGGCTGTGATATCCTTTTTGATCAAAAGCAGACACGTCGCTGGTGAACTGATTCAAAATTTGTAAGCCATCATCAGAAAATCTTCTAAAGTCGCCGTAGAAGCTGTACTGTATAAGACAGGGCTGACAGACAGTGAATTGGGTTTGAAAATGTTCGTTCAAGTCTCCTTCATTGGAGTCGATCAACCATCGAATGAAAGTTGAGAAAGGAAGGTATAGTTTCTGCTCCACCTCGGATAGTTTCCATACTTGATATGAGTTTGGGTGGAACTTGAGCAATATAGCATGTTTCAGCTCCTCAAAATAGTTATAGCGAGAACTTGGAGGATTCTTGACAAGTGGAGCTCCTAGCTTGTCTCGAAACGCGGACACAAGCCTGTCTAAAGGATGACGAAGTATAACGAATCGTTTGAAACTCGTAATTTTCGCCATTAGGTCTGGATTAGTCAAATTGGTGTTCATGAGTGAAGCCTTTTGAAGAGCTCGCTCTAGCTTAAGCTCAACGGTATCTCGTCTTCTGTGTAGTATCCGTAACACAATTCTAGACAAGTGTTGTTGAGCTATGAGAATGGATATCTTCATATTAGTGCAGCCAACCTACAAAATGAGCAAAGGGAGAAGAAATCAATGAGCAAATTTGGAGTTGCTATCCTAGTACTGGATTTGTTTTCAAACTTTAACGCATCACAATTATTGTCTCTTCAAATATATGACAAAGCCTTCTTGTGACACAGTAGATTTTGTACCAAACTTAACATTTTTGGAAAAAATGTTGTACATGTTACATCATGAACACACAGCGTACATGAACACGACATACATACATACTTTAGGAATAAAGCAGAATAGAGCGGTGCGGCTATTATCATACAGGATCCTCCTGAAGAAACTGCTTCTATCCACCATATCCAGCGATGTGTTGTCAGCCATTCCATGCTTTTGACAGAACTTAGTCACTTGGTATTCCTGCCACTGCAAGAACAGTCACTAATATTTTATGCTCATGATATACAATAACAACATACCTTGCCTCTTGCACGCCAGTCAGAATAATTGGACATATCTTTGTGTTTAGTGAACAGTGAGAATGGTCTCTCTACCTTCTTGTCATGATGTAGTGGAGTGGTGGGTAAACCAGCAGTATGTTCAGCCCTGATGTCAGCTGATGGCTGACCCAGCACCTCTATAGTATAGTTTAGACTATGATTAAGAGTAAAGTCTGTTGGAGGAGGCAGGCCTTGTAGCCAGTCATTGTGTTGCTTCTTCCATATCTCTGGTTTGAGGATCTTTGCTTCATGTTTCAACCTCTTGCGATTGAGAAGAAGTCTCTGAGTGGTGAAGTAAATTTTGCGGGGACGGTTTGGCGCGCTGGTGCCTCTATGTGCCAATGGATAGCGGTGATGGCGCTGGTAGCTCTTCCTGGGTACAACTGTCCCTGAAGAACGAAGGAGTAATGAGTTTGTACAGTGCCTTTCTTGTGGTCATTAGGTATTTACAACTGATTATCACCTGCTGGAGGGTGGTGGGTGTGTAAACCACACCACCACACAGAGCTCATCACCGCCATTAGCACCACGCACACACCGACGAACACGATCTGTAAGATCTTCCTAACCTGAGCCATGGATAGGCAAAGGAGCTCCTGGCGCGCCGTAGAGAAGCCGGACACTCGATCGATCGAGGGGCGCGGTTTGAGCAAATTATAATGGGTGTGGCTGTTATTGCTGCAGCGCTGCATACTCCCAGGGTGGAGCTCATGTTACAAAAGTGTAATACGATGCATTTTTCAATATGGCTCATATTCTGCTAGCTATTTGGAACGTTTTATCGCCTTATCGCACCACGTGCGTGGGCATTACAGTCGGTGTGGCAGTATGTCAACTATTGCTGTACTTTTCTGTCCTGCATCCTTACACTCGTCATGGACACGGTGCTATAATGCAGACCAATGAGTTGTTGCTGCACAGGGAACCTCCAGTGAACGTTGCAGCAGCAACAAGACTAAGAACCCAATCATTAGCAGTTGCTGTTATCTTACAGAGCTGCGATGCTAGTGAGTTGGACAGCCTACTGCAGACCTGGGGAAGAGAAGTGCCTCCTCACCTTATCACACTGTATTACACATGCTGTAATCAGCTGCTTACCTCTGCACTGGCAGTCAAGCTGACTCACAGACAAGTGATGAGCTGTGCTGATGTGAGACAAGCTCCCTCGCTAGTGTCAGTAGTATCTGACCTAGCTAAACACAATAACTCCCACATGCAGTGGTATCTAATTGCTTCACGTTATAATTATGTTAACTATGACCTATTGGTCAAGTTTCTCAATCAGCTAGACTCAAATCAACCTCTGTATCTTGGTAAACCAGTGATCAGTGACAGCACTATACCATGGAGAACGTATTGTGCAAGAGAATATGGTGTTATCATCAGCCAAGCTTTACTGAAGGGATTGAAAATAAACTGCTCTTTGAGTACTCATGATGCAAGCTGTCTCGGTGAGAGCATATGGAGCAGTCATCACGTTAGGTGCTGGGAGAAGCTGAGTGAGGTAAGCACTGCAACAATACCGACTGAATAAAGTGATATTGTAATTTTTGCAGGCATGGTCTCCCTTTTCAACTCACAGTAACACTGTGCCTCTAAAAGAGCGAAATTCTCTTATTCTCTTTTCAAGGTTGAGCAGGCGAATGATGAAACGAGCTCATTTAACTCGCAAGATAGCAGAGTATCACAAGTTGGTTCTAAAGCAACGTCATACTGAGTGTCTCATGAACCAACTGGAACATCACTTCACCGTAAACTCATCTCTGAATTATCAAGAGAACACTAGCAATATTGAGGTGTGCCTTCAACAACTGAACCGCTTCACTATAACCAGCAAAGATGACGTTCAGTCCTGGGTATATTATTCACCTTCAGAAGCTTACTTTGATCAGCATTATTATCCAAATTCAAGTGCGCCTCCTTGGAAAGTTTTGCCGGATGACATACGTCGTAAATATTTTACTGGTAACTACACCTACTATGCAAGATACAGCAGTAGAATGACATACTGCATTGATAAAGATGAGGATGATGATGATGAACTGAAAAGAACAGTACTGGAAATAGAGTTTGATGATTTTGAGGAAAACGAAGCGGCTAATAATTCAACTGCAGAAGAGACTCAGGCTACTGTACACTTTGTGGTGACCATTGGAAGCGGATTTGAAAATGTCAAGAATTTTCTGACAATGTACGAGCAGATCTGTCTAAGTACAGACCAACGAACCAATGTGATACTTGTTGCATTTGGTAACGAACTCTACAATGACATAGCCGCACTGGTCAAACACTACAAGGTGAGGTTTCCGAAAGCTAACTTCACCACAGTCAAAGGAGAGGGTGAATTTTCTCGATCAAGAGCAGTCAATCTTGGTATGCGTGAACTTGATGATGATGACCTAGCCTTCTTCTGTGACATTGGGATCGATATCACAGATACTGGATTCTTGGACAGATGCAGGAGTAACACCATCAAAGGAGAAAGAGTGTATTTTCCAGAGATCTTTCGACACTATAATCTTAGTATGATCTATAGACACAAGAAACAGCCGCAAGGATTCCCACCTATCTCACGAGAGACAGGACATTGGGTCACATACGGCTATGGGATGGTATGTATATACAAGCAAGATCATCTAGCAGTCGGGAGAATGAACGAGTGTATTGAAGGCTGGGGAGGCGAGGACAACGACTACTACTATAAAGTGAGAGATAAATTAAGTATATTTCGAGCCCCCGACCCCTCACTTCGGCACTATTGGCATTCAAAAAACTGCACTGCCATCACAACAAAAGACAAAGTGAGCAGATGCAGAGACTCTAGTCTAATGGTACTAGGAGACAGAATACAACTAGCAATGTACAGTATGGAAAATAATCTATCCAACAAATCTAATATAACATATGCACGTTGATTTTTATGCATAAAAATTTTTTTATTGTGAAAACAGCTGACAAGATAGTAGATACATATAGTACTGTTCCAACAAGATGGAGGACAGAAGAGCATAGCTAGATACACCTGGTCTGGTCTATTCTGGTGGTAGCACGCCTTTCTTGAGTATGATATTTCCGTATAAGGCACTCTCTCCGGTAGCAACAACAGCAAATGCAGTCTTAGCTCTGTCATAGAAAGCAAACCTCTCAATCATTTCCACACCAACCTCAGCTCCCTCAGCCTGCAGCAAGCAGTGGATGAGCAGCCATGATGGTGTGTGCAGACTACCTCATTAACAATCTGCTTGTATTGGTCCCAAACTGGAGTTTTTAGGCCTTTCGCCTTGTCCTCTGGTACCAGATCCATCAGCATCACTGGACACTTGACGTAAGCATCCAATGGAAGCAGCTTAGTGACAGCTTTGAGTAATGGCGGTATATTATGACCGTCTGCTCTGACCAGCTCAGGACCATGCCTGTAGCAGTAGAAATATCTGATGGTAAACAAGCTGACCACACCCCAAATGCTGGTTTTGAACGAGCTGCAACTTAACCTGCTGATTGCCTCTGAGGGGAAATTAGCGTCAGCCAGAACAATCTCGTCTCCATGACCCATGCGCGCCAATGTGTTCAGCAGCTGCGGCGACAGTATCCGCGGTATGCCACGCAAAATCACCATCTTTGTTCTTAGCTCAGCAAAAATAAATAAATTTGCATGAAGGGAACAAAATTATTGATTTTCCTTATAAATTTCTACATTGATGCCCAGTATGTCCTTGTGACTGTGTCTCTCCTCGGGATATAAGTGATAATAAAAGTCTAATTCTGCCCACCATCTGTGGAGCAACTCCATCTTAGCATCATGATGCAGCTGAGAATAGTAATGTTTCAGTTTAGATCTAGTTCTGTCAGTGTGTTCAGATTTGTTGCGAAAATAGTGTCTTTTTGCACCTAAACGTTCTGCAACTACAAATCCATCATTGTGAATAGTCTTGAAATTTCCATAGTAGTCATAGTGTACCCTGCAAGGATGACAGACATGGATCATTGGTCTAAAGTGGGGGTTGAGCTGCAGGACATCTGTATCCAATATATACTGTATGAACTCTGGAAAAGTGATGAGTGATTCAGTGAGTTGAAAGGTTATCCATGCTTCATAATGCTGTCGATGGTAGCGTGTAATGATCTCTCGCTGTACGTCTAGTGGGAAAGGGAATTCACCTCTCCTGGGCTTATAGAGAGGCACCATCTTGCTGAGATACCCGGACAGCAGTCTATCTAGTGGATGCCTGACTATCATCATCTTGTAGTAGTTACCAATGCGATGCAGTCGAGATGTCATCGTCAAGGTATTGTTAGCAAGAGTGTGCTTTGCGTACAGTGGGTAGAAGTATTTTCTAGCCATCACTGAGTTTTTCCAAGTCCATCCAATACTCTTGACTGGCATTATCTTCTTGTGGATTGCAAAGGTTCGCTTCATTTCAGTGCATGCTATCTTCTCCACCCAGCAGAACATTGCCTGTGAGTCGTCATCAAACAGTAAGTGGCGATTCAGTAGATATCTCTCATGTCTGTCAGTTGGTAATGAGAAGCCAGTGATGTTCCTACTAGCACAGTAGTGAGCTACCCTTGTTCTCTGGGACTGCACACAGAGATCATAGTGACAATGAAACATAATTATTAATAATTGTTATTACCTCTACTGTTGTTTGCAATTCAGACAATGGCTCGTTGTTGTTATCACTGTCCTTCTGACTAGCCTGCAACACGTCAACTCTTGGCACTGCCAAAGGAAGTTTTGACAATAAATCGTCAGTGTTGATGTGTACGAGGTAAGGAATGGATGCCACGACAATGTCAACACACGCCACAATTATAGCGACGCTACACTAGCACTATCTTACAATAGTCAAGCAGTTAGCTAAATGAGTCATACCTATTTGTCGTTTGTAGTCTATTCTAGCGATACTTGTGAAGGTAGCTAACAGCATCACCGCAGGGATCATGGCGAGTATACCTATCGTCCTTTTAACGAGATTTAACATTGAAATCTTCATCTGACCTACATGTAGCTGTGGTCTTACCGGCTACGCAAACAGCTCATGATGCTACTGCTAGCACAGATCCACGTTATGGCGCTGACAGCATCCAGCCACACCTTCTTCACTGGCCTCGCCTCGAGTTTGTGGTTAATATTATGTTTATGAGATAACATTATTCATTATAGCTATAATAATCACTATTGTTGTCAGCACAGCAATGGATGGGTCCTCCTGAGAGAGAGAAGAGAAGAATAATGGACCAGATAGTAGCAACAGTGTAACAAGAGAGTGTTACCATCGCTCCAGTACATGCTGGCTAAGCTAGCTAGCCAGTGCATCTAACTAGTAGAGTGTGATATGGCTCACTGTTACTTGTAGTCGTGTGATTCCGTTCCTCCTCTGCCAAATCCCTTGGGCCCAAACTCAGCACTGTAACAGGGCACGTGGCAGTATGGCTTGCCGCCATGCTGAAAGAGACACAGTGTAGGGATGATGGCACAACACACAGTGTACACATTGTTACTAATGATAAATACACACACAGATGTGCTTGTGGGCTGCTTGTGATAATGGAAACAGTGTGCTTACCTCAGCATGGCTTCCTGGAGACAGCGTCTTCTTGCAGCGAGCACACTTGAGGCAAGCGGCATGCCAGTCCTTTCCTAGGCTAGTCTTGCGCTCAGCTACACGACAGAATAGGCCGGTATATTTATCACAAAGATGATGAGTTGACAAACAAACTCAGTGGTGTTTCAGGTTGCACGGGTTGTAGGTCTAACCGTTATGGTAACCCGACACGATAACACACTCACCAAAATAAACCTCTTTTCCGCACGACGGGCACTTCGGCATGTCGGTAGAAGGGCAGAAAACGGCAGAGAAGGTAAACAAAGCGTGAGAGACAATAATCACACCGAGAATCACACTAAGTCAACGCCCTTTGCCATACACGGGTTAATTTAGCGGATTGAGGGTCTGCAATTTTTAGCCAAACAGCAGTTCTGCACACGTCTCGACACGTGTTGTCATGTTGAGGACATTTCTGAACGTGCGAGTCACTTCCTTCAAAGAGGACAGCAACAAGGGATGGAAGGGTTAGCAGACAGTTGTTGAAGGTCATAGGATCATGTACTCCCTCCCTCCCTCCCTCCCTCCCTCCCTCCCTCCCTCCCTCCCTCCCTCCCTCCCTCCCTCCCATGATCCCTCGCTCGATCCCTCCCTCTCTCCCTCTCTAGTGACTCTAAGGCTCCGTCATGCCCATCATCTAATATTCCTCCTGTTCAAGCACCTTCTTCATCACCGGTTCACAGCAGCCGCTGAACTGATGCCTGCAGTGTCCACTTGCTACTACTGGACACCAGAAATAGTTGGAAAGGTTAAACTGGAGAAAACAGAAGATTTTAACCAATGCACTATTCTTGTAGTGTGGTATCGAGGTGTTACTTCGTGACAAGGCGGGATACTCGGAGACTCTTCAGCTGTACAAGCAGCTATTCCTACACACTCACAAGCTGGTCTGCCCGCTCTATTGTACCTCCTTCATGCTGTATTGTGCCTATATACAGAGAGAGGAGTTTTTTCTGGAGATGATGTTGTTTCTAGTCTCTCACGGCAACATCAAGGAAGCTTTTGACATGTTTCAAGGGTGAGACAAATCATTAATTCACTTGATTTTTATTTGTCTAATTTCTAGGGTTATTAATCAAGATCCTTTTAGGTCAAACCCACTATGTCGTGGTTACTGTGGTCTGCTAGTGTATATGCTGTGGAGACAAAAGAGAGATCAGCAACAGCTGCTGGAAGATGATGAGAAGCTATTCGACTTCACTCAAGACTCATCCATGGTTAGTTGGACTGAGTGACGTACTACCAGCTCTTTGATCTTGGTGTAGCTAGTTGCTAGCCAGACACAAGAGAACCAATTCGCTAAGCAAGCGGACCAGCATTGGAGGGAGATGGTTCAGCTGCTCCCTGGAACAGTGGGAGTGATGGACTCATTCATTCACAAGTACTGGCAGCTGCTCGTGCAGCTAGGCAGAGAGGAGGAGTCATTGGACCTGCTTAGATTCTATAGAGACCTATATCCACATCACATCAATGCTCATCGGTGAGACACCATTACTGCTCTAAGACCTGTGTAATGTGTGTTTCAGTTATCTTCTCTCTCATATCAACACTGACTTGTATGTTAAGGGAGAAAGCTCGGGAGACCTGAGAGTTGAGTGCTGGACTAGTTTAGCAGAGCTAGATCCCTCGTGTGGTGAAGTGCTACATCTAGTCAGACACAAGCTGCAAGGTGTGTTTGCCTCTCTCTCTCTCTCTCTCTCTCTCTCTCTCTCTCTCTCTCTCTCTCTCTCTCTCTCTCTCTCTTTTTGGATCTCCAACTTTTAATGAGGGTTATAATATACAAAGGTGGAGGGTTAGACTTAGTCCTGAAAGTGCCTATATGTTCTACAAAAACATAGCGCATAAATTCATGGGTCTAACACGTGTGTGATGTGATATAATACAGAACTATATTATTATGAAGGGGATAGAGGCAAGCTTGTGATGTTCCTAGACTTGTAAATGTCAAAGGATTTGGTGATGACTGTTTTTATAAGTACCTTGAGGAGGCCTTTTGTTTGTTGTTTTTGTCCCGGTGTCAGAGAGATTAAAGATTTTATCGTGTTTGTAGATATGAATCCTCTTGATCCTATTTCGATGGTGACGAGATTTGCTTTGTAGCCAAGCGTTTGGGGATAGTGTAGGAGTTCTTTGTATTTGACTTTTTTCCGCTTGTGCGCTGAGGAGCATAGCGTGTCATAGCAGATGGTCAGTTCTACGATCACGACGGCCTTTTGCGACTCAGACCAGTAGATAATGTCAGATCGTAAGTCGCCAAGCTTGATACAGGGTGGAGGATTGTATTTGGACTTTGGTAGGTCAGCGGTTAGCTGAAAGTCAGGTGGTAGGTTGGAGCAGATAAAGTCTGAAAGGGACTTTAGGACAGCATCGTGTCTTTTGTTATAGCGCCGTAGCTAAAGAGCAACACTGCAGTTGTTTGGGACATGGACCAGGGACTGGGTGTGGCTGCAAAGTGGGCAGGAATCGGATGGCTTTTTCTTCTACAAAAACAGATTTTGGTTATGTGGAAGACAGTCTTGAGCAGCATTGAGGGCAAATTTCATAGTGGAGTCTGGTAGTTTTGATACTACATCGGCCCACAGGGCTGCCTCTAGATCATCGTTAAAGGTTTGACCTTGTTTAAGGAGGCCCTTTGAATGGTCTAGCCTTTGCTGGTGATCTCCTTTTGTCACTGTGATCTTCGCCGTTTTTATTAGCTGTTGCTTGTTTAGTTGGGGCTGTTGTGCTAAGATAGATCTTGCCAGGGAGAAAGGCTTGAAAGTGCTTCTCACCAGCTTGGACTCTCTTTCTGCTTTTTTGTATGCCAGGTCTTGTACACATCTATCAGAGGAGGAAAGTAGCTGGCTGGCTTTAGAAACTTGTGAGGCTTTGTAGGAGGTAGAGATAGCTGGTAAACCCAGACCACCGAATTGACGCGGAAGGTACATACGGTTAGGGTCTGCAGACCTACAGAGACCACACCATTTTTTGAGAAACCTGGTTGCTAATGGATCAGCCTGTGTGGTCAGCCATGTACGGGAGAAAGGATGGATTAGCAGCAACCAAGATAATCTAGGGCAGACAGCACGACTGTAGAGCATGACCTTTTGTGACCGTGATACGAGTGATCTGTCGACTTTTGACATTAAAGTTGTAATTTTATTTAGAAGCTCTGATTTGCAGTGTTGATGGTCGGGTGAGATGGTAACACTGAGTCCAAGGAACTTTATGGATCCTTGATTTAAATATGGGATCGGCTGCTGGTTGAGAGATAGACTGGGGTTAAAGGGTTTGCTGGAAGAGGATCTTATAGCCAATGAACAGCATTTAGACACTTTGGGTTTAAGACCAGACCAGTGTAGCCAGCGGTCAACCAGGTTAAGCTGTTGTTGGCTGTTTGCTGGACCATTAGCAACCAAACAGCTGTCATCAGCATATTGGAGAAGAGAGAGAGAGAATGATTGATACTAGAGAAATTGTAGCCAAGCTGGGGCTGGTTGGTGATGACATCGATTAAAGTGTTTATGACAGTGTTAAAGATTGAGACTGATAACGGATCACCTTGAAACACACCCACCTTGAAAGGGATGAAAGAAGTGTTCCAATGTTTGGATGATATCATGGCAGATAGATTGGAGTATAGATTGGTGATAATTGAAGATAGGTGAGGTGGAGCATGGTAGTGTCTAAGAGAGAAATGGATGAGATTGTGAGGGACACTACCATAGGCATTTGCTAGATCTAGCCAGCATAGAGATAGAGATCTGTGACTGGCCTTGGCGTCTGCCATTACAGACAGCAGCTTTTGTTGGTGTTCAATGCACCCTGGTACATTATTAGCGAAGGCCTTTTGGACATCGAGGTTCAGATAGTTGTTAGTAACCATGAAGTCGTGCCAGCGGTGTTTGATGATATTAGTGTATAGCTTGCTTAGGCAGGGGGTTAGAGCGATAGGGCGGAAGTTAGCTGGGTTTTTGGCATCTTCTGAAGCAGATTTTTTGCCTATGAGACGGACGACCCCGACATTCCATGCTGCAGGGACTGATCTCGTTGTCCAGCATTGGTTAAAAAGGTAGTGTAGGGCAGGTGTTAGTGATGGGCACCTTTTGAATATAGCATATGGTAATTGGTCAAGAGGTGATGGGGAGGAAGAGGATCTGGATTTGTGGATGTTAAAAAAGATTTCTTCTGTTGATATTGGACAGTCATCAAAAGGGTAGGAAGGAGGGGCTGGTTGTGGTAGCCAGGCAGGGGTGGTGTACTCATGGTCTGTACCAGAGTAGGTTGATGTGAAGTAAGATGTTGCTGACTGCTCAGAGAAAGCTGGGGAGATAGTAGCAAAGGTATTGTCATCGAGAAGGTCTTTTGAGAAACTCCAAAAATTGCAGGCACGCTGTTGCCTATTAGCATTAGATGACTTAGCGTTTGAGAGAGATTGATGACGGACTTTGCTGTGTTGTCTAACTAGCTGATGGTATTGCTTAGATAGACTCAGAATTTGTTCAGGTGGAAAGTTGTGTGACTTAGCATACCTGAATTGTTTCCTCACATCGTTTTTAAGAGATCTTAGTCTTTTCATTTGTCTGTCGTGACGTTTGTGTTGTTTGTTTGATGTATTTGACCTAGTTCCATGCTTAGAAGCTAGATATTGATATAGATCGTGACAAATCATGTCATTAGTGGCGTTAACGTCAGATGATTGTAGTACTTGAGGTACAATGTAGACATGACAGAAAGAATCAAGCTCAGACCACTCATGTGGTGATTGTGGCAGGTTTACTGGTAGCAGCTGATTTGTAGATGTAGTGGTAGTTGATGGTTTATTATAGCAGATCTTGATTGTTGTAGATGATTGGTTGTGTTTGAAGATGTTGGGGTTGATGAGGAGGTTATAGTGAGAGAGGGGTCAGGTTGTGGTGTCATGGGGTGCTTTGCAGGCTCAACTCTCCCACTGTGCTGGTTAGTAAGCTGGGGAAGTGATGGTTGAGTCGAATTATCAACTACCACTAAGGTCCAAGGTGTTTACATTTGGCGCTTTTTTGGAGATGGGTGTCTAGTCTTTTAAAGAACTTGTGGCATTTGAGGCATTGTGGTTTACTAGCCTTGTTGTACTTAGACATTGTCTTTGTTGACAGTAGATGAGTGTAGTCCCGCCCTTCTCGTTGTTTACAATACTGGAGGTGGTTTCCCAGATGCTTGAATAGTAGACCACAAAAAGGGCAAGGGCGTTCCATGTTGGTGATATGTTTCACTAGTTGACTATAAGGGTAGAGGGTTGTAAAATAGAAACTTTTAGCTCACAACAAAGATGTAAAGATTGCCAGAGAGGCCACTAGGGCCCTCAGTTTGCAGCTGCTGTTCTCTCTCTCTCTCTCTCTCTCTCTCTCTCACTCTCTCACTCTCTCACTCTCTCACTCACTCACTCACTCACACTCACTCACACTCACTCACACTCACTCACACTCACTCACACTCACTCACACTCACTCTCACTCTCTCTCACTCTCTCTCACTCACTCTCACTCACTCTCACTCACTCACTCTCACTCTCACTCACTCTCACTCACTCTCACTCACTCTCACTCACTCTCACTCTCACTCACTCTCACTCTCACTCACTCACTCTCACTCACTCTCACTCACTCACTCTCACTCTCACTCACTCACTCTCACTCACTCTCACTCACTCACTCTCGCTCACTCTCACTCACTCACTCACTCTCACTCACTCTCACTCACTCTCACTCACTCACTCTCACTCACTCACTCTCACTCACTCTCACTCACTCTCACTCACTCACTCTCACTCACTCACTCTCACTCACTCTCACTCACTCTCACTCACTCACTCTCACTCACTCTCTCTCACTCACTCTCACTCACTCTCACTCACTCTCACTCACTCACTCACTCTCACTCACTCTCACTCTCACTCACTCACTCTCACTCACTCACTCTCACTCACTCTCACTCACTCTCACTCTCTCACTCACTCTCTCACACACACTCTCTCTCACACACACACTCTCTCTCTTCCTCTCATGTTGCTGTACAGGTAACCCTGACTATCCAGATGTGTTTCATAAGTTACTTCGCTATCTTGATTATCCTCACAATGGTCTCTCTGGTAGTGCTGCATGGGAGCTGCTATCCACAGTACAGGAGCAATGGTTAGCCATTATACCACACAAGCACTGCCTAGTACCTTCACTCCTCTAGGCCTGCATACAAGACCAGTTCCCAATGGACCTGTCGCTTGTCATGGTGGAGAAAACTCTATTGTAACCATGTTAACATTGATCAATCATGATCTATCACTGTATTATTGAGCACGGCTAGCTTCCTGCAAATTCAAACCTGCTTGTTTATAAGCACCGTACTGTTCCACACACACACCTGGTAGGTAGGCAGCAGTAAAGTATAGCTTCCTGATAGCTACATGAAGCATGTGCTGTGAGTCCAGCAACGGTCTTAGTATTGTATCATGAGTCCGTGGTTATGGTTTGTTCAAACAGTTTATTCTGTCACGATTGCACTCTTGTTGGCTATTTTAGTCATTACTGCTGAAGGTGAGTAGATACTTTAGGTTGGTTTGTAATCAGAATACCATGAGCAGATATAGAGGCAGTACTGAGTGGGTCTGTAGTACAGTTCCAGCAGGAGACTAGATATTGCCATATCACTGAACCAAAGAGAGCGCTCAACATATCTCATGCTAGACACATTGATGTTGATATGGGCTCAGGCAATGTCTATCTCACAGCAGGTCATCCCGACCAGCTACACTGCCTTGATCAACACGGAAGTGCGCTATGGGTCCGAGCTGTCCCTGAGGCTGGGGGTGTGGCTGTCAGCAATGGAGTAGTGTACGTATCGTCAAGACAGGGTTCTCTGGGGGTTCTGATGTTTGAGACTAGGAATGGAGGATATATTGGAGCCTCTCTGATCCACACAGCGTACACTGACCTAGCTTCATCCTCTACAAGACTATTTGCTCTGTCAAGGACTAGTATTGATGTATACTCCACTACTAACCCACAAGAACCAAAGCTGATTCACATGATAGTATATGATGATCCTGAAGATGAGTCACTCAACATCACTACTAGTACTGATGGACACCTGGTAGTGACTAGCCATAGCTTAACGTCACCAGCTATATTCAATGGGGAGGGACAGCCTGTCATTGTGTGCTGTGTGCAGCTAAAGAATACTAAAGTGTCTCTTCCTCATTCTGTGTATGTACAAGGAAGGCAGTTAGCAGTGACTGAGCCGTCACAGGGTAAGCTAGCTTGCAGCATTGAGTCACAGGGAGCCCCTATTGGTGCAGCCATTCACCCAACGGGTGATATCTGGGTCACTTCAAGAGACCAACAAACTAGTGTTGTAATCTATTGAGCTAATGGACGGATCAAATTTTGATATAAAATTAATTGTTAAAATTCTTATAAGACAAACTGAAAATAGACGGTTTCACCGGATGGACGGCATTACTAATAGCGTATTATTTGGTGATAGTATAGGAGTGATCTGGTGCAGTTTCTGTTAATAGACAGTCCAAGTGAGCTGTTTTAGTCTCGAGTTTATAGTGAAGGTGCTGTCTTGTGATCGAGTAGTGATTTGGGGGCAACCATGAAATACGAAGATAGATAGTCGAGGGCACCCGCTAACAATCGCTTGTATTCCATCATCAGTGACGTTGATACAGTGACTGATCTTGAGCTCCTAATGACAGAGAGAGAGAGATGTAGCTAGCTAGCTGAGGTATACTTACCCTCAGATGAGTGGAACATGAGCTGCGAGCAATAGACACTAGACCATCACCAGATACCTGGAGAGAGAGAGGGGGATAGAAGAAGAGAGAAAGGGATGGAGGAAGAGAGAGAGAGAGTGAGAGAAAGAAGGGAGGGAGGAAGAGAGAACGAGAGCAAGAAGAGTGAGAGGAATACATGACAATCATACCAACGTTGCTGAGGCTAACCTTAGTTCCTGAGAGACTAAGAGATTGCAGATGTGAGCACTTGCCAGCTATAGCTTGTACGCCTTTATCAGACACTAAGTGACATCGACCAACACTCAGAGAGACCATCGTGGAGCAGTGCCTAGCGAGGGAGAACAGGGCAGGGTTGTCTAGCAGTGTACAACCATCCAGCTTGACCACTTGCAGTCTCTGACAGTGAGAAAACAAGTGAAGAAAACCTGCATGAGAGAGAGAGATGGAGGGAGAGCGAGAGAGAGAGAGAGAGAGAGAGAGAGAGAGAGAGAGAGAGAGAGAGAGAGAGAGAGAGAGAGAGAGAGAGATGGAGAGAGAAATGAATAATTATGAAGAAGTGATGTAACTGGCTAACTAGATGAATTGATATTATTCCTGCAGAGTCCATGCTGTACTCCAAGATCCAGCACCACTAGCTTGCGGCATAGTAGAGCCATCTGGTGCAGACACTGGCTACTGATGTTACACTCTCTCAGATCAAGGTCCATGACGTCATCATGAAGAACCTAATAACGTGACCACAAAGAGAAATGGCGGTTAATTACGTAGGCGTGGTCAGTAGCCATTGGAAAACCCCTGCAACAGGGAAAGTCCCAAAGCGGACCACACCGCTACCTTTCTATTTCACAAAATACACACCATTCTTTATCCCGGGCCTTTATGCTCACCAAACTAACGTTCCTTTCACAAAGTAGCCCTCGCTTGCCCATACACTGTGCTACTCTTGTCTTCACGTTGGAAGGTAGGAAGCGTAGCTCCTGCTCGAACAACAGAAACTCGTTCAAGACAACATGAAGGGCAGCATCGAACAGCGTGGAGACCAGCATGAGATTTGTCTGCTGCAGGCGAACTTGTAGCTTTAAAATATCCGTTAATATCCGAGCGTGAGCGAACAACAAATGTGGGCGTTGTTCGTGTACGGTCGTAGACAGCTCCGAGGGACCGAGTCCTGCAGTGAAGTTGAATTCTGAGTGATCAGTGATGTCGGAGTCAGATTGTGAATCTCGTAGCGGGGCGCCTCATCAAGCTGATGATGATGGACGAAATAATTCTTGTTCTGTACCAAATGTCACTCTACCGAATCCTGCCAAGAGGTATCGACCTCTTTTTTCCCTAGAATCAGGTTAATGATGAACCGCTGATGCATGCACCCTCGTAGTATAGATAGATTCAGTAATATGTTTGAACGGTTCAACTTGACTAAACTGTACTAAATATGTTGCTATTGGCAGCAGCCCTGCCTGCAGCTGATTAATTGTTATTTTAGTGATTGCACTGGTAGCCTTAAAAGTTATTGAAACTCCAATAAGGGTACTTCGGTAGTTGTTGTGCAAATTTCGTGCAGAAGCATTTGCTCTGAGTGTTATGAGTAGAACCGACTATGTACACTGTCAGGGGGCGGCGACTCCAATGAATCAGGTCAAATTGAAATCAATGAATCAAGATCGCCTAACAGCAAGAGTCAAGAAATCAAGAGTGCATTTTGGTGCAGATCAGCCGATCAAGAACTGACGATCAAAATAGTATATTTCCGTGCACGCCCGCACACGACTACAGCATTTCCATACTCAACCGTATATCCATAATATCTCGTGAATTTGATCCCGGTTGCCGCCCTCTGCACTGCCTTGCACAGAAAGTAAACAAATAGCTGTTAAAAATATTATTATGCCATCTGGCAGCTGTTTGTTTCATAGCTGAGTGCCGGTGTGTATTTCATCTCACTGCTTCATTGATGATGCCTCTGTGTGAAGCTTATACTTATTCTTTCGCATGTCGTATATAGTCACATACACTGATGTGTTTTGAACCATGCTCACAGTTTGCTCTTTTTCAACAGTTGAATCACCAACAATGCTTCCTGATAAATTCAAACAATTCATTCTCGATACCAGTGCAAAAGTTCCTGTTTCTTTGTCTCTAGTGACAATGTGTAGTCTCCCTTCTGAAGAAGAGTCAGTAGCCAAGTTTGTCAAAGATTTTCTGAGCTATAAGCTTTCGCGATGTGGCGAGAAGCTTCTAGAGCCGGAAAAAGACAGCGGCTTTGCCTTCCAAGAGTTTTCTGTTGTCAATACATCATGTGGCTCTTGGAATTGGCATCCTTTCACTAAACATCATGAATACATGTCCTGCTTTGTACACGCTTTAGAGCAAGACGAGGGCGAGAAAAGATTTGGTGTCAGTAAATACAAGCAATGCGTGTTTGAAAGCGATGCTCTTGATGATTGCTTTTACGATTTCTATCGATTACTGAGCTCACTCTATCAAGATAAATCAGTGTCTGCTGAATCAATGATACAAGAAGCACAAAGTGGTGCTAGATTGTCGTTCGTCAACATGTGGAACATTAGCTTCAATCGTTCCATCCTTCACTTCCTCAACCTTCTCAGAGGATATTTACGACTCAACTTTCCTGTTCTTGTCATAAATCTTCCTGAAAGTGGTCAACTTCTACTTGAGAAAGAGAAGGTTAAAACACCTCATGAGCCATTCTTGCAGCAATACACTCAAATGCAGCATATCCTTCAGTTCTCTCACTTGGCCAGGTCGTTGGAATGTGAAGACTCTTGCACTCATGACTCAGAGGCAGAAAGATGCAGAAAAGATTTCTGTAAGATTGTTGCTTTAGTCAAGCCAGGGTTTGAAGCATCAACCGCCGCCATTGATGAGTTAAACGAAGAGTTCACTAAAGGTGCTGAAAGATTTGGTGTATCTGATGTGCTCGATTGCAGACCAATGATTGTTGGTCCTGATAATACCACTGGGAATGGCTTTGAGGAACTCAAGCAAGCTATTGAAAGCCATTGTACAAGCCGACAGCAGATCGAGCTACCTCTCTCATGGATGTTTCTTCGCAGTGCTTTCTATAAGACAGGTCAGCTTTATATCAAGACCAAGAAACTGAGAAAGTATGCTCAAAAGTGCAAAATAGTAGATGATGGTGAAATCAAAAATTTCACTCGGTTTCTTCGCCAATTTACTGCTTTGGGTAGCATAATCCACATTCCTGATATCCCAGTGTTCTGTGACTATGTGATCCTCAATCCTGCCGACTTCTTTTACAAGTTGAATGAGCTCTTCTGTCCTCGCTTCAATGGAGACCTGGAGTTTGGAATCGTTTGTCTTTCCACGCTAAGGAGAATGTTTGGTGCTGATGTCAAGTTTTTCCGTAAAGTCTTGACGTCTTGTACCTTTGCAGCCGAGATTGATAGCAGTCAGATCGAGTATGTTGACAGCAGTGAAACAGAACGTGACAGCACAGGTAAAAAGAGAGGGTTTTCAATCTCAGAAAGATGTCTCTTTGTTCCAGCTATACGAAGAGGAGACTGCTCTGAGGCCTTCAAAGAGCCACTTCCTTCATCTTTGTATATCATTCATGATCGAAAATTACAACCAACCAATATTACAGTGAATGCTATCAAGTTCCTTATTTCTGAATTCGAAAAATCTGAGCTGACAATGCTGACCTCTAGTGCTCACGTAGTAACAAGGTTTCGATTCAATTTAGACACCGCAAGCAGCCCAAGCCAGGAACCACCTCGTGATACAGCTGGAGTGAGACTTGCCATGATCTCACGCTGTGACAGACACGAAATTCGAATTGAAGGTGACAAAGATGGAGACACGTGGATCAAGAGGACGATCATCAGGGCTTACCTCTCTGGTATCAAGAAATACCGATACAGATTTGAGTCACTGTTGGGAAAACAACCAATCACTCACTTTGCACTCATGTGCTCGAGTGAAAAGACTCATCCAGTCATGGGAGAACCAACTGAATGTTCTACCTGTCGAGATTCTTGGAATCTTTGGAATCACATAATAACCAATGAAAGAGATCATGCATAGAGACCAAACGTCATAGTTTCCTGTGTCCAGTGTTATCAGTATGACAGTTCATAGTTGCTTTTAATCACATTATTTTAATAATAACAATTAGCTACTGTTATCATGCACGTAGTCAGCCAACATAATCCATTGAAAACTGGATTGTTTTAATGATTTTCTTTTCTTCTAAATTGTACATTCTGTACTGAACAAAAGTTATGTTTCCACTTGGCACGACACTTCAGTGCAACTACAAAGTGAAAATATCGTGTGGTGGTGTTCTCTTCATTGTTATCTTCATTTTCATTTCAAATCTTAACACCGTATCTGTTTTGAGATATTGACTATGCAGTAATTTGCTATCTTGGTACCATGCAGCCCTTTGCAAATAATTATTATGCAAAAATGATTGTAGATGCCGCCACTGCATTTTACATACTTCAAGTGAGACCAGGGACCACCAGTAATACAAGCGATCAATAGTCTTCAAGTGGTTGCAGTTGGAGCCAACTTCAAACTGCAGTGCTAACCAGAAGACAGCAAAGTTCTGACCACAAGGTGTGTCACAGATCAACAGAAAGACCATCAGAGCATACCTCTGGTATCAAGAAACATCGATATCGATTCAAGTTAAGTCACAGTTAGGAAAACAACCAATTACCCACTTCACACTCCTGTGCTCGAGTGACAATAATGAGACTCATGACTGAGTCAGAGGAGTGTCGGCTAAATGCTTTACCTGTCAAGATTCTTGGAATCTTTGGAAAAGTATAATCACTGTACAATAGCCGAATCAAGTACAAGTATGACTTTATGGTTCTTGTTTTCATATTAATGCAGCACTTGGATGTAAGTAATACTGGAATACAAAAGTATTAATAGTACTTGTAGTCTACATAGATTCATGTGAAGAAAATGAAATTCATATTGTGCTTATCCAAACGGGCGCGGTTGTCAAGGAGGCGTTTTGCAACTAGTCTGGGCGTTGTACTGTGTACGTACTCAAAACAGAAATTTGTGATAGCATAAGCGTACATTCTTTTTCTTGTTGCGAAGATCGAACACTAAGTGTGGAGTATCATCATTTACAAGGTATCCTCGATTGTGCTACACTGCATGGCTTAAATTCAGTATAATTTAGATGGCAGAAGATGAAAAAAAGACACCTCATCACCCAGATGATGATGAAGATGATCAAAAAGCTTGCTTTGTAGGAAGTTTTAGTCATGATCCTGTTAACTACCCGTTTCGGTATCGTCCACTGTATCATTTGAACTCAGGTACAGCTACGCGTCACATGCATACACACAGCAGTATAATGCACTCTATGCTCTATTGTAAGAATAAGTCTGCTATAATTTAATTTTCTCTCAACACACAGTTCCAGAACCAACTATGTATCCAGAAGACCTAAAGAAATTGATTTTCGATGCGAAAGTTCCTATTACTTCATCTCTAGTCACAATGTGTGGTCTCCCTTCAGAAGATAATTTATCCAACTTCGTCAAAGACTTTCTAATCTACAAACTTTCTCTGAGCGGCGAGGAACTCCAACAACCTGAAATAGACCATGGCTTTGCATTCCAAGAGCTTGCTGCAGTTAAGACATCAAGCGGTACTTGGAATTGGCACCCCTTTACCAAGCAGTACGGATATATGTCCTGCATTGTGTCTGCTTTAGAACAAGATCCTGTAGAAAAGAAATTTGATGTAAGGAGATACAGACAAAACGTATTTGAAAGTGATGCTCTCGATGATTGTTTCTATGATGCCTATCGATTACTGAGCTCACTCTATCAAGATCAAGATGATTCAGCTAAATCAATGATACAAGAAGCACAAAGCGGTGCCAGATTGTCGTTCGTCAACATGTGGAACATTAGCTTCAATCGTTCCATCCTTCACTTCCTCAACCTCCTCAGAGGATATTTACGACTCAACTTTCCCGTTCTTATTCTCAATCTTCCTGAGAGTGGCACCCTTCAACTGGAAGGAGAACAAGTCAAAATTTCTGAGCCATTCTTGCAGCAATATACTCGAATGCAACACATCCTTCAGTTTTCTCACTTAGCCAGGTTAATAAAATCTGACACATCCGGCATTCAGGCAGAAAGATCCAGGGAAGATATCTGCAAGATTGTTGCTTTAGTTGAGCCAGGGTTTGAAGCATCAACCGCAGCCATTGATGAGTTAGAAGAAAAATTCACTGAAGGTGCTAAAAAATATGGTGTATCTGATGTGCTCGATTGCAGACCAATGATTGTTTGTCCCAATTCCAAGAATGGCTATGATGATCTTATAAAAACAATCGAATCTACTTGCCTGAAAAGAGGAGAGGAGCTAAAATTTGAAGTACCTCTTTCTCATATTTTCCTGCGCAATGCTTTTTTCAAGACAGGTCAGCTATACATCAAGACCAAGAAACTTAGAAAGTATGCTCAAAAGTGCAAAATATCAGAAGATGGTTTCACTCAGTTTCTTCGCCAATTTACAGCTGGGGGCAGCATAATCCACATTCCTGATATCCCAGTGTTCTGTGACTATGTGATCCTCAATCCTGCCGACTTCTTCTACAAGCTGAATGAGCTCTTCTGTCCTCGCTTCAATGGAGACTTAGCATCCGGAATCGTTTCTCTTTCCACATTAAAGAGAATGTTTGGTGCTGATGTCAAGTTTTTCCGTAAAGTCTTGACGTCTTGTACCTTTGCAGCCGAGATTGATAGCAGTCAGATCGAGTACGTTGACAGCAGTGAAACAGAACGTGACAGCACAGGTAAAAAGAGAGGGTTTCCAATCTCAGAAAAATGTCTCTTTGTTCCAACTATACGAAGAGGAGCCTGCTCTGAGGCCTTCAAAGAGCCACTGCCTTCATCTTTGTTTATCGTTCATGATAGAAAATTACAACCAACCAATATTACAGTGAATGCTATCAAGTTCCTTGTTTCTAAATTCGAAAAATCTGAGCTGACAATGCTGACCTCTAGTGCTCACGTAGTAACACGGTTTCGATTCAATTTAGATACTGCAAGCAGCCCAAGTCAAGAGTCATCTTGTGCTACAGGAGTGCAGGAACTGTCTGATGATAGCGGAGTGGAACTTGCCATGATCTCACGCTGTGACAGACATGAAATTCGAATTGAAGGTGACAAAGATGGAGACACACGAATCAAGAGGACGATCATCAAGGCTTACCTCTCTGGAATCAAGATATATCAAGATCGATTCAAGTCACTATTAGGAAAAAAGCCAACTACTCACTTTGCACTTGTGTGCTCTCATTCAGTCACTGAACAGCTGCACACTGAATGCTCTACCTGTCGAAATTTTGGGAATCTTTGGAATAAGATAATCACCGAGGAAATGCGTGCATAGAATGATTTTGACACTTATACATTGCTGTTCTTGACACTATTCTTAGTTACATTATTACTTAATGATTTCCCTTCTAAATAAAACACTTTGTAGCATGATTGCTGTCTTCGCATCATTTTCTATCCACTGTGACACTGTTTATATAAAATTGAAGCACTTTCGATCCGACAAATCAACGGTTTATTTTGAGTCCACTCCACACTCAGTACTAGTACTGTAAACAGTGGGCGCGTCCAAGCACTGCAGCTAACAATAAAGCTAGGGGCGCGTTTCTCCATATACCCAGACATGCCAACTCTCACGCATTGCGCGTGAGACACACGCATTTGTAGTCCATCTCACGCTCTCACGCAGACAAGTGCGAATGTCACGCATTACAGCAACGAACTATATAGGTTAGACGACGGATCGAGGCAACTACGGGATTTAGAGTGCCGCGGGAACCGATGTATAGACGTTCTACACCAGCTATTCCAAACAAAAAAAAATCATCCATACTCTAGCTCAGTCATTGATGACCTTTTTGTTGACGGTGAAGTCCTGCTCTCTCAAGAGGGAACCACTCAAGGCGACCCTCTTGCGATGCCTATGTACGCTCTCGCCACCATTCCCCTGATTAAACAGCTTCAAGGAGACAGCACTCAAGTCTGGTATGCGGATGATGCCGCTGCTGCGGGAAAAATATCATGCCTACGTGACTGGTGGGACAAGCTCTCTCTTCTTGGTCCAAAGTTTGGGTACTACCCAAACCCATCAAAATCCTGGCTTATCACCAAAGAGTCTTTCCTCTCTGATGCAAATACCATCTTTGCTCACACCGGAGTTAACATAACATCTCATGGAAGACCTTATCTCGGTGCTGCTATTGGGACCAGAGAGTTCGTTGCCTCACATGTCAACTCCAAAGTCGAAGAGTGGATCTCATGCATCCAACACCTCACCACAATTGCCAAATCTCAACCTCATGCTGCTTTCTCTGCATTTACGCATGGGCTGTCTAGTAAGTGGACTTACATTAGCCGCACCACTCCTAACATCAGTGATCTATTACTACCTCTTGACAATGCCATCCGCTCGTTACTCCTCCCTGAACTAACCGGTCAGCCTCCACCAAGCGACCTTCTCACCCGTCTCTTTGCCTTACCTGCAAGATTAGGAGGGTTAGGAATTAAAATTCCATCAATGGCCTCTGAACGAGAGTACCTATCCTCCATTCAGGCAACCAGTGCACTAACTAACAAAATTCTCCTCCAAACTGATAAATACAGCGAAGACACCTTGATCGCCCAACTACATGCCAAGTCATTGATTCGCAGTAATAACAGCTCCTACAATTCAAACACAGTCAAATCTATCTGCTCTCTACTTCCACAATCCCTCAATAAAGCTGTCTCCCTTGCACAAGAGCAAGGCGCTTCCACCTGGTTGACTGTCCTCCCTCTCGAAGAGCATGGCTTCTCTTTACATAAAGGTGCCTTTCGTGATGCTCTCGCTCTTCGTTATGGCTGGTCCCTCATGAACATCTCATCACACTGTGCCTGCGGAAACAAACTTACCACTGAACATGCGTTTTCTTGTGCAAAAGGTGGCTTCCCTTCAATCAGACATAACGAGATCCGAGATTTAACAGCTTCTCTTCTCACCGAGGTCTGCAATAATGTCTCCATCGAACCAGAATTACAACCCCTCTCAAGTGAGACATTTCATCTTGCCTCAGCGATCACTGATGATGGTGCTCGCCTTGATATTGGAGCTGATGGCTTTTGGGGTAGTTCTTCCCAGAGAACCCTCTTTGATGTGAGAGTATTTAATCCCCTCGCACCTTCAAATAGCCATACCTCCATCAAGTCCTGCTATCGCAAGCATGAACTTGAAAAGAAGAGGGCCTACTCGCAGAGAGTAAGAGAGGTCGAGCATGCTTCTTTCACCCCCCTCGTCCTATCAGCTACTGGTGGGTTTGCAAATGAGGCAAAGACCTTTTACAAGCGGCTGGCTTCAATGCTTGCTGATAAACGGGACCAACGCTACTCCACCACAACCTTCTGGTTAAGATGCCGCATCAGCTTCTCTTTGCTAAGGTCAGCCATCAGATCTCTAAGGGGGTCGAGATCTTCAAGGGGACATGCCATCAGACCCTCCACTACTTCCACAGATGTCATTGTCTCCGAAGCATGTATTTATAATTAAATTATTTCTCCAAGACACTGTCTTTATCTCTATCTATTAGGTATCTTATCATAATTATAATTATATCTATTAGAATTAAAAAAAAAAAAAAAAAAAAAAAAAAAAATGTATAGACGTTCCGAGCGCGTAGCGCGAGGGCGTCTATTTCGGTTGCCAAGGCGCTCTAATTCCCGTAGTTGCCGATGATTCGTCGTCTAAGGTATTTATACTACAGCTACATGGCAACAATAAACCGACGCAGATATTTTTTGAAAAACAATGGTTGATGACCGTCCCAAAGCTGCTAAGTTCCTGCAGTATGAGCGTTTCTTCTTGCTCGAAAACACGTGCTGTGACCCGGCTGCCACACCCACAAACGTTCAATGTAACTACCAAAGCTATTACCTGTACAAAAGAAACTCATGACAAAGGAAAACATGACCATGAGTTCCAGCGGAAAAATATGAGTTCCAGCGGAAAAATACGAGTTCCCGCGGAAGAATACGTGATTTATTATCCTCCAACTGACCAATCAGATTCTAGAATTACATTGAACTGTAGTATAACCACACCTACTAGGTGTGATTACTACGTCAACGCGTGGTGTGCACGTTGAATTGTTGTAGCAAAAACTCTACTGGCAGGCTTCATTCCGCTACTATAACTACAGAGTACTCTGCTGTGTTAACAATCAATGGCTTCAACAATAACAAGTGATTCTGAACTTGAAGAGGGCAGTAGTTCTAATTTGAATGTTTCACCATTAAAGAGAGGAAGAAGTTCAACTAGTCATGCAGATTGTGATGATGATGATCATGAAGATGAACTGAGTGATGCAGATGCTGAAGAAATTGCTAGCAAGAGGAGGTTCAATGGAGCAGCTATATATAAAACAAAGTATCAACAAAGCATCAACTATATATCAACATTTCCCAAACTTGCAAAAGTTGCACTTGTTATTCCCCATTCAAATGCTGATGAAGAGCGCATTTTTAGCATGGTAACAAAGAACAAAACAGTGTTTCGCTCAAACCTTAAGCTTGATGGCACATTGGGAAGTATTCTCAAAGTAAAACTGGCCAATTCTGAATCATGTACCACATTTGAACCACCATCTACTGTCTTGGAAACAGCAAAGAAAGTAACAAGACAATACAATCGTGCTCACAAAAACTGAGAACAGTATCATCATACGCATGTCATGTGAATTATTAAAATTTGAAAGCCCTGAAAGGCAGTGAAAGCATGTCTCACTCATTTTACCCTAATCTCACTCATTTTGATTGAGTGTGTCACTCCTTTGTGAAAAAAGGGTTGACATGTCTGTATACCATCATCCTCACACTCTACGACTGGACGAATGATGGCTACCTCGAGAACAGACAGCGAGAAGCAACCGCAACAAACTATGGACAGGAGACAACCTTCTTACATACCGATTTTTCACAATACTGCAGCATCAATTATCATTGAAGCCGAGTCACATAAGTCAAAGATTGTCTTCCCTGGTCAGTACTGCATACAGCGTTACATGTATTGTAGCTAGCCTATCTATCTAGCTTGGCTACAAAGTCTTTATAAACCGCCCAATTAACAGTTTATTTTTACCACATGCAGTTCCTATAAACCCAGACATGACACAAGAGGATTTGATGAATATTATCCTGGATGATAAAAGTCTCATCTCTGCTAGAGTAGCTCTCCTGACAATGGCAGGCCTTCCTTCCATTAAGAAATCTGAATCTCTAGCAGTGAAATTGCTAGAGAAGCAATTCAAAATGAAGCATGAAGATCTGATGAGGATTGCAGGAATAAAGGAAGAAGAGAAAGAATTCTGTCTCTTTGAACTTCGTGCTGTCAAAGATGAGGGCACTGAGAATTGGCAATGGTATCAGTTTACGAAGAGGTCTGGTTATCTCTCCTGTTTCGTGTCTGCTTTAGAGAGTGGTAAGGTTCAGACAAGAGGAAAATCATTTGCCCCTCAACCTCGCAGGCAATACATGTTTGACAACGAGGCACTTGACAACTGCTTTCACAATGTCTACCAGCTGCTAAGTGCTTTCTACAATGATACATCAGCCGATAACAGCCGCAGATCTATCTCAACTGCCAAGCTAGCGGGTAATGCTACTCTCTCACTTGTGAATGTGTGGGATATTGGTTTCAACAGAACAATCCTTCACTTTCTCACACTCCTAGGGGGCTACCTCCACCACAATTTTCCAATTTTAACCCTGACCTATCCAGACGATGCAGAAAATCTCACTGAGCTCCTTGATATCAGTAAAAATGAGTTGCTCAAAGGTCTTCAGCCGATTTTGGATCAGTATTCTCGTGCAAAATTCCTACTCACCTTTTCACACTTAGGAAGGTCTTCTAAACGCCAGCACAAGAGAGTATGCCAGGTAGTGTCTACTCTTAATGCTGACAAAAAACCACAAAGAGATCAACATAAAAAGATTTCCGAGGAGTTGAAAGATAAGATCTCTAAAGAAGCCAAGGAGCTTGGTGTAGAGGACCTGATTCATGGTTGTCCATGGATTGTTGACCAAGACAGTGACGAAGATCTCGATACTCTCAAAAATAATCTCGACGGTCTCATATCTGGCGAACAGCAGAATAAAATTCCACTATCATGGTTCTTTCTTCGTAGTGCCTTCTTCAAGACTGGTCAGCTCTACATTGAGACTAGCAAGCTTGAACAGCATGCCAGAAAGTGCAGAATAACAGCTGAGCAATTTAAACAGTTTCTCAGCAGATTCACAGGGTTTGGCAGCATAATCCATATTCCTGATATCCCAGTGCTTTGCAACTATGTGATCCTCAATCCACCTGATTTCTTCCACAAGCTCACTGAGCTGTTCTACCCTCGCTTCAATGGTGACCTGCAGTATGGAATTGCTTCCTTCTCTACTCTACGAAGATTGTTTGGTGAGGATCTGCAGTTCTTTCTTGATGTACTCACCTCTTGTAGCTTTGCTGTCGAGATCATCAGTAATCGCATTGTGTATGCTGATGAGAAAAGTCGTCTACCGATTGCCGAGCCTTGTCTCTACATACCAGGCATGCGTACTGAAGTGGCAAGTGAAGATGACAGACAAATTCGAAAGGATTCTCTGCTTCTTTTCTACAAAAATGCTCTCTTGCCAACTCACACTACAGAAAATGTAGTCAAGTACCTTCTTCAGAGTAGCAATATGGCTAATTTATGTCTCGTTACTTGCGATTGTTACACCATAACACGTTTTGAGTACTATTCTCATCTAACGCAGAATCTGTCCACACCTTCAACACCATGTTCACCACCTGATGTAGAGAAACAGCCACTGTCAGAGCAAGATGCAGCATCAGACCCACCAAAGGTGTCTATAACAATGATTTCTCATGGCGACAAGAACGAGATACGTATTGAAGGTGACAAAGAGATCGCAACTGACATCAAGAAAGAAGTGGTTCGAGCATATCGCTATGCTGACAAAGTTTACAGCGATAATCAACAAAAGCTCCTGGATATTGAGTCAGAGTTCGAGTTTGCATTTGTCTGCCAAGTAAACCCAAATGAGCACCACACTATCGCTGGTGACACTGCTTGCCCGGAATGCTGTGGGAAAGAAGAAGCATTCAAGAGAATGTGGGACATGTGGAGACAAGTGTTCCTCGAGACTAGAGAGTGTTAACTACAGTTATATATAAAACTTGAACAAATAGTACACTGCATAGTATATCCCATTTCCCCAAATCTATAAACTTGCTATACTACATGCAACTAGCTCATGTTTGATGCATGATTGTATTGGACTATTGTGACTGAAATACTTTTATGGTCATTATCATTATTCATAATCTTATGAATATCTGAATTACTGACCTTTATACCTCACTCACGATAGCAACTTTGATAAACTAGTCAAATAGCAACATCATAGCATTCTTTTACTGCTGCCATGGCTGAACAACCACCTGTGAGTGCTCTTTATTATTCTTGCACTAGTCTAAGGTGCTACCATTGTTTTTACAGAGAACTAATGGTGAAGCAACTGATCAGAGTAGTACAGAGTCTGATCCATTTTACTGCAGTGCACACTCAGAGGAGAATAAAGGAGAGGAAGAATTTGTTTCTTCTTCAGAAAAATACTTTGACTACAAGACAATTACTGATGTTGAGAATATTGTTAATATTGATGATTCTATACCATACAATCCAGGTAATCTTCACTAGCTGCATCCATGCATTCTATTTACCATTTTTGTTAATATACAGCAACAGAGGTTTTGAAGTACGATACACTAAAGAGGATGTTGCTTAGCGAACATGTTCCAGCTGTTCTCTGTCTTGTCAACACTACTGGTCTGCCAAAATCATTGAAGAGCGTTACAGTGAAGACAGTGATAAAGAATTTTGCCAGAGAAGAAGTAGATTTCAAAAGCAAGCCAAAGTGCCTAGCTGTCTATGATCTCACAATTCTCTCTAGACACCCTGATCAACCACGAGGTTACACATGGAAGCTAAGCTCAAAGCGTTGTGGAGTAGCTTACTTCATTCTATCCTACCTAGTTCGCCGTGATGCATTGCATGAACAGAGATTTTGTCTTGAGCACATTCCTGATGAGCATAAAAAACTGTTCAACAGCAAAATACTCAATCGACACTTTCACTGGGTATATAGAGATGGCTTGGTAAACTATAGCTGTCTAATGTCGGATTCCGGTAAAAGGCAGTTATATCGATCAGGAGTCAGTCTCATTCGTATCTGGGATGCTGATGGTGCAAACAAAGCCATCCATGACTTCCAACATATCGTGTCTAGACACTTCACCAGAAACCTTCGTCTTGCTTTCTTTCGCCTTGACAGAGATGCTGACAAGTTCAATGAACCACTCGATACCACACTGGTACAGCACAGACCATTATGCCGTGAGCAAACATGTCTACAATACCTTCTCAACACTGTTAGTCCATCAGGCAATGAATCAGATGAACAAGCCAAGGGTACTACTGTGATGGTTGCCACAACTCATGAAGATAGCATAGACATGATGAAGCTTGAGCAAGCCAGAGAAGCCATTATGAAAGCTGCCAGGGAACAACACATTGATCATGTTGTCTATGATGAGTTTCTTCATGGCAGTGTTGGTATCAAACCAGATACACTCAAGCAACAGCAAGCGATTTTGGAGAAAGCTGCTTACTATAACTTGAAGTACACAGTCAATGTTCCTCTCAAGTGGATCTTCCTCCGCAGTGCTCTAGCTGGAGAAAAGAAACCCAAGCTGTTCATTGAGATTCCTCAGCTTCGTGGCCTTTCAAAAGAGCTGGAATTCAATGACGCAGAATTTGAGAACTTTCTTGCCACATTCACTAGCTTTGGCAGCATCCTCTATTGTCCAGAGTATCCTCCTCTCAAGACCCATATCCTCACTGATATTCCTAAATTCTGTGAGCTCCTTGACCGCCTATGCTATCCAAAACCAGAAGACAGCGCTAGATATGCAGATATTTCAAAATATGGAATTGTATCCGAAAAAGAAGCAGCTAGTATTCTTAAAAGTCTCTCTGATCATCATCTCATTGATCATTTTATGAAGGTTTTGCTGTCACTCGGTATGGCTGCTGAAGTTCCTAAAAATCGTCTTAAAGGTTGCTCACTATCTGAAGAAAGTTATTTCTTGCCCAATGCTCGCAAAAGTATGGAAGCTGACACGCAGTTTCTACAAGAGTCGGTCTATATAGTGGTTACCTCTAACCACAACCCACTGGATATTCAAGCCACTCTTGTTCGCTCCATCTTAAAGGAAATTAAAGAAACATCTTTGGAAGTCTCTATGCGGTTCAATACCTCGTGTTTCTCCCTTGCTGATTCAAACACTCACCTCACACTCGTGTTCCATCATAATTCAGTGGAAATCAGGCTCAAGTCTGCTGCAAGCATCGATGAATTAGAGCGACTCCAATCTCAGCTACTCTTGTACTGTAGCCATGCTATGGATCAACACAGCGACCATAATAAGGGCCTTCAATGGTACATTGGGCTCATATGCACTGCGGGCGATAAAGAAGAGCTAACATTCCATTCCATCGAAAAAGAAGAAGCCTGCAAAGACTGCATGAAAATATTAACACCACTTCAACGTAGTTGGATTACAGCCTCTCAAAAGGTGAATAAATCATGAATGCTTGAATTTTTTCATTATTTTAATACTCTACAGCATTTTATTCAACATGTTCACAGCTGCCGGAGCGAACCACGACTATCAGAACTGTTCAAGATAGCCGAAGACCTGTCAAGTCAGGACGTTAGCAGTGAAAGTCTTGCTAGTTGCCTAGGATTGACACCAAAGCAGTTACAAATGACAGCTGATCTAACTGGTTGCGATAAGATTATGATGATACTGCTAGTCTGGAAGCAGACGAGACAACGACCATACCAACCACTAGATCAGCTCCTCAAAAAATTACTCAAACCACCAGTAACTAACTAACTAAGACAGTCATAAGAATTTATTGTTATCATAATCATGATGTATATCTTGTATAAAGAAACAGTGGAAATTAAACAAAAAATGAAGTACGCTGAGAATAATAATTATTTTGGGAATTGCACAGCTTTATGTGCATTCAGATAAGCAGTTTAAAATTGAATTTAGCACTTGGTGACATAGAATAATTATAGTTCTTTTACAATGTAGTAAAGCAGCTGCTAACATTAAAGGTGTGTCCACACTATGTAGTGAATGCGCATTCGATCCGGATCGAATGCGCATTGACTGCGTCCACACCTAATGCGCATTGGCTAATCCGGTTCGAATCCGGATTCAGCTCAATCCACCTCCAGAGGTGGTTTCGATCCGGATCGCGCAATTGCGCTTTGCGCATACGGCCAGAAACGAGGTGCGGTTTGCTCTATCATGTGACTGATCGAGGCGGAGTTGTCTGCCAGTCTATCTACTTCACTGTTTGTTACTAGTCTGCCAGACTCCCACGAATACTGGGCGCTGTTAGGTCCATACTGGGCGCTGTTAGGCGAATACTGGGCGCTGTAGTATGCTTACGTTCGTCTTCTCCGTGCTCGTGCATGAGCTCTTTCCCTCAGCATCCTACGCGAAACATTGGACGTTCGAGTGCGCCTGAGAGCCATCCATAGAAAGAACAACACAGCTAGCTAGTGCAGTTCGCGGTACCGCCATCCTGTGTTGGTATACGCGTGACTATCATGTGCAAACATGCATGTTGAAACCGCTTCGTCAGTAGTACTACTAGTAGTGTGGACGCGATGAATGCGCATTGAATGCGATTTCGATTCGCATCGATCGATTCGGTTTGCAAACCGGTTCGAATCCAGTTCAGGTGTGGACACACCTTAAAGCATGCCTAATTATTACAGGTTTTGCTGAACTATACAATAATAACTAATTAACACTATCTATTACTTGTCTCCACATGTCCCACATTCTTTTGAATGCTTCTTCATTTCCACAGCATTCCGGGCAAGCAGGGTCACCAGTGATAGTGTGGTGCTCATTTGGGTTTACTTGACAGACGAGTGCGAACACAAACTCTGGCTTATGATCTGATCCTAGCAGCTTTTGTTGATTATCGCTGTAAACCTTGTCAGCATAGCGATATGCTCGGACTATTTCTTTCTTGATGTCTGTCACATCTTGCTCATCATTAGTGATACGTAACTCGTTCTTGTCACCGTGAGAAACCATTGTTATAGACACTGGTTCTTTACGAGATGTAGCCCCTAGTTGCCTCTCTGCGATTGGTGGAGGTGGCGTTGGAGCCTGAGGGGTTGGCATCAATCGTTTTAGATGAGGATAGTAAGCAAAACGAGTTATGGTATAACAGTCACAAGTGACAAGACATAACTTGGCTCCAAGTTTACTCTGAAACAGGTACTTGACCACATTCTCAGTAGTATGTGTTGGCAGGAGACCATTCTTGTACACAAGAAGCAGAGAATCTTTTTGAAGTTCACTTGTTTCTTCACTTGCCACTTCAGTACGCATGCCTGGTATGTAGAGACAAGGTTCAGCGATCGGTAGACGGCTCTTCTCATCAGCATACACAATCTGATTGCTGTCTATTTCAACAGCAAAGCTACAAGACGTGAGGACATCAAGAAAGAATTGTAGATCCTCACCAAACAATCGTCGTAGAGTAGAAAATGCAGCAACCCCGTACTGCAGGTCACCATTGTAGCGAGGGTAGAACAGCTCAGTGAGCTTGTGGAAGAAATCGGGTGGATTGAGGATCACATAGTCACAGAACACTGGGATATCAGGAATATGGATTATGCTGCCAAACCCAGTGAATCTGCTGAGAAACTCTTTGAATTTATCACCTGTTATTCTGCACTTCTCGGCGTGTTTTTGGAGTTTCCTAGTCTTGATGTAGAGCTTGCCGGTCTTGAAGAATGCATTACGAAGAAAGAACCATGACAATGGAATATTAACTTGCTCTTCATTAGTGAGATGATCGAGTCTTACTTTGAGAGTATCGAGATCATCAATGTTGTCTGGATCAATGATCCATGGTGACTCACTCATAAGATCTTCTGCTCCTAGCTTTTTTGCTTCTTCTGAAATCTTTGCTTTCAAATCTTCAACAATCTCTTGATGCTGATCTCTTTGCGGTTTGTTGTCAGGATCAAGAATGCACACTACCTGGCACACTCCTTTGCGCTGCTGTTTAAAGGACCGACCTAAATTTGAAAAGTTAAGCAGAAATTTTGCACGGGAGTATCGATGTAGAACTGGCTGTAGACCCTCAAGCAGCTCGTTCTTGCTGATATCAAGTAGCTCAGTAAAGTGCTCCACATCATCGGGATACCTCATGGTTAGAATAGGGAAGTTGTGGTGTAGGTAGCCCCCTAGGAGCGTGAGAAAGTGAAGGATTGCTCTGTTGAAACCAATGTCCCACACATTAACAAGTGAGAATGTAGCTCCCGCGAGTTCGTCAGTCGGTATGGACTTGCCACAGTTGACAGACGAGTCTGCATTGTAGAAAGCACTTAGCAGCTGGTAGAGAATGTGAAAGCAGTTGTCAAGTGCCTCGTTTTCAAACATGTATTGCTTGCGAGGTTGATAGGCAAATGACTTTACTCTTTCCCGAACTACATTATTGCTCTCTAAAGCAGACACGAAGCAGGAGAGATATCGAGATCTCTTACTAAACTGATACCATTGCCAACTCTCAGAACCTTTATCTTTGACAGCACCAAGTTCAAAGAGACAGAATTCCTTCTCTTCCTCTTTGACATCTGCAAGCTTCAGTAGTCTCTTACGTTTCATGCCAAACTCTTTCCCCAGAAGTTTGAGCACTAATGGAGACTTGTCACATGAGGGAAGACCTGATACTGTTAATAAAATCGATTCAGCAGAAACGAACTTGTTTTCATCTAGTATCACGTCTCTCAGCTTCTCTGGTGTCATGTCCGGGTCTTCAGGAACTGAATAAAGACAGAAATGTAGTAGTTAAAAATTTGCAATGTCATGTTTTACCATTCGGGACGAGCGGTGGAAAAAATGACTCTAGATTCTTAACAACCATCACACTGCTGCCCCCTCGAGTCGAGGGGCGATGAGGAGGAGGTTCACTTCGAACATAGACCGCGTTGCTTGTTGCCATTCTCGAAAGATAAGCTAGCTGCTGACTGGGGTTCCGGATGAGTACCGGTGGAATTCAAGGCTCGTCGTAGGCGGTGCTGCAGCTGTGCTTGCGTGGGCGTTGACTCAGTTCCAGTGCTGCAACGACATCATGGGCAACAAGCCAACAACTCGTGCTGGCGGAGGGTCAGTTCCTTCCGAGGAAAGACAAGGAGAGAAGTATGTTCGCTCGCTACTGGAGGACCTGCGACAGCAAGTAGATCAGTTGAACGTGGAGAAAGGACAGCTGTCGGAGAGGACGAACCGACTGAGAGGGGAGAGAGACGTATTGCTAGAGAACAAAGGACAGCTACAGCAACGTGTGGAGCAGCTAGAGGAGCGGGTACGGCATCACAAACGCCATGAGCACAAGCTGATCGAGGAGAACAAGCAAATGCAGGCGGAGAGTGAAGAGGAGAGAGTCAAGGAGCTGGGACACGTGTGTCAGCAGCTCCAGCGAGTCACTCAGTTGCTGCAGCGACTGAACAGACACGTGCAGCAAGGCACCAAACAACGACCCAAAGAAGTGAGATGATAAGCAATGTCAGCTAGTACGTAGCTGCAGTAATTATAAGTACTGCAATAATAATTTACGTGAATTGTGCATGACGGAAAAATCGTCAGTGAACGTTTAATACTGAAGTAGAGCATGTAGCAAGAATGACTGAGTCGTGTCTTCAACAAATCAAGGAGTTCACCTCAGTCTGCGCGTGCAGTGGTTAGCATAGGGACAAAGGAGGAGTGTGTTAGAGGAATGAGCAGTAGACACTGTTGTCACTGGTAACAAAACAAATGCGTTTAGCAAGAATAACTAGTTTAAATAGACCACTGAGGTTTATAAGTGTTTCCTCTATTGTAGATACAGCTTGTAGGGCAGTTACATGAGCTGATAGAGGTGAGATACAGCATTGCTCAGCAGATAATGGCTATAACTGCATGCTCCTCAGGAGGTTCAGAATGATCTGTTAATGAGATGCGAACTGGAGGTGAGACACGTAACCCATGATGCATTGTACAGGTATTGATATCGTTTGATCCCTCTAGCCTGACAGAATGGAGAAGCTAGCTCTTGAGGCACAGGTGAGTGGAGTTCAGTAGCTAGTCACTGGTGAGGATCTCTTCTTGTAGAACTCACCATCCAATGATACTGAAGTGTCTGATGCTGCCGGCCAGCAGCAGCAATGGTGGGACTCCTCTCCATCATCCACCACACCACCAGCAATGCCTCCACCTAGCTACAGAGCCTATCCTCATGTCTCCTTCCCTCCTCCTGCCTCACTACCTCTCAGACGCCAGCTCCACTCTCATCCACCGCCATTACACCCAAGATCTCTAGCATCAGAACACTACTATAACATGGCCGTGTCTACTGGTAACCTGTTGTCCCCAAGGATGAGAGGGTCAATACAAGATAACACCCTATCACAGAGACACCGAGTGCACTTTGGTAGCGTACATCAAGTATAGTAATATGTACCTCATTCTACATAATTATTGTGATGTAGTAATAACAATGTTTGATCAATGAATATCATTATAACACAGGTTAGTACGCAAGTCTTTCAACGTGTGACAGGATTTATAATTTCGAAATTATAGCGTTAAATCAGCTGAACAGTGAATGATACCTCGCTATTACAGTAACCAGAGTCTTCTTGGTCCAGTGAACTGAACATCACTCTTGCAATCGACGCAGTAGCAAGTTGTATCGTGACATTCGTGACTGAACTCAACATAGTGAACAGAACCATTGGTAGATTTAGGGCAGCGAACAGACATTTTGTGTTTAATTTTGGGACAGTAGCTTCGAACATGATGTAGCACTTGAAGAAAGAGAGACTTGAAGCATCTGTGAACAGTGCATTCAGTGGTGGCTCCTTCGATACGTACCTCAACTACTTTAGTAAAGTAGATAATCTTCACTTTAACATCAGGGTTTTTAAGTTGGAAACAGATCATGTTATACTCCTTGCAGTGATTGACTTCAGGAATGTTGTCATCATTAAAGCAACTATCAAGATAGCGTAGGAAGAGAGCCAAGGACTCAAGAGGCAGGAACATGGTTGGCTCAATCATTAGAGCATCTTCATCTGACCCAACAAGATCCTTACTGTAGTAGGTCCGAAGAGAGGGAAAGAAATAGGCGTCCTTGTAACGGAAGTCAGGTGGTTCTTCATAAGGTTCAGGAGACGCACGAGATTGAGAATCAGAGTTTGGCAGTAGCTTAATCTTGCTGCAGAGGTTGCCGATGAAGAGAGCGTTCATGAAGACAGCGGCTTCTTTACCAAAGACAGCTTCAGCAAGACATTCCGTAATGATACCGTATTGATAGTGATAACGAAAATCAGCTTGAGCTGCTGCACTGAGCGTCACCTAATGAACGAAAGTACATGAAAGATAGAAACAAAGGACACACACACACACACACACACACACACACACACACACACACACTCACACACACACACACACACACACACACACACACGCACGCACGCACACACACACACATCACACGCACGCACGCACGCGCACGCACACACCTGGTCCAGCTTCACATGTCGCTCCAGGTAGTACAGCTTGCTGGCTTGTTCCACAAACTCAGCTACCTTGAGAATGACATGAGCAGGTGAGTTAGCTAGCTCTGGGAAGAACATAACACTACCAACATTACGACAACACTCAAGCATCTGATGGAAAGATTGCTCAAGTAAAATGCCACATGATCGAGCAGTAGCTGCCATTTTAGACTTCAAAATGTGAGATGACGGGTATCGATAGAACAAGCTACGCAGGAACATGAACCGAACAGGAAAGGTTGTCTCGATATTTGACTGAGCTAGCATAATCTTCTCAATGGCTTCTCGGAACTTGTTGATCTCTCTCTCAGCAGCTTCTCCTTGTTCTTCATCGATACACACAGCAACTACATTAGTATCAATGGTGTCCGTGATACCTAGCTTAGTGGATTGATCACTGACTCTACGACTAAGCCTCTTCAGAGCCATCTCAAGGTCCTCGCCTTTATTACGCTCTCTAAACTCTTTGGTATGCACACCAATGAGTACAGCTTGAGGCACCATATCACCACCACCACCACCAGCACCCTGTGTGTCACTGCTATACCACTGCTTCACACCAGCCATTAGTGTCAAGTAGTAGAGACGTGACTCAGCCTGCAGCACGGTCCGGTCATCTTTCCAAGCACTGTAGTCATCCTTTTGACTGAAGTCAGGATGATCATTGAGATTAAAGGCATCTCTCTCTAGATCGCACACATCAATCACTACAAGGGAGTCACTGTAGCTAGCCATGCTTGGGAAGATATCGTATAGCGCTCTGTTGACACCAAGGTCCCATATATTGACCATTATGTCACGAGACAAAGCAAGTTCAATAATATTGCCTTTTTTCTTTGCCTTCTCAACATGATCCTTTACTGCCAGGTAGATGTCTTGGAAGTGCTTTTCAATATCAGGATCACGGATCTTTGGAGAAACAGCCTCACCGATACGTGGTGGCAACTCTTTCAGGAACACAGGAGACCTCTTTAACTCAAAGCAGCGCCGTACCAGAGCTGACGCTATATACATTACAGCACACTCAATTCCTTCAACATTCTGCCACACCCTCTCCTTGGTTAGAGGATTCTCATGAACTACAGCCTCGAACATCTGAAGGTGACGTTGGTCTCCACTAAACGATGGAGGGCTACCGTCACGGGACAGCATTCTCTTGACTAGAGTGGTCTTATAGCAGTACGGTAGACCAGCAATGACTACATGACCAGTAGTCAGTGTAGCCGTGTCATCGTATATCACCTCCCACAACACCTCTGGTGTTACTAGTATATCAGGATAATCTGAAAGACATCTATGTATCATGAGATCAATGAATGATATAACACTTACCAACTTGCAATGTAAGTTTAGGATCTGTAGCTTGCTTGAGCTCCACACTACGCAGCGACTTCCACATCTGAGGAAGACCAAGAAATTTATTCGCAAGCCTGCTTGATCACTGATTCCATACCTTAAGCTTCTCTTCAAACTGCTTCTGGGCCTCCTTCTCTCTGGTCAATGTTCTGATCTGCTCCCTCCTCAGTTCATTGCCGTGTTTCTCTTGCAATAGCTCCTCCTTTAGCTTACAGTTCTCAGCAACCATCTGAGGGAAATATGCCTACATCACGGAGGGCAGAACAGCAGCTCACTCACTCTCTGAGTAGTCTGTCTAGCCTCAGTGAACTGCCGCTCTGCTTTCTTCTTCAACTCCTTTAGTTTCATGTATTCTGTCTTTTGTTTCTCCTGTGATAGTACCTCATCTAGAGTATCAGGCAGCTCAAGGCTTTGAAGGTGTGTAAGATCATTCACTCGAGCCTGGAATAAAGCGGCTCACAGTAACACACAACTCAATGCTACACATGAACCTCGAGGTCAGCAATACGCTGGTAGGATTCGTCAAGCTGTTTCTTGAGTTGTACCACCTCTTCTGATTGAGCTGGTTTAGCATGTTGCAGCTTCCTCTCTCTGGTCTGGCCGTTGCTTGATCGTACCTTGCTGAATATTGATCTATTGCTGTCTTGCTCATCTTTGAGGATCATTTGTAACTGCTTCAGAAATGGATCATTGACTTCAACCTAGTCATGTTATGAATATGACCAAACAATGCAGTTTGACTGTTTGTACCTCAGATGCAGATTGTGCTGAGTGCCAGCTAGAGGAGTTTTCACTAGGAGATTTTTGTTCTGTTTCAGAGTGACTAAATGATGCAGCCTAGAATTGAAGGAACAGTTATTCATGAATACCACCATAGCTCGTTCAGCTATTCACTGCCATTATCACTCACACTATGATGGCCTGGTTCTTGAACAAGGATAGAAGTTAATCTAACCGAGTCACGCTCACTAGTGGAGTTCAGCTGCCCGGATTGGCTGCTACGCTCTAAACACGGCTCCATGTTTAGACTAATGATATTTAAAGGGGGGAACCCCGGGGAAAATCCATACTCATTATATCCAATATGCACGCACGTGGGGTTTTGAGACTTGCTTGTGGACGACTCACCGTCACTACCAATGAACTGTCATCACGAGCCGTCTCTACTTGCTCCCAGCTCTCTAAGCGGTATAGACCGCCTTCGAAGCGCCGTCCAAATCAGTCTCCTAGTCAAGGAGACGTAGCTCCGCGGGTTTATCTCCAGCACTCTTACAGACCTCTACCCTTGCAGATGGACGTCGCTCTGCGCGCTCTGAGAGCCTACTCGTTTGCCGAGGAGCCAGAGACAGTGGCTCTAACCCTGCATTGCAACATGGTCATGAAGGCTGTGAGTTGGCATTAATTAGAAATGGAGGGAGTTTTAATTGTATCGTGTAGAACAAGCTATTGCAGCCGTTCAGAGCAGCTATTTCTTACCCTCACAAGTTTGGTCGACTGCAGAGAATACTGTTTATTGGAGAGGTAAATCATAGTGCTTACAATTTCAATAAACTATTGCACTGGTACCAGCTGTATCTAGCTATTGCACTGGAACCAGCTGTATCTGGCTATTGCACTGGAACCAGCTGTATCTGGCTATTTTTACAATAATTTCTGCGCTACACAGTTACACAGTGATTGCTGTTATGCAATCAACCCATTGATTCAACTGGGTGTGTCTACAATCACTGAAAAGTTTAAACTGTCTGAATCAATTACTAGTTGTTTTAGGTGGCTTCTGCCAACCTTAGGTAGCATATGAGTCTAAATTTCATTGAAATTGGTGCTAAAATGGCTGATTTACAACGGTTTTTGTGGCGGTTACTGTGTGATTTTGTTCTCCACTAACTTATGTTACATAACTGGCTTCCTGGTTACAACGGCGCTGTTGCGCACTTCGTAGCATATAGGTGCAAAACAGCGATCTTGAGTATGACACGACATCCTGAGCTACTCTGGACTGAGAAGTCCTGATTGCCATCAATGTGAGCAAGTTACCCATAACTCGTGGACAAAGTGTTATATCGAACTTTCACTATTTCAAAAGCGAGATAACATATGTACTGCAAGTTTCAGAGCTGTTTAGTGTGCACTGCAAGCAGACAGATAGAATGACTGACAGACAACGTAACTACAGTATGCTGCCTTGTTGCTGCGCTCACCTAGACTTAATGAGTGTACTGATGTATAATAACGATATTCATAATTAATTTTATTCTATAATGCACATGCATGCATATTCTTGTTCAGTACAAAATGTGACCCTAAAAATGTAATTGGTTGAAGCTCCACCTATCATAATAACTGTATGCACCGCACATATTAACAAGTGACTGGCTTAATGGTTCGAGCCAGGGTTCAAATCCACTATGTTTGAGATTGACCCAATCTCAAGCTGTAATATTTAAAACAGTAATATTTTAATTTCTGCTTGCGATTGGGTCAGTATGTGTGTTTGTGAGAGAGAGATAATTTCACACATGGCTAGATCATGTCTCATTACTTGCTGCTGCAGGATGAGGAGTCAATGAGATTAGCACAGGAGGCTGGAGCTGATATTGTAGGCAATGAAGATATTATAGACAAGGTACTGTAATACACTACATCAACTGCTTTGATACACTACTGTGTTCAGATTAAGAGCGAGGAGCTCACCCCGGATGAGTTTGACATGTGCCTGTGTAGTCCACTAGTGTATGAGGCAGTCAGGAAATGTGCAGTGATACTGAAGACCAAGACACCAAGCCCTCGTAAAGGTGTGACACCCATGACAGCCACCACTAGGAGAACCATCTGTCTGTGTGCTGGTAGGTACGGTTGTAACCACTGATGGAATAGCTGAGGCTGTGAGCAAGTTCCAACAAACCTTTGAATACAGAGTGACACCAGATGGGCTGGTTAGCTTGCCTGTTGGACAGGTAAGTGATAACTGTTACTAACTGTCCTGTACTAACTGTTACTAGCAGTAACTCTCTCTCTCCCTCCCCCTCTCCCCCCTCTCTCTCCCTCTCCACCTCCATAGCTTGATCATGCTGACAGCAATGTAGCTGACAATGTAACAACACTAGTGGATAGTGTTGTTTCTCACAGATCACCAAACATGTCCTTGAGTAAGCCGTTATTATACAGATGCTCTATCTAACCGTGATTTCTGCAGCAAAATTTCTCAAGAGAGCAGTGCTGAGCTCGACTCTTGGACCTAAATTAGATGTAGTAGTAACGTAGCGCTAACGGGGTTGCACTTGTATGTAATCAGCAATCACTTTGTCATGTTATTCATTGGCGCGTGCTGTTTTCGTGCGCACGAGCATCCATGGATCCTTGGGGAGCGTGCAGTGCTTGTTCACGGGCAGTCGTGTAAAGCTGTCGACGCCTGTACTAATGCATCAACCGTTGCAGTATCGTGCAGATTCTCTGTAACTATTCACTAAAGATGGCTCAAGGTTCTCAAATCGCCAACATGATGCAAAACGCGCCTAGTCTAACGACTATGGTGAAGGCTGAGTGCGAGCAGCGCGGTGTGCCCTGGATGGAAGCTATGATGCAGGATACCGCGGCCTCGGCTGCACACATAGAGTATTCGTTTCCTGAAGAACTAAAATTTGCAGTGAAGGTGCGGATAGTCGCTACAGCACACACTTGACACTTCTCTCAAAACTGCTCTACTAGCTCTGACTACCTTATAGGTTAATTTGGCTGATTCCAAAACCGCTTACAAGAATCTAACGGACGGTCTGGTAGACAAGACTGCTTTCCTGGAGCTGTTCAAGATGGATCCATATTGTCCATCAGATCATGGCAAGGCAGCAGCTCACCCACTGCAACCCTTCACTGATGTGATCAAGCAATGGAAAAGTCCTGAAGTTGACAATGCAGATCAGTAGCCGTGTACTAATGTTAGATCAGATACTTGCAGCTGTATATTCATAATATTACTGTCCTTTTCAAATACACATGTACTCAGCTAAGTTTCTATGGTTATTGTCACACGTTAGGTAACACTCTACGCATGAGCATTACGATACAGCAGACAAGAAAACCGTGTCTACTTCAGCTGAAAAAGGAGACTTGATGCATTAGCACTCTAGCGTGTGTGTTAACTATGAGAACAGCAGATAAAGCATTCCGCTACATTGATCAAGCACCGATTAACAGCATAATTGACAAGATGTGGTCATGTCAACAGGATCAGTAGTAACATGACATGATTCATTACTTACATTATAAAATCAGGTACAAAAGTGACTTTAACAACACAACGATGAGCATAACATGATTCAATAACAACACACAATCCAGACAATAGTTGATCTTGATAAAGTAACTTATAATGATCATAACCTGTTTTAATAACTTGTACACGTAAAATTTCAGCATTTTGATAATATCGAACAATATACAGTGTTGCACAAGACACTGCTGGGTGAATACTTCTGATACTAGTCTTTATAAGTGAGATTTGGTGACTGATGATGAACTCTAAAATGGTGCAAGCTGATTGATCAATGGAGAACGTTGTGGTGGACTATTTCAGTGAGAGCACGAGAGATTAGAGGGTCCGTGGAGCCAGCGTGAAGGCTAGCTAGAGAGAGGAGCAGAGGCTGGTCCTTAGGGGGTATGCTGGAGGGGAAGGAGAGGGAGAGTTATTATGAGTGTGAGAGAGGGAGGAAAAGAGAGGGAGAGAGAGAGAGAGAGAGAGAGAGAGAGAGAGAGAGAGAGAGAGAGAGGATAGAGAGAGTTGCTGTCAAGAGTCTCAGCAGTGAGAGGCAGCTATAAAGAAACAGTGCTCACTTCATGACAGAGAAAAGTTTTGCTAAATTTGTCCTAACGTCATGACGTGAATTATCCTCTAGTAGAGAGGAGGCTAGCATCTGCCCCTGTTCATTAAGCTCTAGTAACTTGTCCTCGAGATGCGATAAACACTATGGAAGGAACAAGGACCAGTCAGCGATTAAACAATAATGAACTCACAAACTGAGAGGTCATCTTCATAGCCCAGAGGCCCTTCACGGACTGTAGCATCTGCTTCACAGAGGGGGCAGGGTTCATTACACCAGAGCTGATCTCGACATCACTATAGCAACAGACCACACCCATAACAACATGCACATTGCTTAGTGTCGTTGACTCACGTGGTGCGTGATGACTTAGACACAGCTATAAGCTGGCAGGTCCAGGTGTCTGTGTCAGCAACAATAGCTACACCATGTTGTACAGGATCATCAACTACTGAATGCTGAGAGAGAAAGAAGACAATTTTTAAAATTAAGTGTTATATCAAATTTTGCGCTTGCACATCTTTACCTTGACCATTGAGGATAGGTCAGTGATGAGGCGCTCCTTAAACTTGCTGACGGGAGCTGAAGTAGCTTGCAGCACCAGGTCTGGCTGATAGCTGTCACTATACCCTCCGACCAGTGAGCGACCAAAGTCTTGTGAGTGTGGCTGGACTGCTGTTGCTGCTGTGCTTGATGCTGTGACGTCCAGACTAAACTCCTCCTCCACACTGCAGACAATGAGACAGTGTGAGTGGGTGGAGCTAATGGGTGGAGCTAACTGTTCATACCTGGTCATGTCAACTTGTGTGAATTCGTTGAACTGCTCTGCAAACTGCATTCTCTCCTCCTCCATTGATTGTTGATATTGCCTTAGCTTGCGGGCAAGAGGGCCAGGTGAGACACTCATGTTGCGAGGAGACAAGCTCTCTTCAACATTGACAGAATGGTCCTGAAGAGAGAGAGAGAGAAGGAATGAGTGAGTGGATGGATGAGCGAGTGGATGGATGAGTGAGTGGATGGATGAGTGAGTGGATGGATGAGTGAGTGGATGGATGAGCGAGTGGATGGATGAGTGAGTGGATGGATGAGCGAGTGGATGGATGAGTGAGTGGATGGATGAGTGAGTGGATGGATGGATGAGCGAGTGGATGGATGAGCGAGTGGATGGATGAGTGAGTGGATGGATGAGTGAGTGGATGGATGGATGGATGAGCGAGTGGATGGATGCTCACCTCCAGAGCATTCATGTGCAAACCAATGTCACAATCTTCTTCAACGCCTACTTCTTCCCTTTTGTCCTCATCTTTGTCCTCCTCAAGGTCAGGGCAGTAGCCACTGGCTAGTGGCAGACCTCTCCAGCTGTTGTTCCGAGGAAGAAGTGACTCTACAGTGGAAGGCGGTAGAGCAGGACTGCTGTGGCTCCTGTTCTTAGGTGATAAATTCTGAGGAGAAAGCATTGATGGAGAGGAGCTCTTAGGAGGAGCTCGCGAGTGCTCAATGGTGCGAAACAGCTTCTTGACTTTAGTAGATACGTCGACTTGAGCCATGTCCGGTGAGGTGACACGAGGACTGCTGCATGGGGTGATGGAGTCTCTGGGGGTAGCAGCAGGAGGGTATGGTGTAGAGCTTGGGGAACTGGGCAGGCTGCAGAACCCATTCTTACACACAGGATAGGTATGTAGTACTAGTCCATTAGAAGGACCCTTGGTAGCAGCTGTAGTGAGGGATGACTCCGTGCCATTACACTGTGGCTGTGTGGCGGTGAACAATGTTCTCTTGCTGAGAGCTGAGTTAGGACGGGACCCTCGACTAGCAAACCCACTGCTCTGTAAGCTATCTTGTGGTTCGGTAGCTCCGCCCACTACTGGAGCAGTGTCAAACACACCGGAGTCTACGCTGCTGGGACGGAATTTGGTAGAGCTGGGGGGAGGGGCATTAGTGGGAGGAGTAGTGGGAGTGACGTGTGAGTAAGATTGAGAGAAGAATGAGCTCCCGGAGCCATTCCTGGAGAGAGTGTGGCAACCAGTGGAGAGAGAGTCATTACTGATGTAGGGTGGGTACTCCACAGGTGAGGTGTAGGGTGCGTAAGGAGGCGATGAAGTGGTGCATTGACTAGAAGGATTAAATAACCGAAACCCATTATTAATAGGACACATTCCCATGCTCTCAAATTGGCTTTCTCTGGCACAGCAGTTTGGTCGAGGATTGTAATGACAGTTGACATGAGCTGGTTTGTCTTCAGCAATCTCTTCAGTTCTTCCTTGAGCAGAACGAACAGGTGAAATGTTGCACTGGTCGTTGGGCGGTAAGCTCAGGCTACTACTGGGACAAGAATCCTCTCTCTTCCTCCCTGTCAGTGTGGTACCATCACTGCAACCTGTACCAGCTCCGATGACAGATGAAGTAGGAGACAGAGTAGCTGTAGATGGATGGACGGCCATTGGAGGCAGTTGAGCCGGCACTGAACCAAAGCTAGTTCTACTAGTCACCGACTGTGGTCTGCCTCCTCTCTGGTCAAAGCTGCCTGCTGAAGGTGACCCGGTTAAGCTTGACGCAATGTAAGGTATCTCAGAGGCAATGCTCTCGCTCCTGCTAGAGTGACGAGACCGACTGCTAGCCCGGCTGAAGCTATAGGGGTGTGGTCTAATGACGAGTGCCCCAATCGAAGAGTTACAAGCAGAGTGACGTCCACTCTCATTAACATCTGTCACGTTGCTGATGGAGTCATGTGTCATCTCACTACACACGCTATCGTCCAGACCTGACTGCTGATACAAGTCACTCAGACATCGAGCACCATCAAACTCAACTTCAGAGCAACGGATGAAGTACGAGATCACGTAGAGAAGGCGACAGATGACAGCAACATTCTTGCCCGTAATAATGGTACGAGAGACGGTTAGTGGATTAGATACCGCACCAAACAGGTCACTATATGAGAGAGAGAGAGAGAGAGAGAGAGAGAGAGAGAGAGAGAGAGAGAATGAATCAGAGAGTGAGTGAGGGAGTGAGTGAGTGAATGAGTGAACGAGGGAGCGAGTGAGTGAGTGAGTGAGTGAGCGAGGGAGTGAGTGAATGAGTGAATGAGGGAGCGAGTGAGTGAGTGAGTGAGTGAGCGAGCGAGGGAGTGAGTGAGTGAGTGAATGAGTGAGTGAGTGAGCGAGGGAGTGAGTGAGTGAGTGAATGAGTGAGTGAGTGAGTGAGTGAGTGAGTGAGTGAGTGAGCGAGGGAGTGAGTGAATGAGTGAGTGAGTGAGTGAATGAGTGAATGAGGGAGTGAGTGAGTGAGTGAGTGTCTGAGTGAGTGAGTGAGTGAGTGAGTGAGTGTCTGAGTGAATGAGGGAGTGAGGTATTCTTACCCTAATTGTGCCCACAGTGGATTGTAGGAATTTGACTCAGCTAGTAATGTATGCTGGAAGAGAGAGAGAGAGCCAGGAGGTAATGTGAAGGTCTGCAGTAATATCCAGTACTCACTGATTTAGGCACCATCTTGTCATGATGGCGTCCTGCGGCGGAGCTATCTGACTTATTGACAGTGAAGACCCAAGCGAGGTGGTGAGCCAGCACTGATGTGACCAGTGTCGAGAGGAAACTAGAGATAAGAGATACAGAGCTATGATCATAGCTGAGCACAGGGACTTACTGTTTAGTGTCCTTCGTATCAAACTCATTGATGGTACCGATTAGCTCTCTCAGCAATTTACCACACACCTCTCGTCTGGTGTCAGGCTGTCCCACGATGCTCAGCCACACAGGATCCTGCAAGACAAGAGATGGTATCAGTAAGGATGAGAGAGATGTGACGTACCTTCATCCTCGGAGCATTGTGCAGAGCAATGAAATCTTCTAGAAACTTGAGATAACACTGGACAAGAAATACACAATCAACCACAGAGGAAATGTTTGGTTACAACAATCCACACTACTAGACTATAGTGAATGTCATCTAGCAGACACAAGTCTACTGCATGTGAGTACGACCTGTTGTCACTACAAGATACCTTTATAATGTGGTCTGTTAACTGGTGTCTTCTGAATGATATAGCTTCCTCTATACCTTCTCTCAGATGCTCAAGATGAGCATTAATTAAAGGAAAGTGCGAGAACAGAAACTCTTGGAATGCTCTGTGTATGCAGGAATGTGTAACAGTAACCATGACAACAGACTAGAGGTGGGGCTTACTGTTTCTCATTCTCTCCAAGATCATGCAAATTGAATACTACGCCCAGTGCATACTTCTTGCCCCTTCTGGGATGAGACTGGAGAGAGAGAGAGAGAGAGAGAGAGAGAGAGAGAGAGAGAGAGAGAGAGAGAGAGAGTGAGAGTGAGAGAATGAATGAGAATCATGAGGTGGTGAGTGTGGTTATGCTGTACCTGTTCAGATGGTCTAAACACTCGATGGTAAAGACCTGATCCACTCTCAAAGCTGGTAGACCTAGCTCGCTGCATGCGTCTAGTGAGGCTTGATGTGAGGCTACTGCTGGACACACCAGTGGTAGAGGGAGAAGAGTTAGGAGAGATAGAGATGGGCAGAGAGGCAGTGGGAGAGGGTGGGGTAGTTATACTGGAGTGAGACTTGGACTCTGCAGAGAGAAAGACAACACAGACTGTGTCATGTGATGTATGGACCTTAGTGACCCTGTGTCATGTGATGTATGGGCCTTAGTGACCCTGTGTCATGTGATGTATGGACCTTAGTGACCCTGTGTCATGTGATGTATGGGCCTTAGTGACCCTGTGTCATGTGATATATGGACCTTAGTGACCCTGTGTCATGTGATGTATGGGCCTTAGTGACCCTGTGTCATGTGATGTATGGGCCTTAGTGACCCTGTGGTTGTCAACAAGTATAGCTAGCAAGGTTATGGTACAGTAGTCATAGGTTCATTATCAGCTGATGCTACACAATCAGGTACAGTACTTAATTCATTTTGTGACATTTTGGGAAAAAGGATTTTCCCTTCAACTCATTTTGGTTCACTGCTGTTACTTTCTATCAGGCAATGGTGACATCAACCTCATGCATGAGTTACCATACCAAGTGCCTCGTACCCAGACCGAGAGCATGGGTGTGTGGCTGACTCACCTGTGGGTGATGGTGGTCGCAGGGAGTACTGGAAGCCGTTGTGCTTTGGTACTGGTCCACAGCTACTGTCAATCCCTTGTGAAGAGGTCTCGGCTGACAGAGGACAGCTATCAGACAGGTCAGTGATGCTGCAGCTAGCCATGGTTGGTCTCCGCTGCATGTGAAACACCTTAGTGACTAGAAGCTGCTCCTGTGAGCTGATATAGTGGATCTTGAGGGAGCTGCCGGCAAGCTTCATAGGCATTGAGCCAAACATCATCTCTCCCAATAGCTCAGTATCAGACGACTAGATGGAAACACACTTGGATCATAATAGAGATTAGAGAATAATTCAGCTATCCCATAGGGGGCAAAGAGGCTTATAGGGGGCAAAGGGACATATAAACATGCAAGATATCCCAGTAGCTCACAGGAGTACTGACTGTGGTCCCAGTCTGACTGTAAACACTCATCACTTACCGGTCTTCTTTCAAGGAAAGGTCGTCTACTGCTAGTTAGTGATCCAGATAGAGATAGCAAACTGTCCTCACGAAGATTATTGCAGAGAGACTGAGTGAGTGACAATGGTGTGTATGTCTGTACAAGAGAGAGAGAGAGAGAGAGAGAGAGAGAGAGAGAGAGAGAGAGAGAGAGAGAGAGAGAGGGTCATGATATACAGTAACAATATACTAGTGTAACTCACAGGTTCATTATCAACTGGCGGAATGATATTCACCGTACTATCAAACACTGGTTTCTTCCCTCTGCCTTCATTGTCTCTAAACACTACTAGTCGTATCCTAGTGGAGTCTAGCTTCACACCTCCTCCTGTGTGAGGCGCAACTAACTGCTTGGCTCGTAACTCTTTCTCGCTATAGACAAGGAAAGAGAGCAGTGATTTAACATGTGAGTGGGAAGTGAAGTGTTTAGTGTCATTGGTTGTGTCAACACAGTTACCATCACATGACCAGTATACCTGGAACACTACATGCTACCAGCTGCACAGTGCGTGTTGCTAGGGCGGGTTAATGATATTCACAGGCAGCTGATCCACCTTGTGACATGTTAACAGAATTTGAATATTGTTGCCGGCTATTGTACAAGACTAGGAATATCGTTAATCAGTAACTAGAGCCCTCATAGAGAACCAGCATAAAGGGTCAATCTATACCACAACTGATAAGCTATAACAGCAGCACCAATAATAGTAAACAAGTAAGACCAGTAAAGCTACTTTACAGGAATAGAGCTTACATAGACCAGTACTACTGGTAGTTTAGCTGAATTACAATAATGTGTATAGTGTTACAATCTGGTATGTACAGTTGATAGATCATGTGAGTAGCTACCTAACTTACTACATCACCATCATGTGTAGCTACAATCATCAGTCATGTGATCTACAACATAGCAGCAATATTAGGAAATAATCAGAGAGAGAAAGATCCAGCTCCACATTACAAGGGTTGGTCATGTAGGTTGGTTACATTAGCAGTACACACATACTGAGTGTTATCACAAAGAGTGATCATCAGAGACATTCCACCATGTGATCTCTATGTGGGTACAACACAGATCATGTGACCAGCCCTGCTACGATGTGGTGCTTTAGCCAGCATCATCATGTGGTGTTATTGCTCATGTGACCAATGCAGCAGCACGTGCCTCTGCTGAGTTGTAGCAATGACAAGTCAAGTACAGCTGTAAACAGTGTTAGTGGCGACTCACATGACTAGAAGACACTGTGACTAGAAGCACTCACCACGTAGCTAGGGCTAGTCATTATCACTAGTGGTCAGACGAGGAGCATGTGCAAAGACACACACACACACACACACACACACACACACACACACACACACACACACACACACACACACACACTCACTCACTCACACACTCACGGCTATTGTTAACAAGTACACGATCACATGTTGATCATGTCATCATTAGCTCAACAAGTAAACAAACATCTCTCTCTTCACATCTACCCTCCATCTCCCTTCACATCAACCCTCCATCTCTCTTCACATCAACCCTCCATCTCCCTTCACATCAACCCTCCATCTCTCTTCACATCAACCCTCCATCTCCCTTCACATCAACCCTCCATCTCTCTTCACATCAACCCTCCATCTCCCTTCACATCAACCCTCCATCTCTCTTCACATCAACCCTCCATCTCCCTTCACATCAACCCTCCATCTCTCTTCACATCTACCCTCCATCTCCCTTCACATCAACCCTCCATCTCTCCCTTCACATCAACCCTCCATCTCCCTTCACATCAACCCTCCATCTCTCCCTTCACATCAACCCTCCATCTCTCCCTTCACATCAACCCTCCATCTCTCCCTTCACATCAACCCTCCATCTCTCTTCACATCAACCCTCCATCTCTCCCTTCACATCAACCCTCCATCTCTCTCTTCACATCTACCCTCCATCTCTCCCTTCACATCAACCCTCCATCTCTCTTCACATCAACCCTCCATCTCCCTTCACATCAACCCTCCATCTCCCTTAACATCAACCCTCCATCTCCCTTCACATCAACCCTCCATCTCTCTTCACATCAACCCTCCATCTCTCTTCACATCAACCCTCCATCTCTCCCTTCACATCAACCCTCCATCTCTCCCTTCACATCAACCCTCCATCTCTCTTCACTACACAGTGCTAATCCTATACACTGGATTGAAGCCCCTTCTGTAGCACTAGTTAGCTTGTAGTTCTATCTATAGTTAGACACATCACTGCATGGATCACCAAGCCTAAACTATAATAATATTATTATACATTCCATGGTAGTTATGAAGTGTACATCGAGCTGTTCAACACTGTTACAATACAAGGCCATAGCAGCCACACATTAACTAGTCATGTGATGAGATATTGACAGCAAGCATCCTTACACAGCACATCAGGAAACACCATGAAAACAGCACTGATGTAGCTAGCTCATGGTAGCCATGAGCTAGTGTCATTAACACACTGTACTTGACTAATACAGAACACTTAATATTCACTACACATTGGTATTGCATACACAGTATAGTGCTGCAGTGCTACAGTGAGAATCAGTTTAACACCATCGTCAACACTATTGGGGGATTGTAGCGAGGGCAAGGTGATATATACTGCATGTACTGTACACTCACGCTTGCTCCTTGGGGCACTGCCGCTTTCCAGTAAAATTCTCTAATATTTTGCTAAACATGATTGTTAGCAGCTGCTGATCCTAATCCGAATGATCGTCAGCCTTGCAGGACACGCGGGACCAGAGGACACCTCACTCATTTACTCGGCTCCCTCGTGGGGCTTCTTCTGAGCCGTAATGGCGACGTGATCACGTAGATCAGCTATATGGCAGAGTAGTGGCTGCACTCTGCCGCCTTATGCGACTTGTAGTAGAAGAGTCATGTGATAGAAGGACGCCCCTCAATCAAGCAGCTGCTCCTCGTGAACGTGATTGAACACGCTCGCACTGTAATGCGCGCGAGCGAGTGTGATGCGCTTTAATTAGAATACAAGCCATGGCTGCTGAAAGTGCTTTGCTAGCCCAGCTGCTGGGAATGGGGTTTGAGCTAGACCAGATAGAAGCTTGTCAACTTGCCCTTGCCTCCTCGGACACTCCTCTCACGCTGCAAGCTGCTACTGACTGGTGGGTAGCTACCGCTTAGCTTCTATGAACATGTGACTCATCACTTCTTTGTCTCCCAGGTTGTTACGTCAGGGAACTAGCCAGCAAGATGGAGTCCGTCCTGTTAGTACTGCTTCACACCAAGCACCATCTGAGAAACCAGCCACTCTACCAGACATCAACAGACCAACATCATCTGGCTCAGCTCTGGTATCACCTGGTGCCCCTCTCAGGAGCAGGTAGTGTGACCTAGCCATGTGTGTGATGATGTTCCTCTCTACTAGGTATGATCTGGGAGAGGAATATCAAAGAGGCAAGGAGCGCTTCATGGCAAAGGAGAGAGATGAAGCAGTGAAGACTGCTCGGAGAATGAGAATGGCTGAGGCTCAGGTGAGGGCTACCCCAGAGAGAGAGGGTCTTGCTAGTGTTCATGTGCACTAGTTGCTTCTTTCTCCAGGCTAAAGCTCAGGTCAAGCAACAGATTGCTGAGGATCGTAAGAGAAGAAGTGAGCGCTCTACTAACCCTCTCCCATCACCCACTGCTGTTGCTGTACCGCCACCAGTAGCTACAGCCAGCAAGACAACTAGCTGCAGAGTACAGGTCTCCTCTCTCTATATATTCTTTTCTTCTCGGTATTGATTGCTGTGTGTCATAGGTGCGTCTGCCCAATGGGAAGGTGTTGCGCAATAGTTTCCCAGTTGATGCTCTCCTTGCTGATGTGATCAGATTTGTTCTCTCAGAGTCTCCATCACTACACTGTGTCCAGTTAGTACAGGTACTACTGTCCTCCATTGCACTGAGAGCTCACTCTCCTCTCTTCGCTGCAGCCATTTCCACATAGAGAGTTCACAGAGGATGACAGCCATTGTTCCTTGCAGTCACTGGGTCTGTATCCCTCTGCTTCTCTAGTGGTCAGTAAACAGCAGCAGCAGCAATCTGACACTACTCAGGGCAAACCAGGTACACAACTAAAGGCATGTCCGCACTAAACCCTGATCCGGATTGCCTCGATCAACCTCGCAAGGTGGATACGATCCGGATCGAGTAAAGCCACGTTCCTGTGCGCAGGTTTTGGAATGGTAAGTCCAGGCGATACGACTGTAGTGAAGGCGTCTGCAAGAGTTCAGAGGAACTCCAACGCTTCTCGAAGTGTTGAAAGAGCGTCGAAGTAAACTCGTCTTGGCTTCTAGCCTCCTTGTGCGTTATTTAATAACTACAGGAAACAGTTAGTAAAATGGGCAGTTCCACAATGCAATCTGGATTCGTTCACTCAAAGTGTTGACACAAATCGCTATACAGATTGAAGCGAATCGATGCGCATTGGCTGTAGTCCGGGCATGCCTTCATTGTAAATAATTAATCTACTTCTGTTTCATTTAGTTGAAGCTATGGATACCAGTGGCAGTGAACCTGTGACTCCACTGCTGCCTCAACCAGTGGGTGTGGTCGTTCCTCCTCAGCCCCTCCCAGTAGAACAGCATGATGATGATGATGATGATAATGATAGCAGTGATGATGATATGGATCAAGGTGATCAAGCTGGTCAACCCTTGCCTCGCCGCTTCCCAAGAGGTCTCCCTCTCCATAATCCAGGGAGACAGGTTTGACATTTGACTTACCAGACTAGTGTTAGTGCTGTCACTCATCCAGGGGCTGTTCATAGGTGGAGGTGGAGGGTTTGGGGGAGAGGGTCATAGGCTAGGAGGGAAGGAACATCCCATGAAGTATGGAGATGCTCAGGACGTGAGCAGACATGTATCAGACTCAGGTATGTGAGAGGGAGGGAGAGAACGAGGGGGAGGAAGAGAGAAAGGAAGGGAGAGAGAGAAAGGGAGCTATTCATGTTACTCAGCTCGTGTTGCTGCACAGAGGAGAGCAGTGGCTATGGCTCCCATCACTAGCAGTAAAGGTGAGGAGCTCTCACATTCTCTCTCACCCTTCCACACTCCCTCCTCTCTCTCAGTGGCTACACTCTCTCCTGCCCGACTGGAGCAGTGTTGTCTACGTGAGCTCATCAGATGGAGCAGCGTCCACAGGCTACCCTCGTGTAGCGCCCTCTCTCCCAGAGCTGCTCAGCTGCTCCTAACAGCACTAGCTGAAGCTAAGCAGCTTCACCCTAAGACACTCACTGCCTTCCTCAAATGGTGAGAAATCTACATCTGTATGGTATCTGTGAGAGGAACTGACTGTATTCCACATGGTTGGTTGGGGTTTTATAGGAATTTCTAGACAATTCACAAAGTTCACTTATCCCATGTAACTAATCTGTTCATAATATGTTGCTCCATTAAGTAAATTTCCATTCATTTAAAATACCTACATGTATAGGCATAATCAATGGTAACATTATTGTTAGAGTGTGTTCTAGTCCACTGCAGACTATGATACTGGATAGCTATAGTTTAACCACTAACCATCTGCTGGATATGGTGAAGTGTTTCTCTACTATACAACACCTCAGTCTAACATCATGTGGACTCATCACTGATAGAGGAGTCACACAGCTACTGCCACGTGAGCAAGGGAGAGAGAGAGAGAGTGAGAGAGAGAATGAGAGATAAGAGGTGTGGAAGTGAGTGAGTGAGTGGGTGAGTAAGTGAGTGAGTGTGTGAGTGAGTGAGTGAGTGAGTGAGTGAGTGAGTGAGTGAGTGAGTGAGTGAGTGAGTGTGTGAGTGAGTGAGTGAGTGAGTGAGTGAGTGAGTGAGTGAGTGAGTGAGTGAGTGAGTGAGTGAGTGAGTGAGTGAGTGAGTGAGTGAGTGAGTGAGTGAGTGAGTGTGTGAGTGGGTGAGTAAGTGAGCAAGTAAGGGGCCAAAGATGCCTTAACTTCTCTCTCTCTCACTCTCTCTCTCTCTGTCTCTCTCTCTCTCTCCTCAGACCTACCTCAGCTCACTCATCTTTGTCTCAATGGCTGCCATCAGTTGTCAGACAAGGTGTTTCAAGAGTTCAGGAACACTGGCAAGCACACCTAGAGTTCTTGGTGATACTATATTGTTTGTGGTACAGCTAGTCAGCAGTTGAAGGTAGTGAAAATGTCTCAGGTCAAGCTGACTGACCAGGGAGTGCGACTACTGCTCAGACGACCCCTCACTGGTCTAGTTGAGCTAGACCTCTCTTCAACCATGATCACTGCAGACGCTCTGACTCTTCTCTCTCATGGTCAGTACCGATAGCAGGAGCCATTGCACTATAGCTGCTCTTATATTATACAGGAGCTCCCAATCTACAATCATTAAGCATTGAATCAACTAAGGTACTCACCCACTCACTCACTCACTCACCCACTCACCCGTCATATCCCTCTCTCTCAGATATCTGATCTCTACCCTCTTCTTCATCTCTCTCATCTACACTCACTCAATCTTGCTCGCTGCCCAGTGGAGGGCAAGCTCCAGCCATTGTCTAACCTAGTCTCACTCACTAGTCTCAGCCTGGCCTCCATCCCTCTGGAAGCTGAGGAACTGGCTGGATTAGCAGGTGAGAGGACGTACACTCGATGTCAGAGAGCTATTGTTGTTATCCAGGTCTACAGCTCAAGTCTCTACTGCTCCCAGATCGCAACCTGTTTCTAGACCAGCACCTGGAGGTGATCGCTAGTGTTCCTCTCACAGCACTCAACCTATCAGGCTACTGCAACATCACTGACTATGGGATAGCTAACCTACACAGAATGAACAGGTCAGCAGACTATACTACTGGACTCGTAGTTGGAATGAACTGCACAGCACTGCTTTGTGCACAGATCTGTAATGATGCTCTCTCTCTCTCTCCCTCCTCCCTCCCTCCCTTCCTCCCTCTCTCTCCCTCCTCCCTCCCTCCCTCCCTCCCTCCCTCCCTCTCTCTCTCACTCTCTCTCTCTCTCCCTTTCTCTCTCTCTCTCTCTCCCTCCCTCCCTCCCTCCCTCCCTCCCTCCCTCCCTCCCTCCCTCCCTCCCTCCCTCCCTCACTCTCTCTCTCTCTCTCTCTCCCTTTCTCTCTCTCTCTCTCTCTCTCTCTCTCTCTCTCTCCCTCCCTCCCTCCCTCCCTCCCTCCCTCCCTCCCTCTCTCCCTCTCTCCTCTCTCTCTCTCTCTCTCTCTCTCTCTCTCTCTCTCTCTCTCTCTCTCTCTCTCTCTCTCTCTCTCTCTCCCTCCCTCCCTCCCTCCCTCCCTCTCTCTCTCTCTCTCTCTCTCTCTCTCTCTCTCTCTCTCTCCTTCTCTCAGAGTTGTTGATCTTGATCTCAGTAGAACCAAACTCACTGATAATGGGATGCCTCACCTTCAGCGTAAGTACTGACCACACCCACATGAACTTACTGTTGTGTGTTACTCATAGACTTGGTTCAGTTGACACGGCTCTCACTAGACAGCACATTCGTTACTGATGAGGGACTCATGTATATCAGTGGTAAGATACTGGTTGTTCTTACTTACTCACTCACTTACTCACTCACTCTCTCTCTCTCTCTCACTCTCACTCTCACTCTCTCACTCTCACTCTCACTCTCTCACTCTCTCTCTCTCACTCTCACTCTCTCACTCTCACTCTCTCTCTCTCTCTCTCTCTCACTCTCACTCTCTCACTCTCACTCTCTCTCTCACTCTCACTCTCTCACTCTCTCACTCTCTCACTCTCACTCTCTCACTCTCTCTCTCACTCACTTACTCACTCACTCTCACTCTCACTCTCTCTCTCTCTCATTGCATAGGTTTGGAAAATCTTGAAGATCTGAGTGTGAGTGATATACAGTGAGTGTGTGTGTGTGTGTGTCGGCATATTACGATACCTATAGAACAATCCCTTCAATTGTTGACTAATTTTACCTGATTCTGATTGATCATACATTGACTACAGCACATCTAATGTATGGGTATTATACATGGTACTATAGTAGTAGCTACCAGTAGCATCTAATGTATGGGTATTATACATGGTACTATAGTAGTAGCTACCAGTAGCATCTAATGTATGGGTATTATACATGGTACTATAGTAGTAGCTACTAGTAGCATCTAATGTATGGGTATTATACATGGTACTATAGTAGTAGCTACTAGTAGCATCTAATGTATGGGTATTATACATGGTACTATAGTAGTAGCTACTAGTAGCATCTAATGTATGGGTATTATACATGGTACTATAGTAGTAGCTACCAGTAGCATCTAATGTATGGGTATTATACATGGTACTATAGTAGTAGCTACTAGTAGCATCTAATGTATGGGTATTATACATGGTACTATAGTAGTAGCTACTAGTAGCATCTAATGTATGGGTATTATACATGGTACTATAGTAGTAGCTACTAGTAGCATCTAATGTATGGGTATTATACATGGTACTATAGTAGTAGCTACTTCACCAGTAGTATGGGTATTATAATAAGCGACTCCAGGCGACTCTATAAATTTCTGTGATGATTATACAATGGAAGGGCAAGACAAATAGATGTTTCTTTAACCCTTCAAGTGCGGACAGCAATTCTAGCCTCTATTTTGTGAATTTCACTAACCTTTCAAGCCATTAGACAGACAAAATCGCGCTGTGATCACTGTTAATATGCAAAATCAACTTGCACAACGTGCGGGCTTGTTGTCAATGACAATTGCGGTTAACCACGCCCACTTGACGATCTACCAACTGTCGTGTGCTAGAATCACTCTCACCGGAGCAAAAAACGCCGCTTGCTTGGTCAAAACAGCACGTGTGAGACAAATTTAGTGCACGTATGGCTGCCTTTTATGTCAAGAAGCCCCTGAAGACCCAGTGGTGCTAGGTAATCCCGCCATAGCTCTGCTTGGCGGGGCCGCAGGCCCCGCCAATGGCTCGCCATCACACCCCACATAGCTGTATTTGGTCTATAGGTGAAATAAACTATCTTCGAATTTTAACGCCCACTTCCGGTGACGTCAAACTTGCCGGGCGACTATAGTCGCCCGCCGCTTGTGAAGGGTTAACTAGTGTCAATGCATGGTAGAATTTCAATAATAATTATCAAGTATTGAAGAGAATTGAGATCGTTCTTGTTTCATTTCAGTGTATCTAGTAAGTCCATATTGGATGGAGCTCTCAGTCGGCTCAGGAAATTACACAAACTCAATCTTGTTCGTACAGCAATTGATGATGAAGGTGAGGCTCAGTATGGGTACGAGACTGCTAGGTATGGGATTAGAACCAATATATACATGGGATTGGAACCTGGGATGGATATGATGTTCAATAGATATGTCCAGCACACGTGTACCACTCTGTCCAGCACACATGTACCACTCTGTCCTACAGGTCTTCTTTACATCTCTCTTCCCTCTCTACTGATGCTCAACATTGACTGGACATGTGCCAGTGAAGCAGTCACACTGGAGGTGCTTAGACAATCAGGTCAGTACTGAGTGTGCTTGCGATACACTGATTGGTTCTCTGTTGCAGGTTGCCGATGTTTAGAGACTTTGAGGAACAGGAATATAGAGCAACCTGTACCATCCTGGATGAAACAGCAAGATAACAATGATGAACAGCAATAGCTATGAACGTTATTCATTTGCTATTAGCTTGACTATAATAATTAACAATCCGTGCAATAGGTTTACACAACCAACGGATGCACGATATAATAATGAGGTGACAATTACACAATGGATGCAATTATGGTAAATGCAGTGTCATTGTACTCACATTTGCAGCTGTACATTGTAGTAGCTTGTTTTATTTGTTACTCGTACTTTGTCATTTTGCATTTTTGAACGAATTATAGTGCTGTACTTTAGATACACCGCACAGTGAAGTCTTAACAATACTGATCAATGATACATTATAGTGCTGTACTTTAGATACACCGCACAGTGGAGTCTTAACAATACTGATCAATGATACATTATAGTGCATGAGTAGGTGATAAATCTTATTTAGATAAAATCTTATTAGTCTAATTTCTCTTCCTTTAGTTTTACATTCTCTTTTAGCAGATTAGCAACGTCAGCTTTGGCTAATTTGGCTTCAACTGTCATTTGCTTGAGTTTTTCTGTCAGTTCAGCGACTTTTGCTTCTTTCGCTTTTCTAAGTTGATCATTGATTTGTTTTTCTGCTTTTAACTGAGCGTTGATTTGTTTCTCAGCTCTCAGCTGGTTAGTGGTGTGAGTGATGATCCTTTCTTGGTCAGCCACTTGTCTCACAAGGTCTTGGTTCTGAATTACACTTGAGCATAGTCCTCTGTTCAGGCTGTCCACTGCATCATGCACATAACGATGTATGTTGTCATGATGTCTGTTTGGTATTGGTTCACTACTTCTTCGATAAACCTCTACAAGGTCCGTTGCTGATTTTTCCTGCACTTGTACTGGGCCTACTGGCGCTGATGCACGCCGTGGGTCCTTTGTTGTGAGTCCTGTTGTGTTGGTGCAGGTCACTGCTACTGCTGTTGGTGTTCCTGTGACAAAGTCCACGGTAGAGTCTTGATCTGATGGTACCTGTAGAGAAATTGAGGTGGTGCAGTGGTGTCAACAATGAGGGTTCTTACTTGCTCCAAAGGAGCTTCCACAAATGCACACGCTTCGTTCTCGGTTTGGGAAGGTTTCGTCGTACTAGCATTTGTCAAGTACCAAGCACGCGTTTTCTCAAGGTCTTCGATAACTTTAGCGACAGACGCAGTCGATGATGTCATGGAAAGGGCCTCGATAAATCTTTTGTAGACGTTGGCATCATTTCGTAGACAGTCCTCTATCTGATTCAGTGTGGCATCCGGGTCGGCTTTAACCTTCGTTTCTTCTCCGATTAGAAAGTCTGCGTAGACTATCGCGTTGAAAGAGCTCAACTGATGCTCAATGACCTGAGCAAGTTCGCGGAAATGTCTCCTGAATGCCGACATTGAGGCGGCGTGCTCAACAGACCTCGACAAAGCTGCCATGATCCAGAAGTCAGTGCATGCAATGCTAGCATCAATCCCAGGGTATTATAATAACACTAATTTCTCAAAAAGGCAGAAGTATTTGTGACTACCATACAAAGGTGGTGCACAAAATAATTCAAAAGCCAGGTCAACTGGTTTAATTAGTTGCTGAATCTGTGTATGCTGATTATTGTGTCATAGTTATTGAACTCTCTCTGACACCCCACTCACCTACATCATGCTGCTCGCCAGCAGCTGATGTCATCACAGTTATCTTGTTATCTGCAGAAAATGTAACACAAACCCACTGCACAGACCAATACAATTATTATTGCACTTACCTTCAGACTGTGGATATCTTAGGCAAAAATTGTTAGAGGTCGATACTCAGATTATGTTAATTTTGTGAAATAATCGTTCAAAGCTTTTTCCGGGAAGCAACTGTAACTCAAATGCACAGTGAGGAATTCTTCTACCGGCTTCAAAGTTGTCAACATCAGCTTTCGTAATCTATACCAGCTTGGTAAGGCATGAATATCAACAACATAGCTCAAGAGGAGTTACCAGTCATCTATGAGCCGACTTCCTGCTCCTCCTGATCTAGCTGTATCGTACTAGTCATTGTCCAAGAGTATTACTATCTTTGCTCCATCCTTGGTACTCTTGTTTTATATACTGAAAATTGACTTTGACTGAGATTTTTACATTGGTAAAAATTGAGCTTAATTGTCGTACTATAATACTAATTATGGCTGACTACACACACCTGCTGATGAGGAGATCTCTAACAACAACAAAGTGAAAGTCAGCAATTGAACGACTAGTAGCCATCTCAAGCACCTGGCTGCATGGACCAGCTGCTTATAGAGCTAGAGAGCTGTACACTGTACATTGCATCAATAGGTCCTGCAGTTCCTACTAGTGAAAACAGCTTTGGCTTGATGGTAGCATAGATCCCATCTTGATGGTAGCATATAGATCCCATCTTGATGGTAGCATAGATCCCATCTTGATGGTAGCATAGATCCCATCTTGATGGTAGCATAGATCCCATCTTGATGGTAGCATAGATCCCATCTTGAGGTTCCATCTTGATGGTAGCATAGATCCCATCTTGAGGTTCAAGATTAGTTGACCATAAGATATTTCTAATCTTCAACAAAACCATCATTTTGACAATTATAGCACCATACGGCGCCGATTGGTTGTGTCAATAAAGCTATTATTTTTTTAATCCGATAGCACTGTTGCATTTTGGTTATACTTCTCAAGTGCCAGAGCAATCTGCTCCCAAGAGACGCCGAGATCTCTCAAGCCATGAGCTAAAGAGCTCTATCTTGGATCGGAAAAACATGTTTGAGAGGGTATGTGAATTCACTGGACTAGGACTACTGTCAAGGCCATAACCAGGAATTTCAAGGAAGATTCTTTTGTAAAAGTTTTTGGGAGGCACAAAGCAGTGCCAAAAATTTGCCTAATTAATTATTCATGACAGGAATGTCAATTGATTTTGCAGTTAAAAATTCTCACAATCTGTCTCCAGACCAGCCTAGACATGCTAATACAGCAAGCTGCTTCGATTTTGGCTAAGAAAGTGGACCTTTCAGGAGACTGGGCGGTTCTTCCAAACCCTGGGCTTGCTACCATAATTTTGTGTTCCATTGCAATCCCAGCTTTGGCACAGAATGTTCAGTAGCCATCATGCAAGTGCATTCATTGCCCTCATAGCAATACCAAGACCCTGTCAACAGTGAGACTTTGATTCAACATAACTTTCAATACACACTAGACAAGTTATTTTCTCTGTCACGTTATGGTCACATTAGTGTGATTTGTCAGTACAGTCAGTCAGTCAGTCAGTTGGTCGGTCGGTCGGTCAGTCAGTCAGTCAGTCAGCACACTTGATGCAGTCACGTCAGTGTGTTGTGTTGCAGATCTCAAACTAAAAAAAATATTCGTCAAGAATCAATTCATTATACTGGTAGTATGATACAAAGATGAATCAGGTACTGTACAACTGATGTTATAATGACAACCATGAAGATTGAGAGGATAAGATGGGTTAATGTCACGAGTATAATAAAAAATACAACTTTGGCATGAGATTTCAGAAAGACATAAGTTATTATTTTTAAATAATCTAGAGAACTGTGAATAGAGTGATACCTTATCATGAGTTTGTGGCGGCAGGTGACGGAAGAATGGCACTATTAGGAATCATGACAGCTACAGGGGGTGGAGCAGTAGGCGAGGCTCCTCCCTGGGTCTTGGGTCGCTTGTTCCTCAGTCCAACCTCCTCTGGTGGGGGATCGGCTAGCATCACCTTCAACCGGACGCCATACACCTCCATACCATGGAGGGCAGTAATGGCTGCCTCAGCAGCAGAGCGACTAGTGAACTTAGCATAGCCATAGTTCTTGCCCCTCACCATCCATACATCAGTGAGAATACCAAATCTACTGAATATGTCACGGAGCACATGGTCAGCAGGTGGCTGAGGGTTGCAGATGAAGAACACACGACCATCGTACTCAGAGCTGAGAGAGTGGCGACGCTGACGAGCCATTCCCATAGGACGCACAGGAGAGACAGAGCGTACAGGAGACCTGACCGGGGAGTGAGGAGCAGAGTGATAGAGAGGACAGGCCTGGTCAAAGGTAGGGCTAGGCGGTCCATATCGTACATTAGGTGGATCTTCAGCATACTTTACGATCAGCTTGATACCAGGAGGATACTCAAAGCCATTCAGCTTCTCCTTAGCATACATGGCGGCATTAGTTGAGTTGTACGTGACATAAGCAAAGCCACGAGATTCGCCAGTAGTGTGGTTACGCTTCAAATCCACGTACTCCATTCCAGGGACAATATCGAATAAGCGAGCCAGTTGTTCTTGAGTGACAGATGAAGCTACTATGATGTAGAGACGGCTGTTAGCTCCAGGCTCAGCCAGGGCATTAGCAGTGGCAGCAGCTGCTGTGTTGAAGCTCCACCCATAGCTCTGGAACATGTCTGACGTGCTGTGAGTAGGGGAGGCACTAAATGGGTAAGTCTCTCGAACGCGCTGTTGCTGGTCACGTACTGCAGCTGTGGCAGCCTCTCGAGCAAACTTGGCACTCTTCGGCTCTGCTAGGATTGCCTTCAGTGACTTGTCACACTTCTCCATCGCAACAGCTGCAGTTGAGGCTCTATGAAACTTGACGTATCCAAATCCCTTGCTCTCTCCAGTGTGTCTATCACGGATAATGTTACAATAGTCAAAATCACCGAACTGTTCGAACTTGAGACGAAGATCCTCCTCACTGAACTCCTTAGGACAGATGACAAACAATCGAGTACGAGCACTCTCATCGTTGTAGTCAGTCTTGACCTGCGAGTTCTTAGATGAAGCTATCATGACCTGTGCATGAGAGAGACGACAAATAAAGAGAGGACACATGGTAGCAGTGACTAGTTGATATTGTTGCTGCACTGAAACAATGTGATTCTTCTCACCTGGAGTTCATGCTGATATATCAACTAGGCCTCTCACCTTGACTGGTTTGGAGTCACTGCCGATCACCTTCCCATCCATAGTCTCAATGGCGTAGGCAGCAGTGGATGCTTTATCAAACTTGATATAACAGATACCTTTGTTCTCCTTGGTCATTCTATCCTTCACCATCCAAACATCCTCTATCGTGCCACATGAAGCAAAGGCCTGCTGCATCTCTTCTTCCTTGTGGTTCTTGCTACACACGATGAAGATACGAGACAGTGGAGGGTAGTCATGATTGATACGACCAGGATTATTAGACTGGCTCTGCTGTAGGTCTGATATGGCCATTGCCATAGCTTGGCTGGGCTCACCAGCTGACGAGTTACCAGGCTCTGAATTATATGAGGCATAAGCAGCAGCAGCTGTTGGATAACCAACCTAGAGAAGCAGAGAAGAGTATGGTTTTCACTAATCAATGAGTTATTACAACAATGTGTGTACTACACAAAACATGCAGCTAGCTAGGTTAGTGACTAGGGGTGGAGACAGCTACCTGAGCAGAGGTATACAACCATAGATAGCAAGTACTGATTGGTTTGTGAGATACCCTAGCATGTGTTTACTAGGCAGGACTCTTGTCTCTAGAGGTGCTATGTGTACGTACACTAATACACACACTAGGCAGCTAGTCCCATCAAGCCCCGGCCCTCGATTCGTAGAATATGACGAAAACATTTACGAGAGCTCGCTCACTTGTTGAACTGCGAAGTTGCCATCTGCGCCAGTCCAGCCTGTCCATGAGGCGCCCTGGCCGTACTGAGGTTGGTACATTCTGGAACAGATCTAGAGACTCACACACGTTGCTGCTTTCCCGTTGTCGTCCGTGTCACAGCCGTTCATGTGAACCGCTAGTTTCCGTCGATGTCAGTGCATTTCCGGCTACTTACCAATTCAAAATGGCCAAGGTCTGTTGTGTCTGCAACGAGGTGAAGGAAGCAAACGAGAATCGTTTGTTTAGTTGTGGAGGCCAGGGATGCGGTATTACTGTCCATCAAGGTAACTAGCATTACTGAATAGAGTCTACAGGCAATGAGGAACGGGTTACAATACTGGGGTGGTGATACGAGTGTATTTTAAGCTTTTGGAACCTTTAATATATTTTAAACACATTGGTATAGTGTGATAACCACGTTATATATCTTTACAATACTCCACAATGTGTTTATAGCGTGTGAAAGCTTGACAGAAGCACGTTATATGGTGCTGGGCACTAAATAGAATAAGCATACTAGATGAATTTTGCTAGTATGTGTACTGTTCCTCTCTCAGCTTGTTATGGGATAGTAACCATACCTCCTGGACACTGGTTCTGCCGCAAGTGTGAGTCACAAGAGAGAGCAGCTCGAGTGGTGAGCTACACTACACCCATCCCACCATAGCACACAGATACTGATGCCTGCATTGTTTACAGAAATGTGAGCTCTGTCCTAAGAAAGATGGAGCACTCAAGAGAACAGATTCGACAGGATCAGGAGGTGAGTGTATCCCCATAAGGACCACTGGAGAAGCGTTTGTGACCCTCTGTTGGACAACAAATATCAATGGGATTTTCAATCTCTCTCTCTCTCTCTCAGGTTGGGCCCACGTTGTGTGTGCTCTGTATATTCCTGAAGTAACGTTTGGTAACCTACGCACGATGGAGCCTATTGTAACATCTAAACTACCAAGAGAGAGATTTGCCAAGGTATGACCAGCATTATTATTATGAGATTAGCAATAATGTGGTGTCTACACCATTCGTTTCATCTCTCAAACACTTACTATCAGAGTAACTTGCTTGTCCACTCGCCCACCCACCTACATGTGTACTCTCTCTCTCCTCAGGTCTGCTATATCTGTGAGAAGGTTGGTCTAGAGACACAAGCTACAGTTGGTGCGTGCATGTCTTGTCACAAGTCAAACTGCAGAATGGCGTTCCATGTCACCTGGTTAGTTAGTTAAGTTAGTTATACTATTGCTAATGTTGTTAATGTGACACTAACACTTAGTCACTAAATTTTCCCATCTCCCTTCTCTGTCTTTCCTTCCATCTCTCTCTCTCTCTTCTCCAGTGCTCAAAAAGAGCGGTTACTAGTCGAAGAGGAGGACCCCAGAGATCCTCGTAATATCATATACTGTGGATACTGTGCCAACCATTATAAGAAAATGGTGAACACATACACACTAGAGTCACTGGAATTACTACACTCTCTTTACTTTAGATGAGACAGAAAATGAAGCAGAATCTTCGTAAGCAGCACACACCAGGTCCACCCACAACCAGCATGTCATTGGAGTCTCCATCGCCTGGCGCTATCACCACCCACCCTCTCGACCCTGAGCAACCCAGACAGCTAGACCACTCCTCTAACTCTCTCTCTACTCATCATCACAAACCGGCATCTCAACACAAGCAGCCACAACAGGTCCCTAAAATGAAGGATGGTGACCGGTTGCTTAAGAGACCCTCCTCTGAAACACTACTACCTCCAGTCAAACGGAAGTATCGTAGGAGAAAGCTGTCCTCGTCAAACGAGAGCTCTACATCAGAAGCAGCGTCCAACAGTAGTGAAGTGTTAGTGCGTGATGCTACCCAACCTATCAGCCCTGTGGGCCAGTTCAGCTCAGACTCATCCATCAGCAGACGAGATCAACACAACAGCCTCGATAACCTCGACCTACTCGCCTCTGTCACACAGAAGATGGATACTCACCTTCATAGTGGTGGGGGCAGGAACTCCCTCCCTGTCTCTCCTAACTCAGTTAGCTCTGAAGGACTCGTGAAGCATGTTGAGCCAGAGAGAGGGCGCAAGAGGAAGGGTAGTACAGCTCACTCATCAACGGGTCCACCTACAGCAGCAGTAACAGCGGTTAGGTTAGTAGCAAGATATTCCTCTGTTGTGTGATATATGATGCGTCTCTGTAGTGGTAGTGTTGGGTCTAATGTACCCCCCAAGAGCCTTCAGGAGCTACTGGAGAAACAATGGGAGCAGACGGCACAGTTTATCATAGACCAGGCTGGACGCAGAAACAATGGTACAACTCTCATCACTATAGTATGCATGGTCACTGTTTATAGCGCTGTTGTGCTTATAATGATTGGATTTGCTGGCTAATTCTCTTTCTCTCTCCTAGCTGGATCAATGCTGGCACATTTACATGAGCTTCAGTCTGAGAATCGCAAGATGAAGGCCCGGATTATGGAGCTAGCTTCCCAGCGAGAGTTTTTCATTGCTACTAATGCTCACCTTCAGCAGAGCCTGAGCGAGACCAGTATCAACAAGGTTATAAATGGAATCCAGCTACTATCCGATAATGCATCGCTCAACAGCAGAGGTGGCTGGGTAGAGCAGCCCCCTGCCACCGGACTGAACAGCAATATGGAGGTGGACAGCAATGATACTACCAACCATCATGGTGATCCTCACTCATCCAAGGTCTCGTCAGCTGACGGCAGTCGGTCATGGTCCGTACACATTCCTAGCGCTGTCAATGCTGTCACTAACGTCACTAACTCGGTTCAAGGACCTATCTCTACGTTCCCTCCCTTTCCCTCTATCCCTGGACTCAGCGATACCTCCTCCTCTCACTCGTGATCTATGTGGGATCCTTATCTCACATCCTGATCTTTTTATTCTAGTTGAGTGATTCCAATACTTCTCATAAATTTTAAGTCTATCATTGTATTTTTAAAAATCTATATCTAACTATCAAAAAATTTGTCGACAAAGAACCCGATTTTGCGATCACAATACTCTAGTCACTGGTTGATAATAATGTGATGGGAGCTGTACAGTGATTGAAAAATAAAACAATCTAGAGTTGTATGATGCTAGGATGATGTTTGTTTCTTCTTGCGAACAAGTTGGACTAACTGCTTGTATCTCTCAAGACACTCCTCCTACACAGTGTACTGAACAACACATTAATTGGTATGTATCATACCTTGCTCTTCCCAGGTACAGCGCTCGCTATGGCTGTCCATCGCTGCTCTACTGGGTGCTGGGAGTACTTGGATAGTGCCCTCTCTAGCTGTTTTTGCTGATGCTGGCTCCATGTGTTAGATCCTTCTATCACCAGCTTGCCCCCACCAGCTAGAGCAGAAGCGTCACTTTTCTCTTCAACAACTTTACTGCTAGTCGGCACAGGAGTAGTGGGTATATCAACAGGAGTGGTCTTCTCTAAGCTGGTAGCTTCTTCTTCTACTCTTGGTTGCTCTTGGCTCTTTCTCTCACGTTCTTTCCGTGACTTAGTTCTCTTCTTGACACTGACTCCATCAACACGCTCTCCATTGCTTTGTACAGTAATGTCTTCACTTGTCTTGGCTTTCCACATTATGTATCGGTCTCTCAACGTGTTGAAGAGATACACCACAAACTCACACAGCTTTCTAACAATAACTACAGGCAACAACTTGCTGCAATGAGGAATACTATCTAGAGAGAGAGAGAGAGAGAGTGGGTAGGTGTGTGAGTGAGGTTGTCTCACCATTAGCCATCTGCTGGTAGTACGTCACCTCTGCCTCCAGCTGAAGGGAGTGGTTCTTGTTCTTATGTGACTTGGTGCTTCGACTCTCCCTCTTGGTCTTCCTCTCCAGACGCTCTTGCTAAATAACAAAGAGATGAACTGTCAAAGCACCACAACACTATGGAGTACAGAGTGGTCCCAAATATCAGTATGTTACCAAGAAGAGGAAACTAGGCTAGTTACTGTTAGTTTTGACCATTTGAATAACTGTGAAAACTGCTCAAATGATCATTCATTTGCAGGTTATTTATAAAACAGAAACAGCCAATCCACACAAGAGGCTTGTGTGTGTCGCACTGTGTATTGAAACTAACTCCACTGTATTAAATAATTCTCTGAATTTCGTGTCAGTGGGACCCTGTAAAACATGGAATGTGATTCTGGAATCTGGAAACTGGAATCTGGAAACTAGATATATAAACTACTAAAAAAGTAGTAACTACACCCAAGACCATAAAACCTTCGCCTAAACAGCGCCCAGTATGGACCTAACAGCGCCCAGTATGGACCTAACAGTGCCCAGTATTCGCCTAACAGCGTCTAGTATCGACCTAACGGCACCATGCAGCATTCTGGCACGTTAAGCGAATGCTGTTAGGCGAATACTGGGCGCTGTTAGCCGAATACTGGGCACTGTTAGGCGAATACTGGGCGCTGTTAGGCGAATACTGGGCACTGTTAGGCGAATACTGGGCACTGTTAGGCGAATACTGGGCACTGTTAGGCGAATACTGGGCACTGTTAGGTCCATACTGGGCGCTGTTAGGCGAATACTGGGCGCTGTTAGGTCCATACTGGGCGCTGTTAGGCGAAGGTTTTTATGGTCTTGGGTGTAGTTACTACTTTTTTAGTAGTTTATATGTCTACTTTCTAGTTTCCAGTTTCCAGTTTCCAGATTCCAGAATCACATTCCATGTTTTACAGGGTCCCCGTGTCAGTGGAGGTAAGAGAGCACGTGCTTATGAGGAATTGAGTAGATGTACTTGGCTGACAGTGATATTGAGAATAAGGAAATACCCACTAACATACTCATAGACAGATGAGTGTAGGTAACTACATTTTAGTTGTAATACATGTAAAAAGGAAACAGACAGCTATAGCACAAATGCAACTAAAGTCACAAAGATCTCTTTCCTACATTTCTTCTGCATACATTAATGCAAGTGAGTGAGTGAGTGAGTGAGTGAGTGAGTGAGTGAGTGAGTGAGTGAGTGAGTGAGTGAGTGAGTGAGTAAGAATGAGTGTGTGTGGGTGATTGCTACTCACTAGTATCAGCCATTTCTCAAAGTACTGAGCCCATCCCACCAGATACTGTCCAATAGTAGCCACTACCAGTACTAGTAGTGACAGCTCAATGATGGTCATTCTACGAGCACGTCTGTAGTAATAGACGGGTTGCCGCCAGTCAGGTAGACCCTCCCTTAGTATCTCATCATAGCTGGAGAGAGAGAGAGAGGTGGAGTGAGTGGGTGGGTGAGTGAGTGGGGAGGTGACCAAGCAAATGAAAATGTTGTGAGTGGGTGAGTTGAAGGGTTGAGCGTACATTAACACCCAAAGTGATGACTAGTATAGTTACTGTTAACAAAGTCAATAATCAGTAGATGAAAGAAGATGCAACACTCTGTTCAAATAGTGACTCACATGCTCCTCTTTAGGTCATCTTTGAGCACCTCAGTAACTGTGTTAATCTGTAGAACAGACAAGAAGGGAGCTCACTCACAATGAGTAATGATGGCTACAGCTAGCTGATACAGACACAACAACTCTATTATGAGGCATTGAGACAGCTTCCTCCTCATTGAGCATTGCTAGGCTAATATCATCATTGTCCCTATCTCTCTTGCTCACTAAACCAACACACAGAACTGTCTATCACCACAAGGTGTATGACTGTTTTGAGTATGTGTTGGAATGTGAAAGTGTGTTGAGTTCCATATATGTCTTACGATTCGGAATTTCTCCGAAGCATCCGGAGCACTGTTCTTGTCAGGATGGTATTTGAGAGAGAGCCGACGAAAAGAGCGCCGTATATCAGCTGTAGTAGCATCCTATAGGAACACAAAACACGACTAATACATAGACTAATAGTGTAGGGGAATCTCTATCTTACAGGTGAAACTTCTAGTAGGTCGTAAAAATTCTCGCCAATATCTTCCACCAGATCAAACATCTCCATCTCCTCTTCTTCCCAGCAGTGTGACACGTGTAAACAGCTACACGCCATCAGCAACACGACAGCCACGATACGCGCTCCACTCGACACCATTGTTCTCTCCTTCTTCTGTTGAGTGTAATGGGCGTGGCGTGATGTCATTGATCTCCTCCCCTGGCCCTACAAGTAGAGTAGATCTCCGGCCGCACCAGCAACTTGCTAGCTCATGTAGGCTAGCTAGCAATGAGCTGTATTTTGCACAAAAGAACGTAGTTCTAACCGTGCATAAGCTACTGGTATCATGTGTACAGCAGAACACATGCTGCAACTAGAATCAGCATAGTACTGCTGTGCAAGCAACTTCATCATTACACGAAATACTGCAACATTGCATTAGTGAGATGATGCATGATTTGAGATTGTGCGAGTGAATCTCACTGTGAGAGACTCTCACTCCGTCGCGAGAGGGTATTTCTCTCTACGCCCACGCTCTAACCCCGTGGCTTCAGTGACGCGGAGATATCCGGAGGTGATAATCAGGATTTTACTTGTCTTCAGCTCTGAACGTGGGTTGATCTGCACCAGGTTGGTTGAAATATTCTCAGTGGCGGCGGCAGTGGGCTCTCCGATCAACAAGACCACCAGGCAATCCAGCAGCAGAATGGATCAAGAAGGTGAGCCGGTCATTCTTTAATGGTTGTGAACGCTGACCGGCCATGGTGAGGTAGGGGCCTCGAGCTGCCGGAAGTGTCGGCGTGGTATTCAGTTGTGGTTCGCTTATCATCTCATGCGACCATGAATCCTGGTCGCACAGCACTGCCGCGTGTGCTAGTGGCGAGCGAGTGTTGTTACCTCGCACACACAGAGGCGCTCTACAAAACCTACCGCCTCTACTACACTATTCGTGCATGTCGTGCGCTGCCGGGAAAACTTAGCGTTCGATTTGCCGCGCTAACTGTAAATCAAGACCAGATTTAACAGTTGAATTATGAATGTGTTAGTATGTCTGGAGCAATTCACTCTAGTCTGGGTCAAGTTTGTTGTCGATAATTTTCGTGCATGTCTGTGTGGGCGTCTCAATCTACTTTGCGTAGGCGCAGTTAGCGGGTTTCCTCTGCCAATATTGCGCGCGAGTGACCACTCGCGCGCTACTGGTGGGCGTACAATGTGTGAAGTGCGATTTGCCATTTATAGTCAGTGAGCTTGTATCTAGAGTTGTTAAACAGCTGGTGTATTCTTGATTGTTGATTCAATAGTGGGGCTATTTTGTTTATTATTATGGGATATGTGATCTTGGCTCACGGCTATTCATCTTGATTCTTGTTTTTGCTGGCGGCACTGTTAATGACAGATCAATGTGTCTGCAGCACAGACTATACCTCACCTGTGGTAGCAGTGTTGTCAGCATTGTTGTTTGTGAGGACCTTAGATTCAAACGTTTCTTTGCTATACACAACTATCCATCATACTGCATGTCAATGTGTGGTTAGGACTCCCGTGCTTTAAGCAGCTTGTAGTCTAGTAGATATACAACCACTCTCTCTATCCATGAGAGCATATTCTGCTCCACTGGAGAGCCCTACTCCCCCACAAATCATATTATCCAGTGCTGAAGTGTAACAGTCAGACATAACAGAATACCTAGAAGAGACCAGTCCAGTTGCTGTCCTTATTTGTAGCTTATTCTGATCTCAGTGCTTGTTGCCAGTTGTGTTGCTAAAAGTGAAGTGGTTGGTTATGCTGTCTTCATAGTCATCTTTGTCACCACATCTGTTGTCTAATTGACGCACTGCTCAAAAAATGATATCTTGTTAGGTCCTATTGATATTTTGGCTTGGGGGTTTGTGATGTGGTTATAAATGGTATTTTAAACCCTGTGATATAGTGCATGACACGTCAGAGTAAAAGGATTTCTAAATGCTATTACCTGTTTGAATGTTATTTTACCCTCACACGCCCTGTCTCTAGACATGGATGTTGGCTCTGGTGATGGAAGAGGGCTCAGGAACACCTCGGTCATTGTGTCTATAACAGGTAAATCAAGAGTTGTGAGTGAGTGGGCAGGATAGCAGCTGTAACGCTGTGTGTTATGGCGTGTTTAGGCTAGTAATGAGCCAGGGCTGGGTTGTGTGGGTGGTCATCATGAAAGATAGCACTTTTAAAAATGCCGTGGGCGATCGGCAGTGACGCACACCTGTGGGAGTGTTTACTGTGCAGCTAACTGATAATTGGTGGAGTGATGTGTGAGGAGCTCTTCTTTCATGTTAGGTGATCATTCTGCCTCTGAGGATGGTCAGTCGACTGACACTGAGCAGCCATCTCGATCAACAACATGGTCTGTGTGTGTGATCACTCACTCACTCTCCTCTCACTCCCTCCCTCTCTCTCTGTAGTTCTCCATCTGGCTCTGGACTGGCTAGTCCTCAGTTGCTGATGCAGAACAAGCACTTACAAGTCAGGCACACTCGTGAGTCACAACCATTGAGGTAGCGTATGCATGTGCTTATTCTAATTGCTGCAGTATCTGAGCCGCTGAAGGCTAAGACACAGCGACCTAGAGTCCACAGAATGAGTCCCATCACTAAGCGATACGATTCTGGACTAGGCAAGACCCTGTCAGTTGGAGCTGGCCTCGGTAGGTCACAGTAGAGGTGATATGGTCATGTGATGAACCTTTCTTCAGACACGGCATCTCCATCAGCATCAGTGGTATGGCGGCCAGGTGGTGATGGGTCCGCTCCTCATAGCCCCTCGGCAATGGATTCTGCTCATTCATCCAATGTAAGTTATCACACTTTAGTGGTCACTTGGCATGTATCCATCTTCCAGGAGTCACTCAACACTTCAACCGATGGTGGGAGGAGCCTAGGGCAAGACACACCCACTATACCTAGTCTAACCAATATTCCTGCTGCTATGAGAGTAAGTGTATCCCACTAGTACAGCACTCAAGTGATCTCTGTTATCAGATGGCTGTTGGTAGTGGAGGAACACTGGCTGTCATACCAACACAGGAGCAGTTAGATGCCATTCACAAGAAACAGCTGGAGTTGCTGACCTTTCTAGAACAACAGAAGCAGCAGATGGCTCAAGCTGGAGGGGTATCCCCTGAAATGATCAAGTTCCCAGTGACCATGTGGCCAATGGGTACTAACCCTCTTCTGGCGGCTTCATCAACAGCAGCTACTACCAACAGCACTCCCTCTCCCACTCCATCTATATCGAGCATTGATAGTGCCATATCTGGCTCTGGTAGTTCTGATGGAGGAGGAAGCACTGCAGCTGTGCTCAACTCACAGAGGAGGCCTCTATCAGGTATGCCCAGGGGTGATAATAGTCATTCTTCAATTACTGTCAATTTACACCTCATCACAAGGCAATGTTTAGTAACCACAGATCAGCCACTAGTGATGATTATTAGTCTTTGCTAATGTCTGATCATAGGTAGCCTATCAGCTCCTGGTCTCCAGCAGCCGATGAGTGACACACAGTACGAGAGTCTTGTGAGGCAGTTCCAGCTGCAGCATCAGCATATCATTGTGCAGCAACAGCAGCTGTACCAGCATTACCTTGAGCAACAACAGAGATTACTGCAGCAAGCCATCTTTGAGAAGAAACACTTTGAAGAGCAGCAGCGTCAACTGAGTACCCTTCATATGCAGCAGCAACAGCAACTCCAAGGACAGCAACAGCTATTGCGCAACATGCAGGAACAGCAGTTAATGCAGCTTCAGCGGCAGCAACAGATGCTGATCATGCATACCATTGGAATACAGCAACAACACCAGGCACAGATACAAGCCAAGAAACCAGTCGCTCGTCGTATTGGGAATAAGACAGAGACACTCTCCCTACCATACTCACCCAGTAGCAACAGTCAGGCGGCCTCAGGAGGGGAGGACGTGGCTATGGACCTATCAGGAGCACTTCAACAGCATCAAGCAGCATCGGCTAGTAACAGCAACGACAGCACTGGGTCAAGCCACTCACCTAGTGTGGTGGTTAGCCCGGTGTCAGCTCACGAGGTGATGAGTGCTCAAACTAGTCCAGGCGGCGGTGGGACTGGTCTAGTGTACGACACCATGATGCTCAAACACAACTGCTGCTGTGGTAGCTCTCATCCTGAACACCCTGGTCGACTACAGAGCATATGGGCTAGACTACACGAGACTGGTGTCGTACAGCAATGCACGGTAAATGATACATTACAAGCTGAAACTATTGTTCTTGTTTATAGCGTCTACGTGCTCGTAAAGCATCACTAGCTGAACTCCAGACACTGCATAGTGAGAACCATGTTAGGTTATATGGTCGTCCGAGTCAGAGGAAACCCGGTCAAGACAGGAGAGGTACCAACAGCACTAGCAGCTGTACTGAGCTAACCTTCTCTTAACACAGATAATATGAGAGCTTTTGTACAGCTGTCTTGTGGCGGAGTAGGGGTGAGTATACTGATGCTAATATACTGATCATTGTGTTAGTATACTGATCATTGTGTTAGTATACTGATCAGTATGTTAGTATACTGATCAGTATGTTAGTATACTGATCAGCATGTTAGTATACTGATTAGTATCCTGATCATTGTGTTAATATACTTATCATCGTGTTAGTATACTGATCAGTGTGTTAGTATACTGATCAGTGTGTTAGTATACTGATCATCGTGTTAGTATCCTGATCATTGTGTTAGTATACTTATCATCGTGTTAGTATATTGATCAGTGTGTTAGTATACTGATCAGTGTGTTAGTATACTGATCATCGTGTTAGTATCCTGATCATTGTGTTAGTATACTTATCATCGTGTTAGTATACTGATCAGTGTGTTAGTATACTGATCAGTGTGTTAGTATACTGATCAGTGTGTTAGTATACTGATCATCGTGTTAGTATCCTGATCATTGTGTTAGTATACTTATCATCGTGTTAGTATACTGATCAGTGTGTTAGTATACTGTTAGTATGCTGATCAGTGTGTTAGTATACTGATCAGCATGTTAGTATACTGATCATTGTGTTAGTATACTGATCAGTATGTTAGTATCCTGTTATCACAGGTTGATTCTGATACATTCTGGAATGACACACATACTTCTAACGCAGCAAGGATGGTAAGTGTGTGTATGATCACAATCAATGCTAACTGTTTGTATCATAGGCTGTTGGATCAGTGATTGAACTAGCTGAGAAGGTGTCTACTGGTGACATCAGGGTATGTATCAGCTAGCTAGGCCTTGTTCATTGACCTGCATTAGTATCGTACATTACACCTTTGACTGCAGTAATGAAACATTGAGAATGGATATATATGTGATACTTTCTTGTTGTTTATAGAATGGTTTTGCTCTTATTCGTCCACCCGGTCACCATGCCCTCCCCAATCAAGCAATGTGAGTGTGTGCTGTACAACATGTCATCTTTATCTGTCTGTGTGTAGGGCATTCTGTTATTTTAACAACGTTGCTCTTGCGGCCAAAGCTATGGTTTCTAAACACAAGAAAGTGGCAGTTGTTGATTGGGTAAGCGGACAAAGACATGTATTATTGACCTGCTCTTGTATTTTAGGATATCCATCACGGCAATGGTACTCAGCAGATATTCTACGATAGTCCATCTTGTATGTACATATCAATTCATCGCTTTGACAATGGAACATTCTTTCCCGGCACTGGGAGATCAGAAGAGGTGATTGGTCAATATTTGTACATGGTACTGTATAATCATCATCCCTTCAGATTGGCTCTGGAGCCGGGCTGGGCTTTAATGTCAACATTGCTTTCAGTGGGAAGCAGACATTCCAGGGACCAACAGGTAGGTTGATGCGATTCCAGCTGTTACTGACTCGTTTCATCTTCTGACATCATCAGCTTCAAACTATGGTGATCCGGAGTACTTGGCAGCGTTCAGGTAATGTTGATTCAACTGGTTCTATAGTACAAGGTGTCATAATGTGACTGTGTAGGAGCATTGTGATTCCTGTGCTAAGGGACTTTGCTCCCGACATCATTCTAGTGTCAGCTGGATTCAATGCTACCAGTGGTCACCCACCAACACTTGGTGGATATTCTGTCACTCCGCAATGTAAGGTTTTCTAGTGCATTCAATGACTGCAGGGGCGAGCCTGAGCACACTATAGTGCCAGCAAGCAACTTGCAATCCACACTGACAACATACATACGCAATGGCAAGCTTCTTATTTACTGAGAACCCTCTAGTTGTACAACACACAACGATCTTCTCGTGTGACCAAGCTCGAATGTCTTTGTCCAAGTCAGTAATACACTTTAAGTCTTGTATCAAGAATTGCTCCTAAGCTAACGATCAAGCTCCTGAAACATCGTTGACTGCTCCTGAAACATCCCTGAGATATCATTCATGCTCATTCTGCTCTCGTGTGCATGCAGTAATGGCCGTTACTGGTTGTACGAGCTGAGCTCGTGCACTAAGTGTTATTGATTGAAAGTCGTGTTCTAATTTTCTAGGCAACATTGGGGCGACAAACGCACCCCGTGACAGATTGCCGCCAGATGTAAAGTTTCTGCACACGTGGGACGTTGTCACTATCAATGTGGGGCTTGCTCAGACTCATCCCAATTATCAACGTAGACTATTTCTTCTAAACACATGCTTTGACTCATTGCTGAACACATCTTAAATCAGTTCTCTCCCTCCCTCTTCTCCCCTCCACTGTAGGCTATGCTCACCTCACTCGATTACTGATGAGTTGTGGTTCTGGCAGGATAGTCATGGCTCTGGAGGGAGGGTAAGACCAGTTGCCATAATGCACACTCTCTTATGGCAGCCTCTGTCTGTGTAGCTATGAGCTGATGTCTCTCTGTCAGTCTTCTGAAGCTTGCATGAGAGCACTGCTTGGTGACAAGGTGAGTGAGTGTTTCACTCAAGAACTTTCTAATCTGCTATTGCTACAGCTTCCAGCTCTTGATTCTTCATCTCTCAATCGGCCTCCTCAACCTCCAGCAGTCGCCAGCTTGGAGAAGACCATTGGTTGTCACAGTAAGACCTGACTCACTGATAGCTTCACTATGTTGCTCTCCTTTGCTCAGAGTCGTACTGGCCTTCCCTCTCCGGTCATCTGCTCAACATGTCACAGCTTGAGGCCGAGCGATGTGACGAGACCATCACGGCACTGAGGCACCTCTCAATGGGCGGAGTCACCAGGTATGATGATGTCGCTCTTGTTATAACTTGTAGTTATTACTTGTATTCTACATTTGGTGCTTATTACTGTCTCTACATACAGATCCCCAAGCACTGGATCCAATGTGTGAGCTCTCTCTGTACTTCAATCATTGTCCGGCCGCAATTGCTAATAATTTTTGAGACCAACAATTCTTTTATTTCTCAACTTTTCTTTTGTATAATCATGTCAAATGAGATGATGTTTTGTTTAGTATAAATAATGCTCGATCAAAAGCATGTACGCAACTTCTATTACAATTGAGGATTCTGTAAAGACATACATTAGTGTTGAGCTTTGACTTATTGGTATAGGTAAACCTTTCAGGAAGGAGAAATACAAGTTATTATTAAACCACAACATCATTGATAGAGAGCAAAGAGCCAACTGGGTCAGAGAGTAAAGCTTTCCATTCTCATCTAGTTCAATACCAGCATCACCTATCAGAGTTCTATAATGTCATGTATCAAGCATTCTAAAGAAGGAAGAGGCTAGCTAGTACATGTATGTGTCACTGATACTTGTGTTCCAAATCAGCATGTGATAAACACATTGCATGGAGATTGTGGACAGGGTCTACTGCCCTGCAGACAGGAATCTTGCCTACACATCATTCTCTGACTCTACCCGTAATGTAATGAACTGGGCTGGTTGTTGTTCAATTCTCTAAGTACAGCTAGCAGACTAAACAATCAACTCATAATCATCTGATAGCTTCAGGTGCTTCAAAAGCCTATTCAACTTAAAAATTAACTCTTGGACAGTACTACACCAGCTCCCAACCTATCTTGTTCCAGCATAATAATTTATTATTAAATACCTCAGTATAATCATAGTGAGACAATATATCCGTGACCTTGTTCATAACTATCAGTTGACTGCTAGCCAGCTACTCATGCAGTCCAGCTGCACCCACTATGCTCAGGGTAGCAGTACCTTCTCCTCATCCATACTCTCCTCAGTCTGCTCAGCATTTTCACAGCCCCCTTCTCTCCAGAGGCTAGAGCAGCTAGCTACAGGTCAGCGACAACCATTTCAACCCTCACTTGAATCTCATCAGTCAACCAGTTGCTGAACCACCACCACCAGCAGAGTGTTCTCTTCCACTGCAAAATCCTTACTGGGACCCCAGCCAAACTGACAATCTTACAGTAAGTGCAGGGATATTCTTATAGGCTATTGGTACCTTGCTCTACCATGTCATACTTTGGTGCATAATGTGTTGTATCAATCTGGTAGTACGTCTTGATTAAAGCATTGTCTGCACACTGGAATGCAATGCACCGTCCAGCCAACACTGCATAATACAAATGCTCTTTCACTTTTTATTGACTAGACTGCAGTACACAATGTAAACACGCGCGTGTGCAGTGGCTTGCACACGCGCGTGGAATGCGCTCGTGCGGAATGCGCTGCTGGCCAGCTGAGCACATTGACGCAGTTGTTGAACAACTCTCTCCGGAACAACCGAACATACAGTGAACAATGGTGAAAGGATTCAAGCTAACCGTGAATCCGCCAGCAAGCGGCACCTTCTATTATGCCGGACAAGAAGTCACTGGGACCGTGACCATCAAAAACTCGGAACCAAAGAAGTACATACGCGTCGAGATCCGTCTCACTGGCCAGGCCTCTGTTAAGATAGGCGACATGTCAGGATGGGAGAAGGAAGATCTATTGAACCACCATATCATTCTATGGGATAGAGAGCAAGCACCTAACAAAGAGCTCCCTCCAGGAGAACACAACTTTCCGTTCAGTGTCCGGCTCCACTCTCCTCGCCTGGGTAACAGCATACCGACCACCTATGAGAGTCCTTTTGCAAAGGTAGTGTACGAAATCGATGCTGGCATTCTCAAGGAGGGAAAGCTGAAACGAGACACTCGCATTCAGCAAGTGATCAATGTGATTGAGATTGTGGACATCAACACACGCGACCTGCAGCAACCCAAGGCTCTGATCACGGAGAGGAATCTTGCCTACACTTCTCTCTCCTCCAACTCGCCAGTAACACTCACTGTTCGGTTGCCTCGCACTGGATTCAGCATACACAATGATAACATCACCTTTGAGGTAGAGATCACTAACCCCAAGAAGCGACGAACCGGTCCAATCACCGTACAACTCTTCAAAGACTCTAAGTACGGTAATTCCATCTATTACAACAATAGGAGAAACTTCAACCGAATTGTTCGCGGCGCCATGGCTACTACCTCTGTCCCCAAGTCTGATTCTAACTTCAAGTGGAGCGGCAGTATACCAGTCCCATTCACCGAGCCAACCTCAACTTGCTCCAGTGTCAGAGTTGGCTACTATCTCAACATAGTTCTCATGGTTCCAATGACTAACTCAGGCAACATGTCTATAACATTCCCAATCGTTATCGGGTCAGTGCTGTTCCAACCCCCTTCCACTATTCCAGCTAGACAGGTCAGCTATTACCAGCAGCCCCAACCAGTGCCAGCACCTCCTATAGCTAGGTACTACTCCACGCCTGCCCTGGACACTAACCCTGCTGCTGTTGGACAGCAGTATCCACCATACTCACCACAGTCTGCTCAGCACTATCAACAGCACCAACCCTACTCTCCACAACAGCCTTATCCTTCTCAACCATACTATAACATGGCTGCCCAACCACCTTATTCTCCTGAATCCCAGCCACCACCACCAGGAGCTGGCCCACCAGGTGAATGGGCTGCTCCACCTCCACAGAATCCCTACTGGGACCCAAACCAAGGTTCAGTCACTCTCCCTCGTCACTGGACCCACAGCTCTGCAGCTGAGGCACCCGAAGGGCCTCCTCTTCCTCCTCCACCATCTTATGACGAGACTATAACTGCTTCTCCCTCAACTAGCAAGCAAGCAGAAGCCGAAAAGACTACACACTTTAACTGACTCCGAAATTCATTTTATTTTTATGGTCTGTTTGTCATTCTATTGTAATCATGTGTTGACATCCCACATAACTAGAAATTTGTTGAGTCAGAACTATGCTCCATAAAGGATGCATTACCTCATCATAACAGAATGTAAACACAATGTACTGTATAAATGTTGATCATGTGATCTGTTGATATTAACTGGTTGGAGGAGGTTCACTATCATTGTCAACATGTCTGTAATGCTGCAGTTCACTGTACTCTGGCTTCACATCGCTGCTTGAGTGTCCTTCATCATTCTCCATATGGCGAAGCATCTAGTATACAATATCAATACAATATTAAATAGCTGGTACATCAGTTTCATCACAGACTAAGCATTAATGTAAGGGGAATCCCTGAAGCTGTAGCAATACCCACAACCAACTGCAGTATGAAAACTTTGCACCAGTTGAGACACCACACACTGATAGTTCAGCCACACCCTTACCACAGGGGAGACTCCAATACATGCATGTACACCAGATTCCTCCACTCCACACAGTATTCACTCCCTCACTTATACACATACAATTTTATTACATATCTCCTCATCATTAGCCCATAATAATTATTACATATCTCTGCCCTCTTCCATTACCTGATAGTCGCCATAATCTTCTTCATCATCATCATCAATATCACCAGCTTCCTCAATCACTGTCTTACTGCCTGGACCAAACCCAAATGGAAGGAACTTCCTTGCCTGAGAAAAAATTATTATGAGTCAAAGACACAGTGTTCACTCACTCGTGCCAGTAGCTTTTCTCTCTTCACTTTCAAAGCAACTGCAGCTATCATGTCGCTTGTGTCTTCTCTTTCTAATGCAAAACCAGAGAGTGGAGGAGGATGGACTCTCTGGTGATAGATCTGCTTGTCAATGACCTGTATAACATAGCATGGCAGGACCTGAGCGGCATTGAAGAACACCCACTCATTTCCACAACTCGATACGACAACATGTATATTAGAATGATGACCTGTGAGTGATCATAGCTCAGTATAATGAAGAAGAAATATGATATAGTGGTACCTTTGTTAAAATTGTCCTTGTACATTCTTCCCGGAATTGCAGCGCATATAATCAGCCTTGAACTGTCTGTATATCTGTGTAATTACAATGCTAATTAAAGGGACATGAAGACGTTTTCACAGAACAATGCATTTTTCATGATTGTTTCACCTACCCCAAACTAAAGTCAGCATTAGGGGAGAGATATATTCCCTTGCCGTATGATGAACCATGCTGAACCTTGACCTGGTTGTTAGCGCCAGGAATAACCAGCCCATGTTGAACTGAGAGAGAGATCAATAGCTATGTGACAGGACTATGCTACTCACCGATTGAAGGAAGGCTCTTTGTGAGTGTTCCATGAAACATAAGCTGCGGCTTCAGGTTAAACATCATGGGGAACCGTCTCTCTTTTTCGGACAGTTCTTTGTATGCAGTCTGCATGCACTGATGGAAACGACTAGCAAGATCCTGACGTAAAATATTCTCCATCTGAATAGAAATAAGTGAGTGAGTGAGTGGGCGAGTGAGTGAGTGAGAGGGCGAGTGAGTGAGTGAGTCAGTAAGTGAGTAAGTGAGTAAGAGTGAGTGTGAGTGTAGCAATCAATAATCCGTACTCTGGTTATTTGTAGTGTTTCTGGAATATGTTTCAATATCTGTGTAACAGGTCCAACGAACTCCTGTGGTCTGTAACTAGTATAGTCATGAAACAGTGCACCATCGTGACCATGACTATCGGTGCCTTCATCATCATCAGAGCCACTGGAGTGAGTCGAGGGAGAGCTGAACTCAGTCCCAGCAACAAGCTCAGACCATAGCTAGTGACACATAGTGAACGAATAGACAAAATAGAGCTAGCTATGCTTACATTAGCTGGTATGAATCCCTTCCGTCTACTATTAATAGCATCAGTTAATTCGATCTGTGTCTTCCTCTCTTGATCAGCTGCTTCTTGGCGAGCTATCCGCTCTCTTCTCTGCTGGAGCATGTCTGGTAATAGATCCAGTGTGCTCCCTACCAGATCAAACACCATAGTGGCTCCAATGTGCTGGTTTGCCTCCTTCATCAGTCTATCATACAGGCTGTCTGCATCGCTGTATGTGAATGTACCGGATTCATTGGTCTCTATCTCTATGACTGGAGGAACACTAGGGTAGTTTGGAGGCAAGCTGAAGATGGGAGAGAGCGAGTGAGTGAGTGAGTGAGTGAGTGAGTGAGTGAGAGAGAGAGTGAGGGTGTGAGTGAGTGAGTGAGTGAGTGAGTGAGAGAGAGAGTGAGGGTGTGAGTGAGTGACTACCTGAACCATATTCTAATGACGTCATCTTCATTGATCACATCTGACATGAATTTCATCCTAATACAGAAACACGTCCCTGTGTTGTTCAGCTTAGTGATATCCTTGCCATATATTGCTGTGAGTGCCTCCACCTCTTCTTGCTGCATGGAGACGTGCTCCATTGGAGACAGCTCAACAAGTGGTACTGGACTGCCCAGTGTGTTCTAGAGCAGAGAGTAGCTAGCTGACCAGTAGTCACCACTCACTCACTGTAAGGTCCAGCATCTTGCTCATCTCATCAGCTAGTTGCTGCAGCTGATCTCCATCCTCTGCTGTAAGCATTGCCTCCTCCTCCATGATCTGTTGGCTCATAGCAGCAGCTGTATCTGGATCCTCTAGTTCAGCCATAGGGCTAGATAGCTAGCTGAGTCTGCCTAGCTAGAATAACTGTATCCTGTCCTTTGAATCTCTAACAATTGAACTGCCGGCTGCAGAATGTCTCTTCTTCGTTCGCAACAGTGATCGAGGACCGATTCGAGGACTACTTGTTTGTTTAAAAGTTGCTCGTCTCTAGTATAATAGTGCTAGGGACTCGGCTAGGGCCTAGAGGTCGCTTGCTACGCCGCGCCTCTAATCATTATTATTGGCGCGAATTTTAAATAATGATGGTAATGATAATAATGTAGGTCATAAGCATCCTAAAGCAGCAATAGCTGAGAACATCCACAGAGTGATATGGAACCTGCCACAAGGATGTAGGGATTCTAGAAATGCGAGAGTTTTTTGCCACACGATGAAGAATGGAAAGTTAGCAATAAGAGACTGTTGGTCAGATTCAGCAGCAGTAGAGCTGGTGGCAGTAGTGGTCTTGGTACTGCTGGTGGGTGGAGTAGGTGCAGTGGTGGGTACAATGGCTGGGACATCATCATGTTGCTGGCGGCTCAGTGATGGTGAGTGGGTCTTCATGAAGGCTAGTGCTAGAGGAACAGGTAGGAAGATATGATAGGAGCGGAGTGAGAATGGATGAGTGACCACAGCAACACGGCTACCAGTCTTGTTCATGACGGCTCCTTGTAGATCAGAGCACTTCTTGCAGTGAGGGTGGTACCACTGGGGCCGCCCCTCCTTCACCAGCTTGGTAGGCGGCTGGTGATCAGCACGGTACTGGATCAGCTTAGACCGGTGACCACAGGTATGGCAGCCATGTTTTCTCCCCAGGTCCTGGATGATCATCTTCTGGCTCTTTGTAGCATGTGGTGCTTCATTGACAGGGATGGCATAGCGGGAGAATGAGCCAGGTTGCATCAGGTTGCTGGGCAGGACCATAGAGAACCTCCCTCCTAGAGCTCTAAAGACGACCATACTCACAAGACCTGAAATAATGAGATCCTTGAAGACAAGTTCAATTGATGAAGAGGCGGGGCGATTAGAAGCAGCTACATCACGCGATAGCGAGTAGCTAGTCACCACTGCACACGAAGAGGCGAACCCAGTCACGAACACTGCCGCGCCACCAGCCAAGGAACACAGTCTAGCGCCAGATGTTAGTCGTAAAGGCTTGAACAGAGCCACTTGAGCGATTCCTAGAACAGCAGGGAACGTCACCGCCCCGACAACACTACTAGCTGCAAGCTGTATAGGAGCAGGAGGATAGTCTATAGTAGCCACAGGTCTGCGAGTGATAATACCGCTGTGGAAGAAGTGACCTGATGACAACGCCATCTTAACCAATCTACAAGCCACACCTTCTCCACATCAAACAAGCACCGAGTAACGATCGCTATCGTGTGGTTCCGTCACCTTAGAAGCGCGCTTGGAAGTGCTCCTGCAGTTCTTGATACCATGTCATGGCCACTCGTACCATCGTGAGGATGTGTAGCAAGAGGCGGCGCCTACTAGGAGTTGTGTTTCTCGTTTTATTTCTACTTTGTGTTCTAAATTATAGAAGCTCGAACAAGTCGCCTCGTGATCATAGTGACATTCAGAGAGACTTACCTACTGCACCATTCACCTTCCAGCCTGAAGCTAGTCAGGTGAGTATACACTGTGGTGCGTGCTGCTTCCAATACTCTCTGCTGCCTGTAGGAAGCTCCCCCTGTACTTGGTATCTCATCTCTCTCCAAGGTACTAGCTGCTGTGATCACATGTGGTTGTGATCTAGAGAAGATGAAGGTCATATCCAACACCTGGCGATATGATGTCTCTCATATGCTGTTTGCGGCACCGTACGGCTGCAAGCGGAGGCAATCTGTTCGTAACACAGCCACTGAGACATATCACTTCCACGCTAAAGATTTACCACAGTCTGTTCAGATCATGAAGACCCTTCAATACATGCAGAAATATCACGCTAACTCATATAACTGGTTTGTGGTAGTGTCTTCCGAGACGTATGTCAATGGGAAGAAGCTTGGACTGTACCTGAGCAAGCTGAACCCAGATGAGCCTGTTTACCTGGGCCAGCTACCAGTGAACCAGTCTGAAGAACGGCTAAGGAGAGTACCTCATGAGCGATCGTGTGTTGGTGGACCAGGTATAGTGCTGAGCAGAGCTGCCATGAACACTGTCCTGGATCATCATCAAGCTGACATTATACAGTCCATACAGCAACACCTTCATCATCATGATCAACCAGACATGGTTAGCAATACGTACTAGCTAGTATAATGTGTTCAATAATGACCAGTCACCACCATCATGACATGGTCAGTATCATGGGATATTATGGGATATTGGGTTTTGTGTCAATGTTAATTCCATAATGTTGCTGTGTGTGTTCATGATGTGGTTGTAGTGACCATTTTCTGTCTCTTCCTGTGTAGAACAAGTTGTTTTATGAAGATATCCAGCAGTCGTTCATGAACCCTGATCAGTTATGGAGCAAGGACCAATATAGTGGCTTACTAACAGTGTATCCTGCTACTCTACCAGACCACATGGTCACTTTGCATCTGTTGTACAGGACCCTGGAGTATGAACAGCTCAGGACCAGGATGGCTACTGTTGGCAACACCATCAACAATCTTCAGAGTTACCTCAAACCGACCGGCATCAATCCAGGCCACATGATACATTATCGTAACTACTACAACGCTTCACAAACCAATCCTAAGAGATTTACTGGCAGCAACCTGCCCTCCTGGGCTCTCTACCAGGACGGGAGTCTCTTTAATGATCGCACCTATGAACCACGACTGAGCTTACGGCACGATAGAATGGAGGACACAAGGGAGATAGAGCTACTGACACCATGGATAGAGAAGGCAGCTAGCAAGGATCATGGGTCATGGCTGAAGATGACAAGAATAGAGTACCATTATGTTCTTCGTCACGGTCTAAAGGGCAATGAGTATATTATTGATGCTCTGTTCGAACCACTGAACTCCAAGACAGTAATCAAGAGAAGAGTCCGCTTTTTACGACCTCTTGCTAAGGAGATCATTGTGAAACCATCTAAATCCATTGATAATGAAACAGTCCATTTTGTAATACCCCTTGGGAACGTGTCTGAACGATTTCAACATTTTCTTGACTTCTACATTAAAGAATTCCTAACCACACATGAGAACGTGCATCTAGTATTAGCAGTTTACGGCGAGAAAGACGTTACTTTCACACGAGAATTGGTTGAAAAAATCAGATCACAGTATCTGGACTCCAAAGTTACAGTTGTACCTGGAACAGGTGCGTTCTCTCGAGCTAGGGCTTTTGAAGTTGGTATGACTGCACTGAACAAGAATGATCTAGCCTTTCTCTGTGACGTGGATCTTAATGTAGAGCGAGCTTTCTTACAGCGCTGTCGTAGGAGTGCTGTGCAAGGCAAGATGGTGTACTTCCCGGAAATGTTCAAACTGTACAACATGAAATATGTGTATAGAAATCGCAAACCTCCAAAGACGTTTCCATTGAATCGTAAGCATGGATTCTGGGAGTACTATAGCTATGGTATGGCGTGTATGTACAAGTCAGACTACAGCACGATGGATCAGTCACTGGTTGGATGGGGAGGAGAAGATGTGGACTTTATTGTCAAGACACTCAAGAAGAAGCTAGAGGTGTTCAGGGCACCTGATACTAGTCTGGTACATCGCTGGCATGATAACCCTTGTAAGACCAGGAACGCTGACAGCCACTGGCACTGTGTCTTCTCAATGATGCGGACATACGCTGATCGTAATGACCTGACGGCTTACATGCTAGAGTTAGAGAAGAAACTAGCTGACAGAGACACTAGACAATCACTGCATTAATAATAATAATGGTTTTTTTAATTAATAATAATATATTTTTGAATTCTACGTCAAGCTCCAGCCCCTCCCTGTTAGCTCAATACAAGGAATTTAGCTCCAATCATGTCTTTGTGCTTGAGTCTAGTGGATATTCTACAAGAGATAGGCCTAGTCACTGACAGTCACAGGTTCACTCTAGGCGTGTTTCTGAATATGCCCTTCCTATAACTAAGTTGAAGATAGCCCAGTACTTCGAGGAACCAGATACACAGCTAGCACTTGATAACTGGTACCTGTATGACGCATAAGCTTACGTAAGCTTAACGTTCAAAACGCTTACGAAATGAGTCACGAGAGACCACGTGTGTGCTGTTGACCACGTGGGTGCCTGTACGCGTCGTGCTGTAACACTATGGATACTGTTCTCTGGTGACAGTGACTCGTGAGTCATCTAGTGACGTTTCTAACACTGACGATGTCTTGGTCAGTTTGGTCATCACGTGAGCTGTCATCTAGTGTCTGTGTGCATGCAGTTGGCGGCGTGTTGTGAGATGGAAGGTGAAGAGGCTGTTTTATAGGAGCTCACGTGATGATGTTGCAGCAGGTGTAAGAGACATGGTGGTGCTGGGAATAGAGACTAGCTGTGATGATACTGGTGTGGGCGTGGTGTCTAGTAGTGGGCGTGTCATGGGCGAGGCACTCCACAGTCAGCTACCAGTTCACCTCAAGTGAGTGAGTGAGTAGTTGAACTATGTTAGTGTTGCTTCAGGACAGGAGGAGTGGTACCTAGTGTAGCCAGTGGGTTACATGCTCAACACTTGCAGCTAATGACACAGACAGCTCTGACCAATGCTAACCTCACCATGGCGGTACTGTGACCTCATTACTAATGCATCATGATACTGCAGTAATATTGTTAGGATATATCAGCAATAGCAGTCACTGTGGGTCCTGGTCTGGCTCCGTGTCTCAATGCTGGACTAGAGTTCACTAAGCAACTAGCTCACAGCGAATGGTCAGTACAATGGAATGTGTATAGTAATTATGATCATTGTGTAGCAAGCCTGTGATCCCTGTCCATCATATGGAGGCTCATGCACTAACTGCTCGCTTGTTCTCACGTGTTCCTTTCCCATATCTGATTCTACTAGTATCTGGCGGTCACTGTCTACTACTAGTGGCTGAGAGGACGGGGTCATTCCAGAGACTGGGTTGCTCTCTAGACAGATCACCAGGTTCATCGCTAGTGTGTATAGTGTTACCATAGTAACTATACTAGTAGTATAGTGTTACCATAGTAACTATACTAGTAGTATAATGTTACCATAGTAACTACACTAGTAGTATAGTGTTACCATAGTAACTATACTAGTAGTATAGTGTTACCATAGTAACTACACTAGTAGTATAGTGTTACCATAGTAACTGTACTAGTAGTATAGTGTTACCATAGTAACTACATTATCTTGGTGATACAGGTGAGCTACTAGACAAGGTGGCTCGCATGATGCAGCTCCACACACACCCAGAGGTATCCAGTTTGTCAGGAGGAGCAGCCATTGAGCAGCTGGCAGCTCGTGGTGATCCAAACAGATTCAATCTACCACTCATGATGAGCAGCAGGTAACCACCACTTGTCTGTCTGTCTGTCTAATGGTTGGTACTCCTCTTCAGGCGTGACTGCATGTTCTCATTCACTGGTCTAAGAACAGCTGTGGAGAGGATCATATCTGGTAGCCATTATTGAGCTGTACTATCATCTCTTGTTGTTCTGTGTAGGCACTAGTGATGCTCCATTCCTGTATTGTGATGATCTGGCTGCCTCTGTTCAGAATGCAGTGTGCCATCATCTCACCACACGCACTCATCGTGCTATCTGCTTCACTCGTACACAATGGCCGTCTATCGAACACCTGGTATAAGCATCACTACCAACTGACAAGCCTCACCCCTCTCTCTCAGGTTGTATCTGGTGGAGTAGCTAGTAACAAGTTCTTGCGATCTCAGTTAGATCACCTTTGCTGTGATCATGGTCTTCAGTTAGTATGTCCTCCTCCTAAATACTGCACTGACAATGGAGTCATGATAGCGTGGTAAGAGCTAGCTGCTACCTGTGCTAGCTACTATGTTGCTGTGTAGGACAGCAGTGGAACACCTCAACACACCAGGTAACGTACTCCAGTCACTAGTCACTGATCACGAGTCACTGCGCTATCATCCACGGTGAGTCACTGATACTAGAGTCACTGCTGATCAGTACCTGTAGCTGGCCGCTGGGTGAGGACATGTCTAGCAAGGTAGCTGCTGCTAACATCAAGCTAACCAAGCAACGGACAACACCAATCACACAAATTGAAAATTAATTTTTATTTAGCATATCAATATAGTGCAGGTCTTCTGTAGTGTTGTGGTCTAGCTCTGTAGCTCGAGTGTACATTATGAGTCAAGATGACGAACCAGTCTTACCCTCAGCGCAAGATGTTGTTAAAACGATTGTACCGGAAGAGAAAATGGTTGTTGAATTTAGAAAATGCTATGCTCAACTAGCCTGCAGCCTCAGGGCTTCGTTAGATGAGAGACAGATTCTTTCACGTTGTCATAGTAACATTGTATTGCCCTTGCATCTCTCTAGAGTAAACATGATAGACAAACCACATATCTCTGTGTTCTAGCACATTTATCACAATTGGACATTATAAAGTGATACAAATAACATGATTGTATTGAGTGAAAATAAGTCATTAAGGCATTCGTTGCTGTCTCCATAATGGTCTTATAAGAACCCTCAGCAATACTTCAGTCATTATGCTAATGAGTATGGATGTGACATAGTAGACCAGATATGCAACCAATATAAACTCGAGTAACGTAAATTTCAATTGATAAACCTTCGTAAGATAGCAGACAGGAAAGAACAATATCACAAAGTAGAGGGCGGGGCCAGTAATGAGAACGACCAACAACAGTAGAGCAGAACTTTGTGCATAGTTAATCCCAGCAGATACTGGACGAATTGTCATTGATAAAGGCAGTCCAAACAGCAAGTATACTAGCAGTATAATAGCATTGGTTATAGCTAGTATGATATCTCTCATGTGTTGTAAGATGACGGCTATTGTTGCCACAGATGGTATTATAATGATGAATGGAATATTAGCTGGCCATAGACGACTGACATTAGCAATGTGAAACAACTCGTGGACAAGATGAATGACTAACACAATAGCCATCATTAGACTAGTCCAGAATATGAACACGAGGAAGACGCTTTCAAGTGACATAACTAGCTCTTCAGCACTACTGCCCAGAGCCTTGGTTCGAGATTTGACAATTTTCTGCCACTGCAGAGTTGAAATTTGCTTTTTGAGAAAATACAGGACAAGAACAATCAGAAGAAGCGCTAGTAACTTCATTGTAAACGTTCCAGTGGCAACAAGTGTCTGTGTGTCCTTGATCAGTTCCTTCTATCACTATTGCCATTATTATTTATCTTACTTAAAAAAAAAAAAAAAAAAAAAAAAAAAAAAAAAAAAAAAAAAAAAAAGTAGTACCGGTACCATAGATCTTAGAGACTAACGTACGTACGTTAGTCTCTAAGATCTATGCTAGTACGAGCCTGAGCGAGTCTGTGGCTAACATTGTGAAAATCAAAAAATTAATGAAACAATTATTATAATTATTATGTCAGGGCATGTTTACATGCCCTGACACTCTTGCTCGCTCGTACAGAGCAGCTGCTGTTAGTGCACCTGGAACTGTGGCAGCTCAGGCAGAAAACCGGAAAATTGCTAAGTACAGTCGACTTGATCGGTCGCTGTACATGTTTGTACCAATTGCGATTGAGACCATGGGTACTTTTGGTGAGAGGTCTCTAAAATTTATCAAGGATTTGGGCAAGAGGATCGCATTTCAAACTGGTGACCCGCTCAGCCGTTCGTACCTGTTCCAGCGTCTGTCTGTGGCAGTTCAAAGAGGCAATGCTGCTTCCATTTTGGGAACTGCCTGTTTGGTGGCCTGACTATTTCTGTTTCTCTTCAGTGCGTTTTGTTGTTTTTCTTTGTTTTTTTTTTGTTGTGTACATTTATTTACCTGTATTATTTTCTTCTTTTTTTATTTCTATTATTACACCTTAGTGTAGTTGTGAACATATTGAACTTTATGTAGTTTTCTTCACTACCTTGTCATTATTATAATTATAATGAATTGAAAATAATAATTCTACCTTAATCACAACTAATGTTTCTTCTTTAATTGATCCTCAAGGTGGAGAACATATTTAGCAAGAGCTATTCTGTCGGCGTATGTCCGCATAGTTGAGAACACACAGTGAAAGTGGCTGTCAGCGTTCCTGGTCTTACAAGGGTTATCATGCCAGCGATGTACCAGACTAGTATCAGGTGCCCTGAACACCTCTAGCTTCTTCTTGAGTGTCTTGACAATAAAGTCCACATCTTCTCCTCCCCATCCAACCAGTGACTGATCCATCGTGCTGTAGTCTGACTTGTACATACACGCCATACCATAGCTATAGTACTCCCAGAATCCATGCTTACGATTCAATGGTGGATTCCTAGGTGGCTTGCTGTCCCAGTATACGTACTTCATGTTATACAGTTTGAACATTTCTGGGAAGTACACCGTCTTGCCTTGCACAGCACTCCTACGACAGCGCTGTAAGAAGCCTCTTTGCACATTAAGATCCACATCACAGAGAAAGGCTAGATCATTGTCTTTCAATTCAGACATTCCTTTTTCAAAGGCTCTTGATCGAGTGTACTTGTTGCTTGGTCCTCCCTCTACCACTATATGCCTAAAGGAAGGACGTCTGGCAGCAACTTCCTTCATCTTCTGTTTCACGGTCGCAGTGTCTTCTTCTCCATAAACTACAACAATCAACCGAACATTCTCGCGATGTGCTACTAACTCTTTCTCGTACATAGGTAGGAAATCTAGGAATCGTTTAATGACGTTTCCCACAGGAATCACAAAATTAACAGTTTCGTCGGAATCTAGTTTCGACGGGTTCACTACAATCTCCTTGGACAAGGGTCTTACCAAGTCTACACGCATCTTAACAACAGGTTTACGTGGCTTGCCAGTTGCTCTGAAGACAGCATCTACTACATATCGGTTTCCTTTTAAACCATGTCGTAGAACATAGTAATACTGTATTTCCTTAAGCTTCAGCCAAGCACCGTACTGGCTGCTGGCGATTTCCTCAATCTTGGGTTTCAATAGCTGTATTTCTTTAGTGTACTCGACTGTTTCATAACCGATTCCTCGACTGGGCTCTACTGAATGATCATCGTAAAGACTATCACCTTGAAACAGCGTGTAGGGAGGAAGGTTGCCATGGGTTAAACTCTTGCCGTCAATCTCTGGAGCATCGTAGAAGTTATGAGCGTGAATTATTTTCTTAGGATGAATAGTTCGCTTTAGTCTTTCATGAAGATTGTTGATGGTGTTGCCAACAGTAGCCATCCTGGTCCTGAGCTGTTCATACTCCAGGGTCTTGTACAACAGATGCAAAGTGACCATGTGGTCTGGTAGAGTAGCAGGATACACTGTTAGTAAGCCACTATATTGGTCCTTGCTCCATAACTGATCAGGGTTCATGAACGACTGCTGGATATCTTCATAAAACAACTTGTCCTACACAGACGCAGAGATAGAGAGAATGATTACTACAATGCACCATAGACCACACTATGGACACACACAGCAACTAATACAGCAATTAGAGAGTCAACATTTGACACACAGTACAGTTCATCATAAACACAGTAAACCAGACAGTAACAAGTATCCCCGCCCACCAGAGGCAGACAGTAACATTCAACAGAGGCAGACAGTAACATTCAACAGAGGCATACAGTAACATTCAAGTATCCCCGCCCACCAGAGGCAGACATAACATTCAAGTATCCCCGCCCACCAGAGGCATACAGTAACATTCAAGTATCCCCGCCCACCAGAGGCATACAGTAACATTCAAGTATACCCACCCACCAGAGGCATACAGTAACATTCAAGTATCCCCGCCCACCAGAGGCAGACATAACATTCAAGTATCCCCGCCCACCAGAGGCATACAGTAACATTCAAGTATCCCCGCCCACCAGAGGCATACAGTAACATTCAAGTATACCGCCCACCAGAGGCAGACAGTAACATTCAAGTATCCCCGCCCACCAGAGGCAGACAGTAACATTCAAGTATCCCCGCCCACCAGAGGCATACAGTAACATTCAAGTATCCCCGCCCACCAGAGGCAGACAGTAACATTCAAGTATCCCCGCCCACCAGAGCCAGACAGTAACATTCAAGTATCCCCGCCCACCAGAGGCAGACAGTAACATTCAAGTATCCCCGCCCACCAGAGGCAGACACAGCTAGTATGTATTGCTGACCATGTCTGGTTGATCATGATGATGAAGGTGTTGCTGTATGGACTGTATAATGTCAGCTTGATGATGATCCAGGACAGTGTTCATGGCAGCTCTGCTCAGCACTATACCTGGTCCACCAACACACGATCGCTCATGAGGTACTCTACTTAGCCGTTCTTCAGACTGGTTTACTGGTAGCTGGCCCAGGTAGACAGGCTCCTCTGGGTTCAGCTTGCTCAGGTACGAGCCCACAGTCTCTACATTAACATATGTATCTGAAGGAACAATCACGAACCACATGTAACTATGATAGTGTTTCTGAGCGAGATATTGGATAGATGCTGCCAGTTGAGAAGATGGCGAGTTGTTTTTCACAGTGGGAAGCAGTCCTAGCTCTATATTACTGGATGATGGCTTCATTGAGCAGCCAGCTGGGAGGAGGAACACGATACGAGTCAAGCCATTGCTCCAAGTGCTCGTAATGGACTCCATCTTGGCTGAGTCACATCCGCACATTACCACAGTAACGACAATGTTAGACACATCGGTAACCTGGAGCTGGTTCGACCAGCTGCCCTCAGAATCACCATCCTGCTGTGGAGCAGGAACAGAACCAATATATAATTGTGATTACGTTCGATAACTAAGGTCAGCGGTAATACCTTTATTGAAGAGAATGGATCATCTCTTGACAATCCAAAGATGACCTTATTACCCAGAGACACCACCAGGAGAACTACTACAAGGGCAACGCAGCAGCGGGTCACGTACCGTCGGGTGGAAAGGGGTATCACTGCCATTATCCATAGTACCAATACATGATGGATACTGGATATGAAACGAGCCCGTATACTAGATTGCGAAGATATTGCATTTTGATTGGCCAGCGTCACACTTCCGCTTTTGACATCGATATGCGCAATCAGCTGTACTGCAATCCGGAATCACTTTCAAGTTAGTTTTGTTTTATTGGGCTCCGATTGGGCTATTAAAAAATTAAGTGAAAGTGCAATTCATGTACAATAAAAAATTTGATGCAGTAGGGCAAAAATGTTGGTATTCGCTGGTATTGCTTATGAAGTTCTGGTATTATCATTGCCAAAAATCTAACACAAAACCGTAACGACAAGCTTGTTCCCTGCTACTTGGCGGTGTCCACTGTTTTCAACTTTACGAAGTACGATTTACAGCAAAAATGGTGGAATTTGCTAGCCTAGCATTATAACAAGGCCATTTTACAGCAACAGCTTCTTCTTCAACAGCAAATGAACACGTGTGCTACTTTGACTCAGCATTATCTATGATTGTATGCAGATGTCTCTGCTGTGTACAAAAAGAGGCGTGGTCAGATCACGATGGACGATCCATTACAATCTCTCAATTGTGCAAAAAATTAATAGTCAATGCTATGACAAAATGCAACATAAAGGGCGGCTACTGAAAATGCAATAATAATAATAATAATAATAATAATATTGATTGTTGATAGAGGTCACACATATGATATGGATTGTGACTCTGCAGTGTCTCCATTAGAGAGGATGGCTGCTGAACCATGGTGAGGATAGTGTGATGAGAGACGTTGAGAGGATGCCTCGTGCATGCTATGGCGCTTTTGTGAAGGAGTGTTACTAGCACTAGTTGAGTATTGCTGAGCTGCAGGAGGGATAATACCGCTGGGAGCTGATCGTTTAGCAGGACTGCGTGGATAGCTGGTCCTGTTAGTAGGTGAGTGCCAGTTGATTCCCACCTCATTATGGCGTGGTACTATATTAGGTGTATTCTGAGCACTGGGTCTATGATCATCATAATCTGTGCTCAATCTGTGCTGACGTGATCTTGGTAAGCTCTTTGAGTCAAAGTTACTCGTCTTTCCTCCTCCTCCTCCTCCTCCATGATCTCTTGTCTTGTGTTTCTGTGATGAACCAGTGTAGGTGTGATGGAAGCCAGTCGGAGGTATGGCTGCAGAAGGCATGTGGTTAGCTGCTGATCGATGGTGCTGAGTATCTTTGTAAGGACTTGATTTATTGTTAGCTAGTGCTTTACGCGGTGACACTAGAAGAGTTGGAGGCTTGGGGATCTCTCTATCATAGGACTGCTTCAATCGAACGAGACTCTCTTCCGAGTTTGATCTTTGCATTCTTGGAGCAGGAAGCTCCTTCATGCTAGCAGTGCGGTAGACAGGTGATAGTTGGCGACGGGGTGGCTTGGGGTCATAGGAAGGCAGCTCATGGGTGGTTGGAGGTGGAGCAACATGCACTGCATGGTAACCTCTATCTGATAGAGGGTTATATGAAGGGACAGGATCTCTCCGTTGTCTGGGTATGGCACGTTTGGGTTGTTGTTGGCTGCTAAGGTGCTGATACTGATGTTTCTCTTCCTCTAGCTCCCGATTCACCTGTTGCTGTATCTGCTGCCAGAGCTGCTCTCGGTTTTGTTGACTGTCATTCCCATCCACCAGTAGGCCCCACTGCGGCTGCCAATACTCTTGTTCAACTCGTCTTCTGTCAGCTAGTTCCTTCATTCTCTGCTGTTCATGGATTCGATGCTTTTCCTCTATAATTCTTCTTCTCTCTTCTTCAAGTGCTTGCCGTTGTTTTTCCATCAGTTTTAGTTCAGTGTTCTTTCTTCTCTCTTTCTCAGCTAGCGCTATTTTCTTCCTCTCTTCATTGATCTGTCTCAGTTCTTCCTCAGCCTGTCTCTCCAGTTCCTCATCTGTTGGACGCTCTTCTCTCTTCTTCTCCATCCTGCTAAGAATTTGCTGGCCTGTCTCCACTGCTTTCCTTGCTTCTCTGTTGCTGTCCCTCAGTCTATCTGGATGGATTAATTGGCTCTTCTTTTCAGCAACCCTTGGAGGTGTTCTCTGCTGTGGTGGTAAGCTGTGCTCCTCATTCCTGGTAGAATCCACCATACTAGAGCTGTGTCCTTGCTGTTGTTCCTTCACTCTCCAGAGGTCTTCCTCTGCTTGTTGCCAATGTGGTGGTTTTCTTTGAGGGCTGCTTGGTTGTCTATTCTTCTCAACAGGCATCTCATTCTTCCAATGGCTCCTCTTGTCTTCATTTCTCATCGAGGCACTTCTTCTGACATTGTGAGCTGCCTTTTGTTCCTTCTCTTTCTTAATCTCCTCTTCTGCTTGCTGCCAGCTTTGCTCACGCTCTCTCTTCCTCTCTAGAGCTCTATCACTAGTAGAAGCTGGTTTGTCATCTTGAGGCGGTGAAGGTGACTTCTCCTTCCATTGTCCACTCCTATCTTCATTTCTCATTGAAGCACTTCGTCTGACATTAGCTCCAGCTGCTTGTTGTTTCTTCTCTCTCTTCAGCTCTTCCTCAACCTGCTGATATCTTCTCTCACGCTCTTTCTTTCTCTCTATTATTTGATCCAGAACCTTGAGAAAAAATATATATTGATGATAATACGAAATGAGTGCAAGAAGATACCTTTGGAGAGTTGTCATCCATTACTGGTGATTGCTGCTGCTGCTGCTGCTGGTCCCTAACAGTGTCTACCTGCCTCTCAACTACACCTTGCTTCTGCTGTGCTCTCTCTCGCTTCACGTCATCCTTAGCTTGCTGGTATCGCCGCTCGCGGTCTAGTCGTCTCTCCTCTCTCTGTCTCTTTGCCGACTCTTCTAATGTTTCATTGGGTTTCCTTGACTGCTGCGTATGTGACATGCTACCCTCAGCATCGAGCTGTGTTACTCTCTCTGGTGTCTGCCGGGTAGCAGCGATCCTACTAGTCTCTGCCATTGACTCTTTACCAGCACCAGAGCTTGGTATTGTATCTTTCTTCTTTTCTTCTGAGCTGTGATCATCCGTTCCTTTCTCCCTCGATTCATATCTTCGCTTCTCTTGCACTAGTTTCCTGATTCTTTCTTGTCCAATGTCCATATTAACCTTGTCTTCCATAAACATTGCCTTCAGCTTCATCTGCCTCTGTCTATCGATTGCTTTGATGGAGTTCACGTGTCTCAGCTGCTTGCGTTTCTGATGCAGCATCCCTTCAAATGTCCAGATCTCTTTCTTGAAGTTATGTAGTTGTTTTCTTCTCTTCTGTACTAGCTCAGAGTAATCAAGAGCTCTCATGCGTGACTCGTGATTGGGGCATATAGCTCCAACACTGTCCATCAGTGCAGTCATTGAGGTGCTGTTGTCCTTGGGTTGACCAGTGACCACCACTACTGGTGGTTTAGTAACGCGCTTGTCTTGGATATTAGAGAACCTGTAATGATTGACAAGTGAGTGAAAACAAAATGTAGTAGTACATAATTATCTTTACTTCAAAATTTCAGGTTAAATTTAGCATTCATAGTCATTCGTTGATACATTATGTTTCGTGTGTGTGTGTGTGTGTTACTTACTGTAGCAGTGTCTGCATGGTCTGTGCTAGTGTCTTGTGTGTGTTACTTACTGTAGCAGTGTCTGCATGGTCTGTGCTAGTGTCTTGTGTGTGTTACTTACTGTAGCAGTGTCTGCATGGTCTGTGCTAGTGTCTTGTGTGTGTTGCTTACTGTAGCAGTGTCTGCATGGTCTGTGCTAGTGTCTTGTGTGTGTTGCTTACTGTAGCAGTGTCTGCATGGTCTGTGCTAGTGTCTTGCAGTTCTCGAGAGCATACTCAATGTTAGACATCTCTTTTTCAGTGAATCTATTAAATGATACATTAATTTTCACAACATTCACTGCTAACATGTGAACATACTTTTCCTCCTGTACGATGACCTCCAGCTCATACTTCATGACCTCCCTCAGGCTCCGCTCCAGTGTAGGATATTGAGCTGTGAAGAGGTTAAACACACTTGCTGAAGTGTTAGTAATAATATTATCACGATGCTATATGTAGTGTACATGGTAACAGATGTTTGATATCATCAACTGAACACACAGACACTACATTGTACACAGTGATTATAAACAACACGGTCTAGTAAACTAGTAGTATCAACTAGGCGGAGTACACCTCACCTCTCAGCCGTGCTATATTAGTCAGGGTGGCTTGTACAGCTGGAGCAAGGGCCTCTAGCTCATCGTTCTTCACACGGCAGCGCCGTTCAACTGCGTCTATCCTCATTTCTTCGACTAGTAACTGAAGCACACTGCATGAGAGGCATAATGGCTGACTACACTCTACTCCAAGCACTCACTTGAGATCCTTCAGTACTTCTCTGGAGCTGTGGATATACGCCTCCTTCGCTGGATCTAGCTCAAGCCGCTTGTGACGAAATGAATGACTGTCCCTGCACTGAGCACCTGATGAGCAGAGAGGTATGAATGCTTGAGTCTAGAAGAAAATAACCCAGCTTACCTTGGTTTCGTATGAAGCTGGCAATAGCTCCCTTGATGCTGCCTCTGGTGATTGCCATGTCATACTTGAACTCGGCTGCTCTGAGCAAGTGTTCACTGCGTATTGCAGCTAGTGTCACCTTCAGCTGCTCTGCACTCTCCTGCAGTGAGTGAGCTGTACTGAGCATGTCAATGGTTGATCTTCGTAACGAGTGAGATGAGCTATGTCTTGAAGTACTGCTCGGCTGTAGAGAATGAGCTGAACCACTGTTCTGCTGGAGTGAGTGAGCTGAACCACTGCTCTGCTGGAGTGAGTGAGCTGAACCACTGCTCTGCTGGAGTGAGTGAGCTGAACCACTGCTCTGCTGGGCTGAAGTACTGGTTGGCCGCAGTGAGTGAGTTGAACTCTCTGCTGATGAAGTGTTGTTTGGTTTTAGTGAAGAAGCTGAGCTGTCTCCGGTAGTACTGCTAGGTTGGAGCGAGTGAGTTGAGCTATCTGCTGAAGTGCTGCTCGGCTGCAGTGAGTGAGTTGAGCTGAGCATGTCACCAGTAGATGACCTGGTATCAGAAACTGATGAACAAGAGTGAGATTGCAGTCCAGTCTCATCAGCTGGTTGCTGCTCACTGTCATCCTCTGGTCTAATATCACCGTTCATGAGACCACCATCATGGTGGTCCTCTGGCTGTGAGGTGTGGTCTACCATACCTACTGGACTAGTGGCTTTAGGAGAGATCAACCCATTGCTGTAGAGGGATATGAGCATAATGATGGAAGACCAATATGCACCGGAGGGCTTACACTCTAGGCTGCTGCTGGGTCTTATTGAGCTGTTCAGATCCTGTGATAGCTACACTTGCTAGCTCAGCAGGGTTGACCAGTAGGAGAGTGCAATGATCATGCACCATGCTACAGCGAGAGGGAAACACATCCTCACTCAGTACACACCCTCACTCAGTACACATCACCCTCACTCAGTACACATCACCCTCACTCAGTACACATCACCCTCACTCAGTACACACCCTCACTCAGCACACATCACCCTCACACATCACACACACCATAGTCCATAGATCTATGCAAGATTGCACTATAATATCATTACATGCACAATGGGTTGTTAATGGGTGCTATAATATTATTCATAGGTTGTACCTCCCACTAGTGGGGTTTGTGTGCATTCTCACATCAGTGCACATGTATACATACATTGTTAATGATATTCATGTCACCTTAACGAGCTGTTCCCAGCAGACCTACCTAATGTCCTCCATTGGTATCCAGCTGTCGCTGTCCAGTAGAAACAGCTGCCATGAGGAGTCATGAGCCAACACTGATGCACTCAGGTCAAACAAATTAACAAACAGACTCTTGATAGTGGTGATGGTGATTGGAGAGGGCATAGGACAGCGACGCATTGCCGGACCACAGCGAAGAAACAGACACTCTAAACAAAAAGGGACACTTAGTAATAGCAGTAGCAAAGGAATGAATCACAAAGTCACTTGCAACAAGCAGTGCATGCTCACTAATTTACAAACCATTATATTTTGATGAGATCTTTCTTGATTCAACATGTTTCACTGGTGATTCAGAGCTGCTGGTAGAGTTCACGATACCGTTACGAATAATCATAGACTGAAATAATGAGAAAGAGAGAGTGACCAGTTGTGATGGGCTAGCTAATGAGATGCTCACATTGGAGGCTGAGGCAGTGGCAGCTACAGCAGCTGCAATCTGGATCTGTCGACTTGACTCTCTCGAGTCATTGAGTGTGTGGCGACGCTTCTTCTTTTTCTTCTGACGATTCATAACCTGAGACAGATAGTACAGTACTAATCCCATGCTGACAGCAATGGCTAACACATGTCTATAACCACAGTGACTGGCTGCTCCTCCTACATATTCTAACAGGCATCATTGACTTTTGATGTCTCAAACTGATTGTTGAATAGTTTGTAATTATGAGTTCGTAATGAAGTTGAGTGTCTGATATGAGTATTGTATCAGACAGCAGACAGGCTGGACAGCACATTAGCATGGTCCCAGCAAGAATATGCATGACTGCTACCAGACACAGACACAAACACCTTGGTAACAGGCAAAATTGCAACTGTTTGTACCATGACTACCTGACTGTGCTGCACTAGATGGGTACCACTGTGACTATAGCTCATGGTGCTGTACTAGATGGGTACAAGCAGGCAGCTGGTTCGGAAACCTAAATGCAGTAGTAGCAAGGTTTTCAATAATAATTATTTTCAATAGCTTCCTGAAAAACCTTTAAACCAAAACCAAAACCCAAACTTAGAAAAAAAAGAACCTAAATCCAGTACAAAGTGGGAAACCCACAAAAAATGAATATGTTTTTGAATCAGGTAGAGTGATGCAGGCTATATATCATCATGCAAGCAGAGCAGCAGCTGAGCTGCAGGTGGTGCAGACCATAATGCAATGGTAGGAGAGGTATGCATGCTCTAAGGAGATGAGTGTTGTTAGTGACATATTCACGAGATTGCAGTAAACAAACACACCATGCTGACTAGTAGTGATTAGTGAGTGGAGGAGGGCTGTAGATCAAAGCTGCTACCATCATTATACTATAATAGCTACATACATACAGCAAGACTACTGAGAGAGAGAGAGAGAGAGAGAGAGAGAGAGAGAGAGAGAGAGAGAGAGAGAGAGAGAGAGAGAGAGAGAGAGAGAGAGAGAGAGAGAGAGAGAGAGAGAGAGAGAGAGAGAGAGAGAGAGAGAGAGAGAGAGAGAGAGAGAGAGAGAGAGAGAGAGAGAGAGAGAGAGAGAGCTACACCACAGTAGTAGTGTTTACTGTAGCAGTGTCATCCAGGCATGAAGCTACTGTTACCACCAAATGCACAACAAGCTGACTAGCTAGACACCACACTACAGTACAGCAGACAATGGCACACTATGGTTCATGCACGCATCATGCAGTATGATGATCTAGTGTCTATGGTGATATCAGCTATGTGACAACTCGGCTCACAGGATTCTGTGGATGGTTAAGCATTGCCAACAACAGCATTGCTCCATCAACGCTTGTTGATTGGATAATTGAGCACGATTCCAGCTTTGCAACGCACCACTCAAATACAGTCACGACAGACAACACAAGACTGCGAGATAAATTGCACTTTACTATTGAGAACTGTTCTAGGCATTTAATAAAGTGCACTTAAGATATCCAGAATTTGCTCCACGCTACAATCGGCTACCCGCCCGCACCCATGTGCTCCGACTCACCTCGTTATTGGTCACTCTCTCCTTGCCGACTGTAGCTTCACGGTATTGCAATGCGCACTATCTGTCAAGCAGTACCAGAGATTAGTATCACAGCTGACGCCTTAGAGACACTCGATCCAGCGGTGCTATGTACTAGTAAGCGGTGGAGCTGGTCTGTTCGTACTACCTACATGCGGGGGCGTGACCACAGATTATGGGCGGGATTGTGACACTCAAAATACACTAAAATTTATAGCTTTAGAAAAAATACTAAAAGAATAAAATTTGCTCTATTTGCTTGCAGGGAAAATAATTTACTATGATTGTGAGTCGATGAGCAGCTGGAGGGATTCCGCTAGTCTCTTGCTGTCTACCTGACCAGTGAACTCAGCCCCATTCCAGGACTCATTCTCAAGCAACTTGTGGAGTTCAGACCCTTCCTGTGCCAACACGATGGCCTTCTTTACCGACTCCACTAGAGCAACATCATGGCTGCCCTCTCCTAGCTGAGGAGGAGGCATCTGGCAGAGATCCCTCAGCTCCTTCAGACTGCGTAGAGCAGGGTTAGTGTCCGCCGGCGTGGCTGACTTCTGATGCATCTTACGACTCTCCAGCATCGGGTTCTTGGCGTCCCCTACAGGCTTCAGAAGAAAATTAGCATCGTCCCTGCGAAAATTCTTAAGGAACTCGGCGTGTGTCTCCTGGAACTGCCTGAGAGTCTCTCGATCGGATATCATGAGAGGAGATGGAAGGTCTCTGTGAGGAGACTGATTATGACTGACCCAAGGATGGTTCAGGACCTCATCTATCGAGAGACGCTCACTGGGCTCCACACAGATCAGCTTCATGATGAGATCCTTGGCATCTGATGTAATGCCCTTCCACTCATTCTCTGGAAAGCTAAAGTCAGCACTCATGATCTTGCGTTTCATTCTGTCACTCAATGGCTGACTAGGTACCTCTGAGTAGAACGGTGGATAGCCACACAGCATGATGTACAGCACTACTCCCAGCGACCACATATCACAGCTCTTATCATAGTAATATGGTGTATAGATCTTTTGACCACCACTACGCTGTGACTCCTTCTGCCGCCTCTGGGCCTCCAGTACTTGTGGTGCCACGTAGTACGGGGTAAACTGAGGTGTCTTCAAGTCTCCATTGTCAACTTTAGCGAAACCAAAGTCAGATAGTTTAATATGCACGCTGGCAGGGTCCTGGGTCTTCTTCAAGAGCAGTAGATTCTCTGGTTTGAGGTCGCGATGAGCAATGTTCAGACGATGACAGTATCTGAGAGAGAGTGCTATCTGGCGGATGTATCGACTGGCTTCTTGCTCAGTGAAGTGATGTCGCTTGGAGATGAACTCAAACAACTCTCCGCCTTCCATCAGCTCGAGCACTAGTAGGAGGCGTGGTCTACAGTACGTCTCACCCGGAACCTTCAGCTCATTACGATAGATATCAATAATCCGTACTACATAGTCCCCTCCACTACAACGCCACTGCAGGATAGCTTCCGTCTCTGCCTTGTTCTTGCCGTTCTTGTCCGTACGATCAAGGAGTATCTTGAGAGCATACTCCTTACCAGTGGATCGGTTGACACACAAGCGGACAGGTCCACTCACTCCCGTACCAAGGTTACGACTCCACCTCACTTCATAGTCATTCTGGATGGGCGTGGTCTTGATCACTGGATCACGATCATATTGAGACATGTCTGAGAGAGAGATTGTGAGCGAGTGACGATATGGGATAGCATCAAACTTACTTCCTTTTGAAAACAAAGTGCGCGGTCGAGAGCGTTGATTGATCGTCGGAGAATCAGGAGGGCTGGTAGTGGATGGTCTACTGCTGTCCAGTGAGTGGGATGACGAAGCACCCCTCGCAGATGACAGATCAGATGTAGTCCCGGCTCTCTAAAAAATTCCTCAAGAAGGGAGTGGTCGTATACTCTATTTACAGCGCACCTAAAAAGTGCACGTGATGGTAGACACGTGTCAATAGGCAATCTCATGCTGCGCGAGGTGAAGGTCAGCTCTAAGCTGTATCTTTCTCCATCGCTCACAGCTAGCTACCTAAATGCTGGAGTGGGCTACAGGTGGGTAAGTATTGTGTTCTATTGTGATCAGATTCTTGATCTCTGATTCTACAGATCGTATTGAGCGGCAGCATCTCCTGACCACGTGTTTAGGTGAGTGAGTGAGTTGTGTATCCTGGGCCTATGATGATCCATTGACAAGCATATGTCTTACCAACAATATGGTGTCAACCTTCTGCACCTGAAGGCCCAGCGTGTTGCAATATGTACTGCTCTTGACCTTTTCTTTATTGCAAGGTGTTGGCTGTTCACATTTCTGGTTGTGAACATTATGGTGCACACAAGTATATGGAGCTGATTGGTGAGTTGATTGTATCAGGTTGTGGCGCATGTGTTGATGGTAGTGACAATGATGAATGGATTTCGGGTCGCTCAGAGCCTCTGCTGCTGTGAAGACCTCTATTCCTTACCTACATTGCCTGAGTTGCTACCATTGCCTGAGCTACTTGACATGTGTGTAACTAGTGTAATCTCTCTCTTTCAGGGATTGTCACCACTGACTGTTACAGCAACTTCCTCTCTTAAGTAAGTTGCGGTAGTAGTAGAGTAGTAGTGGTAGTAGTAGTAGAGTAGTAGTGGTAGTAGTAGTAGAGTAGTAGTAGTGGTAGTAGTAGTAGTAGTAGTAGTAGTAGTAGTAGTAGTAGTAGAGTAGTAGTAGTGGTAGTAGTAGTAGTAGTAGTAGTAGTAGTAGTAGTAGTGGATCATGTGAGCACTATCATGATGATCAACACACAGACCTGTTCAGAGTGGTGTTACAACCAGTGCTGACACAGTGACCTATATCTGATCTAGTGCTCTGTTACTAGTGCTGTATCAGTACTTGATCTCATCATTGTTTGTTAGGCTACTACCAGTGCTGACACAGTGACCTATATCTGATCTAGTGCTCCATTACTAGTGCTGTATCAGTACTTGATCTCATCATTGTTTGTTAGACTAGTACCAGTGCTGACACAGTGACCTATATCTGATCTAGTGCTCTGTTACTAGTGCTGTATCAGTACTTGATCTCATCATTGTTTGTTAGGCTACTACCAGTGCTGACACAGTGACCTATATCTGATCTAGTGCTCCATTACTAGTGCTGTATCAGTACTTGATCTCATCATTGTTTGTTAGACTAGTACCAGTGCTGACACAGTGACCTATATCTGATCTAGTGCTCCATTACTAGTGCTGTATCAGTACTTGATCTCATCATTGTTTGTTAGGCTAGTACCAGTGCTGACACAGTGACCTATATCTGATCTAGTGCTCCATTACTAGTGCTGTATCAGTACTTGATCTCTCATCATTGTTTGTTAGGCTACAACCAGTGCTGACACAGTGACCTATATCTGATCTAGTGCTCCATTACTAGTGCTGTATCAGTACTTGATCTCTCATCATTGTTTGTTAGGCTACAACCAGTGCTGACACAGTGACCTATATCTGATCTAGTGCTCCATTACTAGTGCTGTATCAGTACTTGATCTCATCATTGTTTGTTAGACTAGTACCAGTGCTGACACAGTGACCTATATCTGATCTAGTGCTCCATTACTAGTGCTGTATCAGTACTTGATCTCATCATTGTTAGACTAGTACCAGTGCTGACACAGTGACCTATATCTGATCTAGTGCTCCATTACTAGTGCTGTATCAGTACTTGATCTCATCATTGTTAGACTAGTACCAGTGCTGACACAGTGACCTATATCTGATCTAGTGCTCCATTACTAGTGCTGTATCAGTACTTGATCTCATCATTGTTTGTTAGACTAGTACCAGTGCTGACACAGTGACCTATATCTGATCTAGTGCTCCATTACTAGTGCTGTATCAGTACTTGATCTCATCATTGTTTGTTAGACTAGTACCAGTGCTGACACAGTGACCTATATCTGATCTAGTGCTCCATTACTAGTGCTGTATCAGTACTTGATCTCATCATTGTTTGTTAGACTACTACCAGTGCTGACACAGTGACCTATATCTGATCTAGTGCTCCATTACTAGTGCTGTATCAGTACTTGATCTCTCATCATTGTTTGTTAGGCTACAACCAGTGCTGACACAGTGACCTATATCTGATCTAGTGCTCCATTACTAGTGCTGTATCAGTACTTGATCTCATCATTGTTTGTTAGGCTACTACCAGTGCTGACACAGTGACCTATATCTGATCTAGTGCTCCATTACTAGTGCTGTATCAGTACTTGATCTCATCATTGTTTGTTAGGCTAGTACCAGTGCTGACACAGTGACCTATATCTGATCTAGTGCTCCATTACTAGTGCTGTATCAGTACTTGATCTCTCATCATTGTTAGGGTAGTACCAGTGATGCACAGCACAGCAGTGGTGGTTGCAAGCTGAAGGATCTTCCCAGCGACCGCTTTTAGAAGTAAACTGAAGGTCAGGATGACCGAGTGAGTATTAGTGTGTCTATCCTGGGCCTATGATGATATATTGACAAGCATATGTCTTACCAACAATATGGTGTCAACCTTCTGCACCTGAAGGCCCCAACTACCTGTCACTTGACTAGTAGTAGTGTCACTTGACTAGTGGTGGTGTCACTTGACTAGTAGTAGTGTCACTAATGTGAATTTCCTTTCCACAGGTATGGCTGCACTACAGCACAGCTACAGATGTGCTGTCTAGCATTGACTGCTGCTGACTCAGCACAGACACATTGAATATTAAGTGTTCACAAAAAATTATTAAATTTTTGTAAATTCATAATAATTATTATCTATTAATGACAATTAATTTTGGAAATGGAAAACCCAAAGTGATGAGAAGCGAATGAGGCGCTGATGATATAGTTCAGAATGAGAGAGATGAAGAGGAGGTCATCATTGAGAGTGATGTGTAGAAGAGGTCATCATTGAGAGGAGAGTGATGTGTAGAGGAGGTCATCATTGAGAGGAGAGTGATGTGTAGAAGAGGTCATCATTGAGAAGTGATGTCATCTTCTGTTTTGTACCTGTGAGTTGACCCATTCCAATCCTTGATATAACCTGGAGAGAATATAGACCACATGAGGAAGGTTGGGTGAGGGCTTCCCAGCCAACATGGGATTACTGTGTACAAACAAAACACAGCAATCCTATTGACACAGACCACAGACACACAACCTGGATATAGGTGTCACCACAGAGTCTAGCTGGCTCAAGTAACATGCAACGATAAACCTTCTTCGCTTCCATGAGATAATATGTTGTGCAGAAGTCTACTCCTCAGGTAAGACACATGCACTGACTGACCCTTCTCCCGTTAGAGCACAGCAGGCCTGTATGTGCCAGCCATGATCCTTGATAGATGTTAGATTGAGGTGTTGTGATATCTCTGCAGCTGTCATAGAGCCCTTCATGTCCTGCTTGTTAGCATAGATCAATACACCTGCCTTCTTCAGATCCTAACAGAGAGAGAGAGAGTACACTTAGAATAGTCTGCATACAACATACAGACTACATGAGGAAGTCAACACAATAATATGGGGAGGCACTATCCCAGCAGCACTGAAACTACTCTAAACAAACGAACAGTCTGTACTGTATCTTCGGGCAATATCCCTGGGAAAGAATGCAGCTGGTCTTACCTCGTGTTCCAGCATCTTGTAAAGCTCTTCTCTGATGACAGACAGTCTCTCTCTGTCCGTGCTATCGACCACCATTATAATGAAGTGAGTGCTGGAGTAGTAGGTACTCCATCCCTGCCTCAGGCTCTCCTGCCCTCCGATATCCCACATCACAAAGTGAAGGTTCTTCCATCTCACCTACACAGACAGACGGCTTGTTATTTGTCACAAAACATTTGGTAGTAAGAATGTGTTTGATCTGAATAGCTATACAGCAAAGAACAGCTATAGATAGTACTGTATGTGGGTGGGTGAGTGTTGCAAACCTCTTCAACATTGCTACCTATGGTTGGTGACGTGTGCACTACTTCATTCATTAGACTGCACAGAGGTAGGGAGAGAGAGAGTCGTGACATACAAGAAGACATAAGAATGAGTGTGTTGATTGTTAGAACCTATTGTCTCACAATTGGTATAGAATGGTCGTCTTTCCGGCATTATCCAATCCGACAATAATGAGCTTCTGCTCTGTAAGGTAGAAAGAGGGAGGAGAGAGTCAACTGGCTAGCTAGACACGGGTAGATCAGTGATGATGATACGTACCCTCTTTACTGAAGAGGCTCCATAGCTTCGCCCATACAACACCCATCATGTACGGCAACGGTAGAGGCGTACACTAGCTACACACTTGTATCACAGCGCTGCTGCAGGACTGTGGAAGAACGCTGTACAATGCTCTCTCGGCTGCTCTATCTCTGACCTGTCTAAAAGATCTTATTACTAGAAGGCGTGGTCCATGACACAGCAGCCATGATGTCACCATGACGTCATCATTCTGACATGGCGACAGTACAGCAGAAACAGCGACCAGCTGTTGAGAGGGGTCCTGCCAGCTCTGTGCGATCCACAGTGACCTCTACCGTCTCCAGTGACACGTCTCTATCCGCTTCTTTGCTTTACAGGAAATCAGAGCTGATTCAAAGCTACTATGATGAAGCTAAGAGGTGATTCACCTGATCGAGGTGTAGACACTGTGTAGAGCCTCGTGTTTGCTAGGTACACATCTAAAGCACTCGAAGCAGACAAGAAGGAGAGTAGAATGATGGCTCTAGAGCTGTATAACAAGGCGCTAGGTGCTATACAGAGCGGACTAGGTATGGTGAGACAGAGTAGCTTTGTCAACAAGACGCTAGTGGATCTGAGAGGAAAGATGGACAAGTCAGTCAGTGACACATGGTCCTATCATATTATCAGTCTTTGTTCAGGCTCAAAGACCAGGTGAAGGACCGTATGAAGGTACTGATCGAGCAGGAGGCGGCCTCCAGGAAGCAAGCAGGCACGCAGAACACCATAGTGCTACCATCAGCTCCATCAGAGACTATAGTAATGGCTGATGCTCATGGTAGAGGAGGTATAGCACAGGGCAGAGAGGGAGAGACTGCCACTGAAGCAGACATGATCTTCAGCACTAGTGAAGGTATGAGGCTAACTATCACACTGCCATGATCCAGTTGGTGCTGCTGTTCAGGTGCTCGCTTGTTCTCTGTGGATAGTAGTGGGCGTGTCTCACAATGCTCTAGTCCAGAACCACTCTTTATATTCAAATATCGCAAGAGAATCACAGGTGTACAATATTATACTGAGTCAAATTGCATACATTTTCCTCTCTCCAGGTCAGCCGCCAGCGTTTGTTCAGTGCGGTGACTTCATCTACCCACTGATCCCGGGGAAGAGTCCAGTGTTACGGAGGGATGGCTACAAGGTCTACATGTTCCCTGAGCTGAGCGGTGAGGAGGGAGGAAGCACAGGGTTGCTACTACGCTCAGCGCCTGAGAGCGAGCTGGAAGAGCTCGATCATGTGAGGACAAGAGTACATAGTGGAAACAATGACAGCGCAATTCTGTTGCTTGAGTAAAATTGTGTCATTGCTTCTTGTTCTTCAGATGTTCAATGTACTGGCTAATCTCAAGATCACTGATGGAACTCAACAGGATTCCATCACTGCTACAGCTGACACTACTAGAACAACAACAGCAGCAGCTCCTGAGCGACCTCCTCCTCCTAGGACCAAGGAGCAACAACAGGAGAGTGATAAGGATGAACAGGAGCCATCATGGGGAACCAGTGTTGCTGGAGTGAGCTGTGTGTGTGTGCTTCACTCACTGTAGTGCTCTAGACCATCACAGCTGGTGTGTCATGGCTGTCAGGAGTGCTGTCCCAGGGTACCGAGGCAGCTGGTGGACTGCTATCAAAGGTTACAAAGTGTGGGTGTGGTCATTGATCTGCCCTGCCCACTACAGGGAGGAGACAAGCTGAGAGAAGGCATCGAGCCAGAGGAGAAGCCAGTAGAGGTCCCTGCACCGGTGAGAGTGGGCGCTCATTATGCTCATAAAGTATCAGGTTAGAGATTGTTGCTCAGTGAAGATTATGGTACACTATTGTTGTACAGGTGGTATCGTTGGTGTGAGTGACTTCTTGATGGTCTCTTTGGCTAAAGCTACTGTTGCTGTAGGGAAGAAGGTTGGATCAGTCGTGGCTGAATCTGACGTAAGCAGCTAACGAGTATGTGTGTGTAGAGAGGGTGTGAGCATGTGTACGTGTGCCACATGTGAGCATGTGTACGTGTGCCACATGTGAGCATGTGTGTGTAGAGAGGGTGTGTAATGTCATGTTCTGCGGCGTAGATGGTAAAGGGTCGTCAGATTAACCCTCATGCTAAGGAGGCATGGAAGGTCACTAAGTCAACAGTTAAAGGTTAGTAGTAACTGGTACTTGTCCCATCCAGTGTGTGTTGTGTGCAGGTGCTGGACAAGTGTTTGTGGACCTGGAGAGAAGTGCTGTAGCTGTTATCAAAGCTACTGGAAACGAAGCCAGCAAGACTGTCGGCCATAAGTGAGTGCCATCATGACCAGGCAGGCAGTGTCACCATGGTGTGTGTGCAGGTATGGAGAGCAAGCTGGTACTGTAGTGGACGACTCACTCAGCACTGCTGGACATGTAGCTAACCTGACTGCTGTAAGCCCGCCATTCCTCTTATCCCTCTCTCACTTCACTGTGTAGACATACTGGAGTTGGAAGACCTGGGGAATCAGGTTCGTCAGTAGAGTAGGAGGAGTGTTAGCCAGCAGTGGAGGAGACAACAACACCAGCAGTAAGACAGAGAAAGAAGGCTCACAGCAACAGCAGTGACATTGCGTAACATCTTCAGTGACTCAAACCCAGCACAAGATCTCCGAATTATATTAATGTCCATGAAAATTGTTTAGTTGACACCGCTTCATCATTAATTAATAATAATTATTAATAAATTATTATTAACCTAATAATAGGCAGTATCAGTGAATACAATATCTGTAGCTCTATTATAGTGAGCTCTATTATGACACACAGCTCTGTTAGTGTGAGTTGTTCGGTACTGGTGAACTAGCTGAGTAGTGTTCCTTGCCATAATCATTGATAATACACACATGCTGTAGAGAATGAACCAATCAGAATGTACCATTACTATTGCTGCCGGGAAATGTTCACAGGGAAAACTTGCACATGCACAATCATGCAAACATTCTCAGCATTAATTACAACTCACATTAAGATCACGGAAAAACTCATTGTAATCCTAAAGAGCAGTAGAGGCATTGAGTGAGTGATATGGAGTACTTACCAGAGCATAGCCCACTACGAATTCATTAGGAATCTCAAAACCAATGTCTAAAGAAACAGTGGAACAACACTACGCTACAGTAACCACTCACAATCTGGTCTATAGCCGACACTCTTTGGAGTCCTCTTTACTAGAAGACTGTGTAAGAGACGATAGCACATTTATACCATGCCTCGGCTCACCTGGCCACTCTGACATTAGCCGGCTTGTACTCTTCTAGTACCTTGAGCAGCTTGGTCATCGTGCCTCCAGTATCTATAATATCCTAGAGAGGGAGAAAGAACTAGTATTACACACAACTAAACTCAGAACATGCTCTAACCTCTACAATCAGGACATTCTGTGAAGAAAAGAAAAAACAGTGAACAAATACCTCCTTAACACACACCACTCACTCAGATCACTCACTCAGATCACTCACCCTCTCACTCACCATCTCACTCACCATCTCACTCACTCACTCACCGTCTCACTCACTCACCCACCGTCTCACTCACTCACCCACCGTCTCACTCACTCACCCATTCACTCGCTCACCTCTACTCAATGACCTATTGTTGCTCACCTTTCCTGTTAGTGATGATAGATTGTCTCCTCCAATCACTTGTACTGTACCAGTTGATTGATCATCCTACAGCACAATGAGGAGTGTCTGTTGCTCTAACATACTTACCACATAGCTCTTTAGTCTGATAAAGTCAACTTGCATTCGGAAAGATCGCTCTAAAGAGCAAATATTTGACACACAATGTGTAGTACGTGTGTATGTGCGCAATATAAATGATCAGATACAGCCGTCTTATTGTGGTTCACTTCACAAACCAGCTCCATCGCGCATGATTTACCAATGTAGACACTTCCTTATAAAACAGCTATTCACACTCACATAGCTTCCAAACTATCAATAAGTGTTCCTGTACTGAGTCATATCACACTACAATGATGTCTCAGCACCAACCACAGCACGAGGGTGGATTGAGGACACTTACTCCACTACCCACAATTTCCCCACTACTCAACTGTCACATGGTAGTGAGCGTATGGTGGAGCATGGAGCTGGTTCTTGTGCATTGCAAACCTGAAGTAGCATTGTGTGTCTTGATGTAGTCCAGTAGATCAGTGAAGAACTGGTAGCCGCCCTTGAGCACACACAGAGCTACTAGAGGCCCACTCAGATCATGGCAGATATCCTGAGCTAGTCGCTCCACCCTAGAGAAGGGGAGTGAATGGTGCTGCCACAGCAGATCACACTAACCTGTCCATTATGAGACCTTTAGGTAGCATTACACATTTCAGATCATCATAGTAATGTGGCGGGATACAGAAATCCTCCAGGCGGTATCCCGTGTAGTTATCCGGTATCTATAGTGTGATACAGTACTAGATCAACCTCACAAGATAGACCTTACCACAATAGTTGACGTCTTCTTGTGCTTGGACATCTTGCTGTTGGGTGAGCTGGTGATGAACCACGCGTTCGCAGGCCAGGAGCTCTTACGTCATCATCCAGCCACGCCCATTTTCACCATGCATCGATCAGTGGATCTATAAGACTAAGTAGCAGGCAGTGAGCTGTACTACTGCAGTCACCCGCCGTACTACTGCACGCGGCCGGGTGACTCGTGGAGCAGGATAACGTCGATGCAGTCCGTCATCACGAACACTAGTAGCACGGCAACGCAGATCAAACCAAGGTCTACTGGTATACATTTTGCTGACAAGAACACAATAAAAATTGTGGTCTAAGTTTGAGTGCAGGAGAGGGACACAAGATACTGCATGGATCATTAATTTTTAGTACAGCATTTAACGACAATGACTTTAGTCTACATGTACAAGTAAGCTATAATAAGGTCCTAAGGTAACTCGGGGTATTTTGGAATACCGGGTAATTCGGAATGATTCCGGTATTGACCCCAGCTACTGCAAAACTACAGATCGCCTGGATAAACTATTTCACCACGAGGTAGGTGCATCTGTTGGCTCTGCAACGAGCACTCGCTTGGGTGCAGTACGAAGTCATTCACGGTGTAAGAATGGAAAGTGTTGACACGACTAGCCACGCCTCCATGCTAGCTACCAAGTGAAACTTCGCTGTGTACTGGGGTCACTGGTATCTCTTGAAGTTAGACAAAGATCAAAGTGTGCACCAGGTAGCAGAGACTCTACAACGGCGATTTGATGAAATTCTGTTTGCTAGATTATTAAAAAATAATGCATTAACATAAATATTTAATGCAGAAACCATATAACACTTGTAAACAAAGGCGTGTGGGGAGTTGAAATTCGTATTTATAACAATCCAAAAAGCAAAGCAGACAATACTGCAGCTTGAAACAGCTGTCAAGATATTCAAGGAGTGGCAAAATATCCTCTGCAAGATGTACAACATCCCAGCAACCATTCTACACGGGAAGTGAATTATGGAGCAACCTAGGACAGAAAGAAACGCACAAATCATAGATCCATCATCATGCAAACATGTACAATACCTGAAATCATGCTGAACACAGTCACAGCTGAAGTCACATCACTCGTGGCTGCACTAAAACCAGGTTACACGGGAAATACACGGACTATTCCGAATTACCCTAAATAACGTATTTTCTAGTAGCACTTGCTCTGACCGCTCTGGAGAACGACAGCAAGAACGGATAGCTACCAAACTCAGTATGCACATAGTCCGAAGGTGGCTGAAGCTTGCTGTGTAGTTAAAGTTTCCGAAACATTACACAGCATATTTACCAGCGAAGAATTCCAAAAAGTATTCCAAAATACCCCGAGTTACCTTATTTATCATTGCCGATCGACGACGACATGTAGGGATGACCTCGAATCAGTGTTTTTATACGCAATAATAATTATGTCAAACATGAACTGCTATCAGACAATCCTTACAGAACCACGGGCTGTTAGAAGAGTTGGCTATTTGCTGCATGTGGGTCCGGAAGAGTCTACTACAGCCGATCCATTATTAGCTGCGTCACTGACAATATGACGTGAACCAGGTCACCAATGTATACATTACTACATGACTGTATAGTATAGCTAATTTTGTTGGGAATTCAGCTTGTTTACTACATCAGCAGTACTGGTGTTGTGCCGATACTGTGTACTGATTCAGAATCACTTGATATGATAGATCAAATGCCCATAACATGTTAGAACTGAAAGGCAATGGACATGCACCTTCAGTTGCAGTACACTGAGTTAAAATTGCACTGGTTTTTATGGCTTCCATGAACTTGGGCACACTGGCTGCCATGTGAGCAAAATTATGTTGTTTTTTTTGTTTGATACTGCAGCAATAGTGTCAACTGTTTAAATAATACAAGCATGCATTAATTTATTAATAATGGTTGCATATAATAAAGAACAATAATTATGTACACTAAGATGTAATACAAAGACACTTATAATTATGTAACAATAAATATAAAACAGTTACTAAATTATTTATGCTAAACTTGAACTCAAATAAATAATTATGCTGTAGCTCATGCACAGATTGGTGCTTTGCACAAAATCCTTCTCTTCCTCGTGAAGATTACCGGCACGAGGTGTGGTCGGTGATGTTGACAAGCATCGAGAAAACGTCAGCCAAACTACATGTATACTGGTAAGCTAAAGCTAGGTTTAGTTCCGAGTAGCACACATAACGTCTTGCGAAGAATACGGTTTTCCCACACTGAATCGATGCAGTCGTCATCACTGATACAACTGCATGCAGCAGTGCGGCAAAGCGTCAATGGTATCTTCTCTAACGAGACTCGCCTGCAAGGGATGCAGTTCAAACCAAGGTCTACTGATATTATAGTGACAGGAGCTCCCAAGTGCGGTACAACATGGCTGCAACAGATAATCCACCAGCTGAGAACTGGAGGTGATATGGAGTTTAGTGAGATGATGGATGTAGTACCAATGATTGAAGCAGCTCACGATATGCATGTTGATCTGTATGCAGACCAGAAAGCTGCTCCACGTTGCTTCAAATGTCTCTTCTGGTATCCACGTTGTCCTAAAGGAGCTCGCTACATTTGGTGCCTGCGTGAGCCATGCTCTGCTGCATACAGCTTCTTTCACATGGCCCAAGGATGGTTTTTTCAACCAGGAGAAGTGCCCCTTGATGAGTTTGTTGAACATGTGTGGCTAAAAAATGGTGTTCCTCAGAAACTAGAGGATCTTGAAGGCTACTTTGTTAATCTTGCGAGCTGGTGGCCGCACCGGAATGATCCCAATGTACTAGTAGTAGTATATGAAGATCTCAAGGAGTCATACGAGCCTATGATACGCAAGATTGCTGAGTTCATGAATATCTGTGATGAGGCAAATATACGAGCAGCTCTTGAGAAGAGTACATTTGAGTACATGAAGAAACATGCTGACAAGTTTGACCAGAAGACGTTCAAACAAAATATGAATAAGAATTGCGGTCTGAGTGTGAGTGCAGGAGAGGGTCACAGCAAGATACGTACTGGATCATCCACTGAGGGATCAAGGATGCTGTCAGCAAAATCACGCCAACTAATACAGCAGAAGTGGGAGGCAATCGTCACTCCAGTCACTGGATGTGCTAATTATGCTGAACTGAGAGACGCTTGCAAGAATATTTGACCTATAATGCTTGTAATGCTATATAACCATTGCACTGATAATAATGCTATGTAACCATTGCAATGATTATAATGCTATGTAACCATTGCAATGGTAATAATGCTATGTAACCATTGCACTGATAATAATGCTATGTAACCATTGCAATGGTAATAATGCTATGTAACCATTGCAATGGTAATAATGCTATGTAACCATTGCAATGGTAATAATGCTATGTAACCATTGCAATGGTAATAATGCTATATAACCATTGCACTGATAATAATGCTATGTAACCATTGCAATGGTAATAATGCTATGTAACCATTGCAATGGTAATAATGCTATGTAACCAGTGTAATGATATAATAGGTAGCTATGTAACCAGTGTAATGATATCAGCGACACCGTTCAGTGATTTTGGTGTTTGTAGAGGTAGTTTAAGGTGTTGAATAAAACTAAAATTATAAACTGCTGTTAGTGGTTAGTGCATTACTATGAGCAATAGACTGTGTTAGTGGTTAGTGCATTACTATGAGCAATGGACTGTGTTAGTGGTTAGTGCATTACTATGAGCAATAGACTGTGTTAGTGGTTAGTGCATTACTATGAGCAATGGACTGTGTTAGTGGTTAGTGCATTACTATGAGCAATGGACTGTGTTAGTGGTTAGTGCATTACTATGAGCAATGGACTGTGTTAGTGGTTAGTGCATTACTATGAGCAATGGACTGTGTTAGTGGTTAGTGCATTACTATGAGCAATGGACTGTGTTAGTGGTTAGTGCATTACTATGAGCAATGGACTGTGTTAGTGGTTAGTGCATTACTATGAGCAATGGACTGTGTTAGTGGTTAGTGCATTACTATGAGCAATGGACTGTGTTAGTGGTTAGTGCATTACTATGAGCAATGGACTGGCAGAGCAGTGTTACTCATCCCTTTGTGACTGTAAAGCAATTAAATTGAAATTGAAATTGCTGATTGGTTAATGTCAACACTGATGTCAGCTGGTGAGTATCGATCATCCAGTATCACTATTAGCTGACCATGCAAGGTACACACACTAGCTCCACCCGATAGAAATGGGTTCATCTATCATGTGACATAGCCGCTGCTTCTTGTGTCCGATACAGTACAACAAGATTAGTCAATTCAAAGTTCTCCTTGCATGGTGAACACTGACAGTGTAGCAATTTGTTAGACACAGCCGCAACAAATGTGAGAGAAGAGTTAATTGTTTCTATCACTATCACAGAGTATTGCTTGTGACTGCCTCCATGCAGGTCACTAACAGCTTAATACAGCTGAGACTAGTGTCACTGCCTTCAATGTGTTCTATACATATAGTTTTGTCTCCTTAGGTAACGCGGACTGTTAATTGTTATTTTGACACCAGTAGTATCTGTGACTCCACCCTTGTCTAGTATCTCAATTTTCCGTAATGTAGACCCAAACGTACCTGATTGGTCACTGCAGTAAAGCTATCTTGTAACATAAAGAAATCATTGTTGTCTTCCATTCTCAGCTTCATTCCTTGAACAATGTACTCATCCGGTCATCTTGAGCTGACTGGTATCTCAACAAGTATGAAGTTAGTAAATGATTGTCTCCTCCATCCCGGACACAACCATATTATTATGGACAATCCTATTGCTGTAAAGTCACTTTCCTTGTTAGTGATCAGAGTATTGTGAAGAGGTGACTAGATCCTGGACACATACGGGGATGGAGGCAAGGCACACAGTTACAAGATGCGGTCACTTGATGATAGTAGAGATAGCTGTGAGGATCTGCATTGTAACTTGACACTAGTCATAGAGGATGGGAGGCAGCAGCTCCAATATCAACATGTCAGTTCTGTCTTCCCACGGTGCTAAATTTAAATTTTGTTTAGCATGTACCAGCCATTGTGTTAGCTGAAACTAGACGTGTAAATCACGTTAAATTTTTAAGAGCCAATTTTAACAATAAATGATGTGAAATTAATAGTAAGTTAGTGTGTTCATGAGCAGGAGTGAGTGAGTGAGTGAGTGTGCATTACTGAGCTAGCCTAGAACATCCTTTGCAAACTGTTCGATATACTGCAAGAGAGAGAGAGAGAGAGAGAGGGAGGGAGGGAGAGAGGGAGGGAGGGAGAGAGAGAGAGAGAGAGAGAGAGAGAGAGAGAGAGAGAGAGAGAGAGAGAGAGAGAGAGAGAGAGAGAGAGAGAGAGAGAGAGAGAGAGAGAGAGAGAGAGAGAGAGAGAGAGAGGGAGGGAGGGAGGGAGGGAGGGAGGGAGGGAGGGAGGGAGGGAGGGAGGGAGGGAGGGAGGGAGAGAGAGAGAGAGAGAGAGAGAGAGAGAGAGAGAGAGAGAGAGAGAGAGAGAGAGAGAGAGAGAGAGAGAGAGAGAGAGGGAGAGAGAGAGAGAGGGAGGGAGGGAGGCTATAGTAACAAACAATATCAGATGATGGGTGTACCATTCTCTCTGGTAGGCATGGTCCAAATGCTTCAATGAGTAGTGTCTCTTTCTGAACAGCCTCATGAAAATCCTTCAATGATACCTTAGCGTCGTGATCGATATCCTGAGTGAGTGACACATAACCATGCAGCTAGTGTGTTGAACTGACCAGTTTCTTGACAGCAGTCTCCACTAGGTCTCGTATGCCTTCATCAGGATCCTCCTCTGTGGGTTGCTAGTGAAGAGATGACACCATTACACTAGCACAATAGCTGACTCACAGCTATGATAGTGTTCTTGAGCATGTGGAACATCTCCTCTCGTGTTATGAATCCATCACCGTTTAGATCATAGATAGAGAAACAATCTATAGTACGAGATAGTAGAGAAACAATCTATAGTACCAGATAGTAGAGAAACAATCTATAGTACGAGATAGTAGAGAAACAATCTATAGTACGAGATAGTAGAGAAACAATCTATAGTACGAGATAGTAGAGAAACAATCTATAGTACCAGATAGTAGAGAAACAATCTATAGTACGAGATAGTAGAGAAACAATCTATAGTACCAGATAGTAGAGAAACAATCTATAGTACGCGATAGTAGAGAAACAATCTATAGTACGAGATAGTAGAGAAATAATCTATAGTACGAGATAGTAGAGAAACAATCTATAGTACGAGATAGTAGAGAAACAATCTATAGTACGAGATAGTAGAGAAACAATCTATAGTACGAGATAGTAGAGAAACAATCTATAGTACGAGATAGTAGAGAAACAATCTATAGTACGAGATAGTAGAGAAACAATCTATAGTACCAGATAGTAGAGAAACAATCTATAGTACGAGATAGTAGAGAAACAATCTATAGTACGAGATAGTAGAGAAACAATCTATAGTACGAGATAGTAGAGAAACAATCTATAGTACCAGATAGTAGAGAAACAATCTATAGTACGAGATAGTAGAGAAACAATCTATAGTACGAGATAGTAGAGTACTATCTATAGTACGCGATAGTAGAGAAACAATCTATAGTACCAGATAGTAGAGAAACAATCTATAGTACGAGATAGTAGAGAAACAATCTATAGTACGAGATAGTAGAGAAACAATCTATAGTACGCGATAGTAGAGTACTAGCTATGGGAACATGCTCACATGTCATCTTCTCCTCGAGGCTGCCTCTGAGGAAGATAGAGAGTCCCTTGATCCACTCCTCCTGGTTTAGGAAGCCATCTGAGTCATGATCAAGTGCCTTGAACACTGCAGCACGTGACTCACTCAAGCACAGCACAAGTGTACTAGTACCTTTATCCATGAAGTAGTCATCGGTCATACCAAACGTGTTGTGGAGCAGGTCACAGAACTTGACTCGGTCTATCTTTTCAGCAGTGATAGCTCGATACTGATGGAGAAGCTTCAGTGTCTCATCCTGTGTGACTACAGACACACGTAGTTCATTGCTGCACTACTGCATGCTGTATCTTACAGTGTGAGTTCTTGTAGAGGATCTCTGCTTGCTTCAGGAGCGCTTTGCGCTCTATGGCATTCAGTTGTAGCTCCGTTGCCATGACGACAGCAGCTTGCTCGGGTTAGTAGCGGAATCCACTAGCAGCAGTCAGCTAGCACTAGTTGCCACGTGTAACACACGGCTCCGTAGGGCCTGAATGATTATGGTAATTTAAATAACTACCTTCTGTGTTGCTCACTAGCTGTGTACGTACCGAGTGCTGCAACAACAGTGGGCGTGTCTGATTAGATTGACACGCCTATCACTTGATCACGTGAGCGTCTTCTCTATCGATCGCTCAGGACACGTGTACTAGGTGCAGGGCAAGACATCACGGCTACTGACAGGACATAGCCATGGCAGAACAAGCAGATGAGACCACCATCACACCAGCAGAAGATACCCCAGATCCTGAGGACAAGGAGCAGGAAGGAGAAGCCGGCGCCACTGGAGAGCAGCAACCACCTAGTGGGGCTGCTGGGAGCAAGGCAGCCAACAAGAAGAAGAAAAAGAAGGAGAAGAAGAAAGGTCTTGTACCGCCATGATAGTGTTGAAGTGTGTGATACCACCACAGGAGGAGCTGGGCAGGATGAGCCACAGGTACTGACAGCACGTAACCTGCAGGAGATACTCACCAAACTATCGGTAGAGGACCAGACTAAAGGACACGAGTTCTGGGATACTCAACCAGTGCCAAAATTGAGTACGATAACATAGCAGCATGACAGGCAGTGATGTGTATGTGTCTGTAGATGATGAAGTAACAGATACTGGAGCTATAGAGGTAGACAAGGGTTCGGTTAGAACAGAGGCTTACAGTCTACCGGCTCAATTCATGTGGGACAATGTAGACCTTCAAGATGAGAGACAAGTATGCAGACACCTTAGTCACTCACTCCCATCTCACACCCACACACCCTCTCTCACACACATACACCCACACACCCTCTCTCTCACACCCTCCCTCTCTCTCTCTCTCTAGTTGTCCGAACTGTATCAGCTGCTCAATGAGAACTATGTTGAAGATGATGATAACATGTTTCGATTTGACTACTCGTGTGAGTTCCTTCATTGGGCACTACAGCCGCCTGGTTGGAAGAAACAATGGCACTGTGGAGTGAGAGTGGTCGCTAACAAGAAGCTAGTGGGCTTCATCAGTGCTGTACCAGCTAAGATTAAAGCCCGTGATCAGTGAGTAGTAGAACAAGTCGATTCTTGTGTCTTAGTGAGTGTTGCTGTTCTCTAGTAAGCAGTTGATGGTCGAGATCAACTTCTTGTGTGTTCATAAGAAGCTTCGTTCCAAGAGAGTAGCTCCAGTACTGATCAAGGAGATCACTAGACGGGTCAATATGGAGGGGATATTCCAAGCTGTCTATACAGCTGGAGTGGTGCTCCCCAAACCCATCGCAGCGTGTCGGTCAGTAGACCTGCTGTAGGTGTGTGAAGCTAATCCGTTCTTCAGGTACTGGCACCGCTCACTCAACCCTAAGAAGCTTGTTGAAGTGCAGTTCTCATCGCTCCATCGTCACATGACCTTACAGAGAATGATGAGGCTCTACCGATTACCAGATGTCAGTTACTCATCACTGCTGTATAGTAGTATTGGTGTGCCCCAGGCTCTCTGCCAACCACAACACACTCTCTGGTGATAGTGTGGTTGGCAGCTGTATTGAGCCTGAGTGAGAACTACCTTGATGACTCACTGCATTTACTGTAGGAGACCAAGACACCAGGTCTGAGACCAATGGAACCCAGGGATGTTACTGTTGTGCTTCGATTATTAAATGAAGTGAGTACTTCTGCAAGTACAATAATGATTATTTAGTGCTTTTTCTCTTGACAGTATTTGGACCAGTACAGCTTAGCACCAGTGTTCACCTCTGAGGTATGTGTCATGGCTCTGTCAGACTGTAGTTATGTGGCTCCTCTAGGAGGAGGTAGCTCACTGGTTTCTACCTAAGGCTGATGTAGTCAATACGTATGTCGTAGAGGTTAGCTCTGTGTGTGAGTGTGCTGTCCTATCATCTATCTGTGATTAGGATCCCGTCGATCATGTTGTCACTGACCTGCTCAGCCTGTATCACCTCCCCTCATCAGTGGTTCGCCATCCTGTCCACAAGACTCTTCGAGCCTCATACTCATTCTACAATGTCGCTAACTCTCTGCCTCTCAAAGACCTCATGTTCGATGCACTCATCTTAGCAAAGAAGGTAACTAGTGATGGTGATGCTTAGCTAGCTGGAATAGTGATGGTGATGCTTAGCTAGCTGGAATAGTGATGGTGATGCTTAGCTAGCTGGAATAGTGATGGTGATGCTTAGCTAGCTGGAATAGTGATGGTGTTGCTTAGCTAGCTGAAATAATGATGGTGATGCTTAGCTAGCTGGAATAGTGATGGTGATGCTTAGCTAGCTGGAATAGTGATGGTGATGCTTAGCTAGCTGGAATAGTGATGGTGTTGCTTAGCTAGCTGGAATAATGATGGTGTTGCTTAGCTAGCTGGAATAGTGATGGTGTTGCTTAGCTAGCTGGAATAGTGATGACGACTAGCTGGAATAGTGATGGTGATGCTTAGCTAGCTGGAATAGTGATGGTGACTAGCTGGAATAGTGATGGTGTTGCTTAGCTAGCTGGAATAGTGATGACGACTAGCTGGAATAGTGATGGTGATGCTTAGCTAGCTGGAATAGTGATGGTGACTAGCTGGAATAGTGATGGTGTTGCTTAGCTAGCTGGAATAGTGATGGTGACTAGCTGGAATAGTGATGGCGACTAGCTGGGATAGTGATGGTGATGCTTAGCTAGCTGGAATAGTGATGGTGATGCTTAGCTAACTGGGATAGTGATGGTGATGCTTAGCTAGCTGGAATAGTGATGGTGACTAGCTGGAATAGTGATGGTGACTAGCTGGAATAGTGATGGTTGCTAGCTGGAATAGTGATGGTGGCTAGCTGGAATAGTGATGGTGACTAGCTGGAATAGTGATGACGACTAGCTGGAATAGTGATGACGACTAGCTGGAATAGTGATGACGACTAGCTGGAATAGTGATGGTGACTAGCTGGAATAGTGGTGGTGACTAGCTGGAATAGTGATGGTGACTAGCTGGAATAGTGGTGGTGACTAGCTGGAATAGTGATGGTGGCTAGCTGGAATAGTGATGGTGACTAGCTGGAATAGTGATGGTGACTAGCTGGAATAGTGGTAGAGTTTAGGGATTTGTTGATTTGAGGAGCAATATTTGAACAATGCACCTCAAAGGATCCTTGTACAAGAATTCTGTGTTTTTGAAGTGAGAATCATGGAAGGTCTCACCTTCATGCACTAATGTGCTCGATCTCTGATCCTGCTGACTGTAGTGCATGAAGGTGTACATGCCCTGTATAGCCAGCTGCAAGGGTATTGTACCATCCACAGACCTGTTCCTCTCCTATAGGCTGGTGCCGATGTGTTCAATGCTCTGGATATTATGGACAACAATAAAATTCTCGAGGAACTCAAGTTTGGTGTTGGTGACGGTAACCTCCATTACTACCTGTACAACTGGAAGTGTCCGTCCATGCCCCCTACTGACGTATGTGGACTTCTTTCACAACCAACACTGTCATTTCTCTCCCTCTCTGCAGGTTGCGCTGGTGTTACAATAGTTTGCTGTGGGGTTGTTCCTTTAATAATTACACTAATCAGATCACATTTTGCTGGTAAGGGTGGAGCTTGTAAATAACTGATTTTAGAGTATCTCTGTATTTTTTACTAACTAGCTCAAGTTTTGTGTGGTCATTTATTAGTATATTTTGGATCAAAATTCACTATTTCGTTCAAGAGCTGTCAAAACATGTAATTGTTTCATAGAACATTCTGGAACAGTGCCTACAGTATAACTAAATAAAAAATTCAAAATGAAAAAGGGCAATTATTTTGTCACTGGATCAAAAGTGTGTTATTTCATAACTTCATGTGTTGTGTGCGTGTGGCTATTATTCTTGATTTTTTGGAAGGTAGAGCTCTTTCAATGCTCTGAGCTCTCCTATGAGTGCCTGGTTCTGGCTCTCTAGCACAGCTACCCTGTTCTCAAGGCAGCGAATATACTCCTTCTTCTTCCTCCGACACTCTCTAGCTGCCTCTCTGGAGGAGGACACAGAGTCAGTTCACGACAGCCTAGTGTCTTGGCTTCCTCACCTGTTCTTCATGAGTCTGACCTCTCTCTTACGACCTGTTTCTTCACCGCCAACTTGTGAGGGGTCTCCTGGGGATTTGACCATGCCAGTTGAGTTGAGAGAGGCACTGCCAGTTAGCTGAGCAAGTTGATCTGAGAGAGGGAGAGTACAGTAGGATATGGGAGTGAGCTAGGACATACTAGTGATGGCATTGTTTGATGCTGCATTGAGAAGGGCTGAGGACAACAGATTAACTGGGAGTTGCAAGTTGTTCTGTCCAGCCAGTGTAGCTGCTCCTACGGCATGAAGGTCAAGCCTTGCTGTACAGTATGGTAGCTAACCTGCTATCAATGGAGATTGGTTGGCATGTGTTGTAGAGTTAAGCAGAGCATTCTGAGGAGGTGAGAAAGATGACAACCATTAGCTCTAACTAGTTGTACTCACTGATTGTGCATTCATCATGGCGGCTGCAAGGTGCATAGCCTCAGTGTTAGTAGATGAGCCAGAACCACTAGTCTGCTGTTGTAGTCCCTGGAGTATGGTTGGTAGGAGGGCAGGGTTAGTGAGGCCAGCCTGCTGTAGCACTGCCTGCAATAAGACAAGGTATTGTTGGTCACACATTTCTATAAATTCTCTCTCAAATAGTGTTTCACTGAATTTCTAGTAATGGTGTTACCTGCTGAGCTTGTGCCTGCAATGTGGCTGCAGCTGCTGATGCTAAAGGGTCTCCTTTGTTGAGAGTGGTCTCTGCAGAAGAGGACAGGTCCTCCAGGATTTTCCTATAACATCATTGAGTGATTGTCAACTTCACAATACTGACAAAAATAGACTCATTTACGTCACAAATGCATATTATAGCACCTCACTGATCTTAATGTGTGTATGTTGTGTGTTGAGCTAACTTGAAGCTTGGTCTCCTGAGCAGGTTCTCACTAGATATGGGAGAGGGAGGGTCCTCGGAGCTATCACTAGCAGCACCAGTGGTTGTAATGATCGGCTTCTCTGTAGAGACAAGTGCCATCATAATACCCAGGCCATAATGTATGATAGTAAAGTCGAGTGGGTCTGGTATGGAGTAGTCACTAATTAGTGAATACATTCCATCATCTGCAGCAACCAGGCAGTGAGGGCATGCACTCTACACACCTAGTTCAGTAGCAGAGGTTGCTCGACTTGTTACTTTGCTTATTTTCAACTGACCCACAGTGCCTGGTGTCGCTGCAGTGCTGCCCGCCTCACTTGGTGTTCCTGGAGTGGCTTCAGAAGACATGATGGTCTATCCTTGGATCCTGTGGTCTGTGTGAAATATGCATTATTATTACTACTACTACTACTCGCTCTATTCCTATCGACTACAAGCACTGTCCAATTATTCCAATACAGCAACTTCTAGCTATGACCGAGCTAGCACAATTGCACGGCGAGGGCCGTACATGCCGACCCGCGGGAGGTCAGGCAGGGTCGATCAGTGGAGGCTCGTGCATTATCCTGCTGTTCTTGCTAATAAACTCCCGCCTTAACTATTCATCATCAAGTGGATTGGTTGGACTGACCTTGATGACAGTTATTGCGCCTTTGCTACGCTCCCGTACGTCAGCAGTGATGAAGCTGATCTGCGTCACTTGCCCGCTGACAACGATCTAGGAAGTTTGCGGTTAGCGCACGTGATGTCACGCGCCTAATGCACGTGCTACAAACGCGACGTCACATGACGTTATGGCGGGCATGGCGGGAACTTCATCTCTAGTCAGCTGTTCTTCATCTCAACCAAGCGAAGAATGGAGAGCTAGTAAAGCCGCCATTTTGAAGCTAGAGAATCTTCTTCGTTGTTCATTATGGTAAGCAGCATCATAGCCATTGACTGACGAGGTAGCTAGCCATAATCTCTGTTCTCAAGTCAGGAGATATTGAAGGATCCACACAATGTGTCAAGCTGTGAACATTACTATTGCAAGTAAAGCATAACACACTAACTTCCCTCACTTACTCACCGCCCGACACAGGGAGTGTATATATAGTTGGCTAGGCACCAAGAGCTCCCTGTGTCCTGAGTGTGGGCTGCCATCATGGGTGAAGGAGATCAAGCCTAACCATCAGCTAGCTGGTGTCATTACTAACCTACTCCAGTTGAGAGACCTGGTTACAACCACTCATTCGACACTGACTCATTCCTCTCAATCATCAGGTAATGTAAGGTAGTGTAGCTGCTGTATTTGAGTGTTTATCTACTGCAGAAGCACCAGATATCTGTATCTGGGAGGAGGCATCAGCTAGTGTGTCATCTGCACCAACTGAACTCATACCCACTCACCTTATTGCTACTTCTAGTACTGATGTTGATTGTTTCCAAGGCAACAGCAATAGGCCCCACCTACTGCAGCATAGCTCATGTTGTGGTCTAGCTGCTGCCCACACTCCTCCTTCCATCCATCTTGAGAAGGCACCACACAACATACAGCGACGCATCTCTCTTGGAGGGAGAAAGCGAATGAGTTCACTAGTGACAGCAGATGAAGGAAGCAGCAAGAGACCTCTCCCAGCTAAAAGTCAGCAACTAGCTAGATCCTCTTATCCACCAACTGCAGCTTCATCTAGCCTTCTCACTGCCTTCCCCTTCACCCCACTGGTCACCAAGACACGTAGCTTTCAAAAATTAGACTCAGCAGCTAAAGTACAGCGATTGAACAGCAACATCACCTCTTTCAAGAGACCTCCTCGACAACAGCCATCATCCTCTAATAGCTCCTCCTCCTTTACAAGAGCCAGTTCAACCAGCAGTGACAGCTCCTCTAAACAAATGAGACAGCTTGAACTAGACACATTCATCAAGCCCTCACTACCACCACCATCACGACCTCTACCATCAAGACCACAACCATCACGATGTGGTGAGGAGAAGGAGAACCATCCTGTCGCTCCACCGACACCTTCTGTACTCCTGGGACACACTATGAGGAGGAACATACGTGGAGAGACTCCATTACACATGGCTGCCATCAAGGTGAGCCTCCTCATGCTAGTAGCATTTAGTGTACGACACTGCTGTAGGGAGATGATAGCGCTGTGAGGACACTGCTAGCTCAAGGAGCTGATTTGAATATCAAGGACCATGCTGGATGGACTCCATTAGTGAGTGCTAGCTGCTCAGTAGATGAAACAGAGAAATTCACTCACTGACTCACTCACCCAGTCTCTGACCCAATCACCCACTCACTCACTCACTCACTGACTCACTCACTCACTCACTGACCCAATCACCCACTCACTCATGATTCTCTCGTATTCTTCCTCCATACAGCACGAGGCATGTAATCATGGTCACTATAGTGTGGTGGAGCTGCTGTTAGGTGCAGGAGCCATTGTTAATATACCAGGCTATGAGAATGTTACTCCACTGCACGATGCTGTAGTGAATGAACAAGAGCATATAGTCACCTTGTTACTGAGCCATGGAGCTAGTGTTAACAACAGGTTAGTAAATGTAGCTAGATATTTCAGAAGTGTCTAAATTCTCATACTATTGCTGTTAGCTAGCTTATACTGTTCTCTTGTCTGTTAGAAATCGTTATGGCTACACTCCGTGTGATCTAGCAGTGACTGACAGTATGAAGACAGCTCTATCATCAAGCCCCACTCCCTCACCATCTATCAGCTCTCAATCTACTGTACAGGTACGTAAGCATGACAAGTCTCCATTATGTGATCTCACTACTCGCACTGTTTGAATGGCATCACTTATCATTCTAAGTCACCAGTTCTGATCAAGACAGTGTTATTAGGATCAGGATTATCAAGAGCTCAGAAGGTAACTCCATGAGTTGAGTAGCATACATCCTAGTGATCCCTTGATACAGGTCAGACTGAAGGAGCTATCTACTGTCATAAGAGCTGACCTCACCACTGAGTTCACTTCTAATGGTAACACACACACACACACACACACACACACTCACACACTCACACACACACACACACTTGGCTGCATTGTTGCTCTCTCTTTCTCCAGTAACACATTGTGTGACAGGGTGTGATAAAGATGGCTGCTGTCTACGTACTATGAAGTGTCTCAGTGCTATAGCAGGTGGTAAATGGCTGCTCAACTATACCTGTGAGCTAGTTGCCTGACGCTCACTCACTCTAATCTCACAATGTGTTCAGGGGTCACTCAGTGTCTAAAGGAGAGGTCAAAGGTCAATGAGGAGGCTCATGAGGTGAAGGGTATGTGTGTTAATGGCGGTCAACATCTCTCAGAGGGAGCTAAGAGAGGACGATACAATGCCATGATGAAGGTAACTGGTCAACTGCTATTATAAAATTTTACACAGGCAATGTTTATATTAACTGGCACTAGGCAGTGGTGTAGTCATGGCAATATGATGCACACAGTATAGTAATAGACCTTAGTAATATGGTGTAGTACAGTATAGTAAGTATAGTAATACGGTAATATGGTGTAGTACATTACTATATAGTAATATGGTGTAGTACATTACTATATAGTAATATGGTGTAGTACATTACTATATAGTAATATGGTGTAGTACATTACTATATTATAGTAATATGGTGTAGTATATTACTATATAGTAATATGGTGTAGTACATTACTATATTATAGTAATATGGTGTAGTACATTACTATATAGTAATATGGTGTAGTATATTACTATATAGTAATATGGTGTAGTATATTACTATATAGTAATATGGTGTAGTATATTACTATATAGTAATATGGTGTAGTACATTACTATATTATAGTAATATGGTGTAGTACATTACTATATAGTAATATGGTGTAGTACATTACTATATAGTAATATGGTGTAGTACATTACTATATAGTAATATGGTGTAGTACATTACTATATAGTAATATGGTGTAGTACATTACTATATAGTAATATGGTGTAGTATATTACTATATAGTAATATGGTGTAGTACATTACTATATAGTAATATGGTGTAGTATATTACTATAATTATAGTAATATGGTGTAGTATATTACTATATAGTAATATGGTGTAGTACATTACTATATAGTAATATGGTGTAGTACATTACTATATAGTAATATGGTGTAGTATATTACTATATAGTAATATGGTGTAGTACATTACTATATAGTAATATGGTGTAGTACATTACTATATAGTAATATGGTGTAGTACATTACTATATAGTAATATGGTGTAGTACATTACTATATAGTAATATGGTGTAGTACATTACTATATAGTAATATGGTGTAGTACATTACTATATAGTAATATGGTGTAGTACATTACTATATAGTAATATGGTGTAGTACATTACTATATAGTAATATGGTGTAGTACATTACTATATAGTAATATGGTGTAGTATATTACTATATAGTAATATGGTGTAGTATATTACTATATAGTAATATGGTGTAGTACATTACTATATAGTAATATGGTGTAGTACATTACTATATAGTAATATGGTGTAGTACATTACTATATAGTAATATGGTGTAGTACATTACTATATAGTAATATGGTGTAGTATATTACTATATAGTAATATGGTGTAGTATATTACTATATAGTAATATGGTGTAGTACATTACTATATTATAGTAATAATTATGGTGTAGTACATTACTATATAGTAATATGGTGTAGTACATTACTATATAGTAATATGGTGTAGTACATTACTATATAGTAATATGGTGTAGTATATTACTATATAGTAATATGGTGTAGTATATTACTATATAGTAATATGGTGTAGTACATTACTATATAGTAATATGGTGTAGTACATTACTATATAGTAATATGGTGTAGTACATTACTATATAGTAATATGGTGTAGTACATTACTATATAGTAATATGGTGTAGTATATTACTATATAGTAATATGGTGTAGTACATTACTATATAGTAATATGGTGTAGTACATTACTATTATAGTAATATGGTGTAGTATATTACTATATAGTAATATGGTGTAGTATATTACTATATAGTAATATGGTGTAGTACATTACTATATTATAGTAATAATTATGGTGTAGTACATTACTATATAGTAATATGGTGTAGTACATTACTATATAGTAATATGGTGTAGTACATTACTATATTATAGTAATAATTATGGTGTAGTACATTACTATATAGTAATATGGTGTAGTATATTACTATATAGTAATATGGTGTAGTACATTACTATATTATAGTAATAATTATGGTGTAGTACAGTATAGTAATATGGTGTAGTACATTACTATATAGTAATATGGTGTAGTACATTACTATATTATAGTAATAATTATGGTGTAGTACAGTATAGTAATATGGTGTAGTACATTACTATATAGTAATATGGTGTAGTATATTACTATATTATAGTAATAATTATGGTGTAGTACAGTATAGTAATATGGTGTAGTACATTACTATATAGTAATATGGTGTAGTATATTACTATATTATAGTAATAATTATGGTGTAGTATATTACTATATAGTAATATGGTGTAGTACAGTATAGTAATATGGTGTAGTACATTACTATATAGTAATATGGTGTAGTATATTACTATATTATAGTAATAATTATGGTGTAGTACATTACTATATTATAGTAATATGGTGTAGTATATTACTATATTATAGTAATAATTATGGTGTAGTACAGTATAGTAATATGGTGGTGTAGTCATGCATCATGATGCACACAGTATAGTAATAGACCTTTCCATTAGCAGGCTAAGGAAAGTGGATTGAGAGTGTGGCTTTGTATAAATCTGTGGTTTGGAGTGAGTATAGCTGGTTTCATTTTTTGCCATTAACAAAAGCCTCTGTGAAGGAGCATGTATACAACCAGCAACTGCAAAAAGGATTGTTGTTTGAAAATTCTGCGCGGGTGGGCAGGGAGGGTAGATCGTCAGCATCTGAAACAGTGTGGCGTTATTTGACAGTTTGCTAGTAAACCACAAAAAGCAACAACTAAGCAACTCAGTCCTATGGAGACCACTTAGCATCAAATCCATCAGACATTGGACAGTAGCTGGAGCATTGCATAAGCTGAATGGCATTACAGTGAATTCGAACAGACCTTCTGGCAAACAGAAAGCTGTCTTCTCTTGATCTTCTGAGAAGATCTCCACTTGCAACCAGCAGATTCATTTTTTTTTTTTTTTTTTTTAAATAATAGATTTCAATGTAAGCATGCATGAAACCATTAGAAGTGACCTAAAGATCCATGAGTGGCAAAAAGCATCAAAATACAAGCTGTTGCCATGATCTAACAGAACTATGGAAGCAATAAAAGTGGCAGCTATCCAGCAACTGTACAAGCTGTTTCCGCACAAAACTAGCTGTATTAGCTGTATAAAACTGATTTCTTGTATAGTGCTGCTATGCGTGGCCCCAATCCATAGCATGTTTTTGGATAGACAGTATTGGAGTTGTTGAGTTTGAATGAAGAAACTAGAGACACTAGTATACTCGAGTTGTACAGCATTACCTCACGTCACGTCCAGGTGGGTGGTAACTCAGCATGTGAAAGGTAAGTCAGAGCTTTTGCACACATCAAAGCGACAGTGACTGAAAAATAAATAGTAGCTATTAATGCACAGAGGAGGCTAGGATTTTTATTACATAGTTTCAACATAATTATTAGAGTGAGTATACATACTACTGTCTCCTGATTCATCTGAAGAAGCACATGCGATGAACCAAGCCACGCCTGACTATTGCTGCTACTTGCAATATGTCATGATTCCATTCCAGCAGATTCAGATCGTCATGCACTAATCTAAACACCTTGTACTGTTTTACACTATTTGCACGGACTGTTTGTGAGCTTAGTGAGGTTGTATGCTGTGCTTAGTTAGTGCCAGTAGCCACAGACTTACACTTTTGCTTGGCTACAGAATTCTAGTATGACTACAGCTTCTTCGCACATCAAAAGCACAACAGATTTTTATACTACAATAGCAATATCATAGGCAATGTCTGTTCCCCATCGATACGCATGTGTCTTGCCCGATACATCACTGTCCCATTTCACTTTGACCCATTGATTTGTGTAGTCAGAATCAATCACCACTCCAGTTTTGCCACTTCCTCCGTCAACGTGTCCATACTTCCAGTCTCGTCCTCTGCAAACTCTTGTACCAGCCTCTAGTTTCTTCATCCAAACTCTCTCAAATGGACTGCCTTTAGCCTTCACTCCATCAACAGAGACTGTGATCTTGTAGCGAATAGCTTGGTCGCCATGTGGCACACTGTAGGTAACGATCCACTGATTGTGTCCCTTCTCTTCCACTACCGTATTGCTCAGACATTTCTCACTGGTATCAATGGATACAAATGGTAAGCCGTTGACCGTAGCCTCTTCGATAAGTTGAATAACAAATGTGTTTTTTCCAGGTACTGGGTTGCCTAACCCTTTTACAATAATCTTGGTACTATCAAATTTAGGTACTTTTACAGCTACTGCTGCAGCAGTGGGTGTGTCTTTGTGACCAGTAAAACCAACCAAACAAGAACTAACACTATCAGGATTCCATTGAAGTGTCTTCACATGCTTGAGCTGCTTGCATGTCTGCTTGCTCATCATGGCTATGTCATACTGTCCTCCATTGCTCAGTAGCTGTTGTGTGAACTCTACTGCACTAGTAATCTGACCTTTATACAAATCAACTGTTGATCTCTCTGCATCAACTTGTTTAGAAGCCATCTTAAGCTGCTGATCAAGCTGAGCAAGAAGCTGGCCTTCTCTTTCTTTCAAGTGGCTATGCCATTTCTTGAAGTACCATCGTACCTTACTCTTGCAAGAATCTACACTCTTGTTGCTCTTTCTATCAACCTCTTCAAGATGCTTCTGATGGCCAGTGAACTCCTCGACCTTCCATTTCACACAACCAAGTAGATCCTGCATCTCTCGTATGATCTCCTCTCTGACGTCTTTGATGAAGGTGTAGTCATGCTTCTTGTGAGTGACAATGGCACAATCTCGACAGATGACCTCCTGACAGGTCCTGCAGTACAGCTTCAGCTCTTCTCCCTCGTGATCAGAGCAGTAGCGTTTGCTCTCTAGTTGTTTCACTCCTCCCTCCTTGAGCTCAGCCAGTGTGGCTATCTTGTGCTTTTTAAGGGCTCTCTGTGTCTTGTGAATGGTCGTGCACCCCTCACACAAGTAGAAGTTGCAGTCGAGACACTTAGTAGCAGCTGGATTATTGTCAATCTCATTCTCACACTTTAGTACAGTAGGTACTGGTGCTGTGTTGCTGCCATCTTTGTGTAAGCTGAGTAGCTCTATTAGATTAGTGGCAGTGAAGTTAGTAGTGAACCCCTCCACTCCCTTGGATGGTAGACCATGTTGTGTACGACATGTTGGACACTCCACTGCTCCTGAACACACAACCACTGAATAGACTAACACTAGTGAGAGATAGAGGCTTACCCTTAGGCTTGGCAATACACTTCCCTGCCACTCCCTTCAGGCACTCCTCACAGAATGTGTGGAGACAAGGCAGTGTCTTAGGAGTGTTGAACAGCTCCAGACAAATCGGGCACGTCAACTCCTGGTTGAGACCTTTAGCTAGTGTCTTTGCTGCCATTTAAAAGTGTATACATTAGTTATACCTTATAAGGTAGTTACACCTTATAATGTATTAGTTATTAATTTTAGGCAAGCATGAATATTGTTGGGCAGACTCCAGTTGTAAATTTTCTCTTTCCCTCCCCATGCATACACATGTAGTCACCTGGTCTGTTTCTCTCTCCCTCCCCATACACATGTAGTCACCTGGTCTGTTTCTCTCTCCCTCCTCATACACATGTAGTCACCTGGTCTGTTTCTCTCTCCCTCCTCATACACATGTAGTCACCTGGTCTGTTTCTCTCCCTCCCCATACACATGTAGTCACCTGGTCTGTTTCTCTCTCCCTAGGCCTCCCCATACACATGTAGTCACCTGGTCTGTTTCTCTCTCCCTCCCCATACACATGTAGTCACCTGGTCTGTTTCTCCCTCCCTCCTCATACACATGTAGTCACCTGGTCTGTTTCTCTCTCCCTCCCCATACACATGTAGTCACCTGGTCTGTTTCTCTCTCCCTCCCTATACACATGTAGTCACCTGGTCTGTTTCTCTCTCCCTCCCCATACACATGTAGTCACCTGGTCTGTTTCTCTCTCCCTCCCCATACACATGTAGTCACCTGGTCTGTTTCTCTCTCCCTCCCCATACACATGTAGTCACCTGGTCTGTTTCTCCCTCCCTCCCCATACACATGTAGTCACCTGGTCTGTTTCTCTTTCCCTCCCCATACACATGTAGTCACCTGGTCTGTTTCTCTCTCCCTCCCCATACACATGTAGTCACTTGGTCTGTTTCTCTTTCCCTCCCCATGCATACACATGTAGTCACCTGGTCTGTTTCTCTTTCCCTCCCCATACACATGTAGTCACCTGGTCTGTTTCTCTCTCCCTCCCCATACACATGTAGTCACTTGGTCTGTTTCTCTCTCCCTCCCCATGCATACACATGTAGTCACCTGGTCTGTTTCTCCCTCCCTCCCCATACACATGTAGTCACCTGGTCTGTTTCTCTCTCCCTCCCCATACACATGTAGTCACCTGGTCTGTTTCTCTCTCCCTCCTCATACACATGTAGTCACCTGGTCTGTTTCTCTCTCCCTCCCCATACACATGTAGTCACCTGGTCTGTTTCTCTCTCCCTCCCCATACACATGTAGTCACCTGGTCTGTTTCTCTTTCCCTTCCCCATACACATGTAGTCACCTGGTCTGTTTCTCTTTCCCTCCCCATACACATGTAGTCACCTGGTCTGTTTCTCTCTCCCTCCTCATACACATGTAGTCACCTGGTCTGTTTCTCTTTCCCTTCCCCATACACATGTAGTCACCTGGTCTGTTTCTCTCTCCCTCCCCATACACATGTAGTCACCTGGTCTGTTTCTCTCTCCCTCCCCATACACATGTAGTCACCTGGTCTGTTTCTCCCTCCCTCCTCATACACATGTAGTCACCTGGTCTGTTTCTCTCTCCCTCCCCATACACATGTAGTCACCTGGTCTGTTTCTCTCTCCCTCCCTATACACATGTAGTCACCTGGTCTGTTTCTCTCTCCCTCCCCATACACATGTAGTCACCTGGTCTGTTTCTCTCTCCCTCCCCATACACATGTAGTCACCTGGTCTGTTTCTCCCTCCCTCCCCATACACATGTAGTCACCTGGTCTGTTTCTCTCCCTCCCCATACACATGTAGTCACCTGGTCTGTTTCTCTCCCTCCCCATACACATGTAGTCACCTGGTCTGTTTCTCTCCCTCCCCATACACATGTAGTCACCTGGTCTGTTTCTCTCCCTCCCCATACACATGTAGTCACCTGGTCTGTTTCTCTCTCCCTCCCCATACACATGTAGTCACCTGGTCTGTTTCTCTCTCCCTCCCCATACACATGTAGTCACCTGGTCTGTTTCTCTCTCCCTCCCCATACACATGTAGTCACCTGGTCTGTTTCTCTCTCCCTCCCCATACACATGTAGTCACCTGGTCTGTTTCTCTCTCCCTCCCCATACACATGTAGTCACCTGGTCTGTTTCTCTTTCCCTTCCCCATACACATGTAGTCACCTGGTCTGTTTCTCTTTCCCTCCCCATACACATGTAGTCACCTGGTCTGTTTCTCTCTCCCTCCTCATACACATGTAGTCACCTGGTCTGTTTCTCTTTCCCTTCCCCATACACATGTAGTCACCTGGTCTGTTTCTCTCTCCCTCCCCATACACATGTAGTCACCTGGTCTGTTTCTCTTTCCCTTCCCCATACACATGTAGTACGTCACCTGGTCTGTTTCTCTTTCCCTTCCCCATACACATGTAGTCACCTGGTCTGTTTCTCTTTCCCTTCCCCATACACATGTAGTCACCTGGTCTGTTTCTCTTTCCCTTCCCCATACACATGTAGTCACCTGGTCTGTTTCTCTTTCCCTTCTCCATACACATGTAGTCACCTGGTCTGTTTCTCTCTCCCTCCCCATACACATGTAGTCACCTGGTCTGTTTCTCTCTCCCTCCCCATACACATGTAGTCACCTGGTCTGTTTCTCTCTCCCTCCCCATACACATGTAGTCACCTGGTCTGTTTCTCTCTCCCTCCTCATACACATGTAGTCACCTGGTCTGTTTCTCTCTCCCTCCCCATACACATGTAGTCACCTGGTCTGTTTCTCCCTCCCTCCCCATACACATGTAGTCACCTGGTCTGTTTCTCCCTCCCTCCCCATGCATACACATGTAGTCACCTGGTCTGTTTCTCCCTCCCTCCCCATGCATACACATGTAGTCACCTGGTCTGTTTCTCTTTCCCTCCCCATACACATGTAGTCACCTGGTCTGTTTCTCTCTCCCTCCCCATACACATGTAGTCACCTGGTCTGTTTCTCTCTCCCTCCCCATACACATGTAGTCACCTGGTCTGTTTCTCTCTCCCTCCCCATACACATGTAGTCACCTGGTCTGTTTCTCTCTCCCTCCTCATACACATGTAGTCACCTGGTCTGTTTCTCCCTCCCTCCCCATACACATGTAGTCACCTGGTCTGTTTCTCTCTCCCTCCCCATACACATGTAGTCACCTGGTCTGTTTCTCTCTCCCTCCTCATACACATGTAGTCACCTGGTCTGTTTCTCTCTCCCTCCCCATACACATGTAGTCACCTGGTCTGTTTCTCCCTCCCTCCCCATACACATGTAGTCACCTGGTCTGTTTCTCCCTCCCTCCCCATGCATACACATGTAGTCACCTGGTCTGTTTCTCCCTCCCTCCCCATGCATACACATGTAGTCACCTGGTCTGTTTCTCTTTCCCTCCCCATACACATGTAGTCACCTGGTCTGTTTCTCCCTCCCTCCTCATACACATGTAGTCACCTGGTCTGTTTCTCCCTCCCTCCCCATACACATGTAGTCACCTGGTCTGTTTCTCCCTCCCTCCCCATACACATGTAGTCACCTGGTCTGTTTCTCTCTCCCTCCCCATACACATGTAGTCACCTGGTCTGTTTCTCTCTCCCTCCCCATACACATGTAGTCACCTGGTCTGTTTCTCTCTCCCTCCCCATACACATGTAGTCACCTGGTCTGTTTCTCTCCCTCCCCATACACATGTAGTCACCTGGTCTCCCTCCCCATACACATGTAGTCACCTGGTCTGTTTCTCTCTCCCTCCTCATACACATGTAGTCACCTGGTCTGTTTCTCTCCCTCCCCATACACATGTAGTCACCTGGTCTGTTTGATGGATGTGAATTCTTCTTCTATGGCTCATTCCCTCCTCATCCCTCTAAAGCTGATATCCAGTATCTAGTCTCTCTAGCAGGTGGTCGTATACTATCAAGAGAGCCCAAGAGTGATCATGTGGGCTCACCTGTGGCGACATCCTGCTACCCATTCCATGCAGAACCGGAATCGGTTTTCACATCTCATAACCAGTTGATAGTATATGATCCACAGCATCACTCACCAGCTGCAATGAGCACTAGGAAGGAGGTGATCATAGTACCAGCATCATGGATACTAGACTGTATCTGTGCTTTCAAACTACTAGATATACCTTGAACAGCTGCTAGAACCGATATTGACACTATTAATTTTTATTATAATAAACTAAGTGATCTTCTAGTTAGTTGAAAATAGTGTTAGATGATAATAAATATAATTCCAATCCATGTGTGTTGTGTTCAGTCACTGAGTTCCTCAATGTTCACTACTCGTCTCTTCTTGCTCTTTGTGTGACCATCATCACTGTCGGCTGATCCTCTCCTCTTAGCAAGAGAGGAGCTGGTCTGTGAGACAAGAAGATAAGTACCCCTCAGCCAGCTAGCTCTACTAGCGGTACCCTCAGCCAGCTAGCTCTACTAGCGGTACCCCTCAGCCAGCTAGCTCTACTAGCGGTACCCTCAGCCAGCTAGCTCTACTAGCGGTACCCTCAGCCAGCTAGCTCTACCCTCAGCCAGCTAGCTCTACTCACCTTGTTCTTGAGTGCATTAGTTACTGCCTCACTCACACGAGAGCATCTGACGAGAGAGAGGAGTAAGTGCACCTGGATAGAGCAACAGTAGCTTACCTTGATCTCAAGATGTGGTGAGTGGTTAGTATCTTGTCCAGTGTCTGAGCTAGTATCATGTCTCCTCCTGAAATAGAGAAAATTTAAATGAGAGTGAATTTTTTGTTGAAGAACAGCTCAAAATGACTGAAATCAAATATAGCAGTAGCTACCGTCATAGAGTTGTTTGGATGAAAGATATTTCATAGTGTGTTCAATATTATCCAACATTATCTTCAGAGTAGGCAATGGGTCACTATGGAGACACACACATCATCATGCTTGCTTGTCACTGACTCACGTTAGTTTCAAGACCTTCTCTAAGCAGTAGTTAGTGAACTTGGCGATCTTGTTAGGACGTGAATTGGTCCACCTGCTCATGACAGCTGCTACTAGTCCACTGTGTGTCTCTACTGGTAGTGATAGCAGGTTACCAACTGCACTAGGAATGGACCTACAGTGGACAACAATGTGCTAACAGTATTGTAGGAGCAGGTCAATAATGTAAGCATAGCATAATCCTGGTTGATATTTCCTTGTTCTTTAAACAACTACATAATGCTCATGAGTTTAGTTCCGCTGATGTTTCCCGGGTGATATGGGTCACGTACGGTTCAGTTCTCAATAGTAGCATTGCACCAGATACAGCCTCCGGGTGATCTACAGTAATGGAGTCACTAGCTGCCTAGAAGGGAGGAGGCTACCTTGAGGAGTGAGCTTGCTGAGTAGAGGTACCACATGATGGCACTCTGGACCCTCCGCACTCAACAACTGCCACACACAGAACTGCTCAAATGAGTCCCACTGAAGACTAGAGACTGAGAGAGGACAATAGAGTAACACAGGATGGGTAGAGCACTCTTGAGAAATAGATCAAGAAGTGTTGTGTTTCAGCTATTCATCACTCACCTATGACATCTTGAAGATGTTGTTTTCCAAACACTTGTATCTCTCTCACCATTAGACTAGTCACTAATGTATTGAGCTGAGTAACAGTATAAGCAGCACCTGGTCAGCACATACACTACTAACCTGTACTGGATCAATGTTGCCTACCACTAAACCAATCATAGTAGAACACCCGACTAGCTCATCGCTGAACTGAGTGAGTGGGTGTGTACATCATGACGTCATGACCACACCCCTAGCTTACCTCACTATACAGTACTGGTAGTAACTCATAGAACACACTGCTATCAATCTGAACACATTCCTAACGAAAATAGATAAAAATACTTTTTCCCCTAACACAATTCGTAGCAACCACTCAACACACCAATTTTATAAAATGTGTCAAAGACTAGTACCTGTAAGTCAGCTAGTAATGTTGACTGCAGCTGTCCCTCATCAGTATGTAGCTGTCTGTATGGAGCCATTTTCTTGCTATTGAAGAGATCAGTAACCAGTATGATAGCAGCTGTGACATACTCATGATGGTGGACGAGATAGGACAGGAACAGGTAACCAGTCGTGATGTGATGGGCCCGCAGAGAATGATATAGTGAGCTAGTACTACTGGTACTACAGGTGTGGCTGAGAGAGAAGGACTACAGTAATGAATGATATAGTGAGCTAGTACTACTGGTACTACAGGTGTGGCTGAGAGAGAAGGACTACAGTAATGAATGATATAGTGAGCTAGTACTACTGGTACTACAGGTGTGGCTGAGAGAGAAGGACTACAGTAATGAATGATATAGTGAGCTAGTACTACTGGTACTACAGGTGTGGCTGAGAGAGAAGGACTACAGTAATGAATGATATAGTGAGCTAGTACTACTGGTACTACAGGTGTGGCTGAGAGAGAAGGACTACAGTAATGAATGATATAGTGAGCTAGTACTACTGGTACTACAGGTGTGGCTGAGAGAGAAGGACTACAGTAATGAATGATATAGTGAGCTAGTACTACTGGTACTACAGGTGTGGCTGAGAGAGAAGGACTACAGTAATGAATGATATAGTGAGCTAGTACTACTGGTACTACAGGTGTGGCTGAGAGAGAAGGACTACAGTAATGAATGATATAGTGAGCTAGTACTGGTACTACAGGTGTGGCTGAGAGAGAAGGACTACAGTAATGAATGATATAGTGAGCTAGTACTGGTACTACAGGTGTGGCTGAGAGAGAAGGACTACAGTAATGAATGATATAGTGAGCTAGTACTACTGGTACTACAGGTGTGACTGAGAGAGAAGGACTACAGTAATGAATGATATAGTGAGCTAGTACTACTGGTACTACAGGTGTGACTGAGAGAGAAGGACTACAGTAATGAATGATATAGTGAGCTAGTACTGGTACTACAGGTGTGGCTGAGAGAG
>OZ024784.1:185836-238336 GCA_964017065.1 Haliclona indistincta | reverse complement strand
AATATAACGTTTTCGGTGTAAAATGTCGTGTGGTGATCCACGGTAATATAAACGGGTGGACGTATACTGCATGTACTAAAGCTGCGACGCTGCTCTGCTACGTTTTACCAGATGAATGAAAAGTATTCTATAGAGACCTATCTGTGGCGTAAACAGACATTATTTACACGAGCAGAGCAAGTAAAATATGCCCTATCTTGTCTATTTTATCACATTAGCAGTGCAATACAGTCAGCATTTTCAAAATTCATCTCAGTTTATTGCATGCAGACTATTTCTTTTGAAGAACAAGTACCATTCCTTTAGAGTGCTTGTTGTAAGGTGCATCATAGGCCTCCAGCAGCACGGCACCACAGTCTAGTATCTGCCTGTCCCATTCCTCCTTTGTCTCTTGGTAAAATGGAGTGCGTATGGTTGTGATAAAGTATAGCCTCGCCTCCAGGCCACTCCCCCATGATATCTAGCCTGGAGGCGAGGCTAGATAAAGTAGCACCCTCTCTTCAGCACTCTAATGATGTTATGGAGACATTCTGGACCACAGTGACCTTGCAGGAACACCCCAGAACTAACAACACTGTCAAAACTCTCCGGCTCATAGGGCAGCTCTTCTTTGAGATTGAGCTCTCTCAAATCATCATAGATATCCTTCATTCTAGCCATGCTCAGCATTTCTTGACTGTAGTCGCCTCCACAGACGTACAGATTCTGGCGATTGTACTCGTTTGATTTTAACAGCGTTTCTATCACTAGTCCAGTGCCGCATCCTGCGTCAAGTATTCTGTACCTCTCACTCGAAGCGACTATGTGATGGTAACGCTTCCATGCAGCGAATAAGCTTTGCGGTGCTTGCGATTTGACGCAGTGCAACGCATGATCATCGTATTCCGTATAGCCATTCTTGTAGGAACGCGGGACGCCTTTGTCGTCCAAGTCTAACGCATAAAAGTGATGGTTACACTCGAAATTGCTGGACATTGATTCTGCTGCCTCGTGCCAATAGTAAAGTGGCGTGAGGGTCAAAGCACTAACTTTTAAACTTGAAATTGGCTTGATTAGGGTGCTCGATCATTATTAATATTCATCAGGCAACACAAGCTAAAGTCGATATTTTGCTTGAAAATGTTATAAGGCTCTGTTCGATGGCATGATCGGTTTTGTGTAGCATTGAGAGTGCTATCAGACCTTGTGGTACCACACCCTTCACATAGTGGAGGAGCCGCTTGGGATCTGTGTGACTATATCCTCCCCACTAATGACGGACGGTTGGTAGCTACTGACCCAGTTGTTAAGGACTGATATGTACTCTCATCCATAAGCCATGGTTCTTCATGTCATATGAGCTTTCCTCTGGATCCTCTGACCCGCAAGCTAAGCCGTTTTTTTTTTCTCGATTTGAATGCATACCTGCATGCATTGTCATGTACAGTTGATTGTGTAGATCTTGCACAGGCGATGTCAAAGTGGGAGTAACGCTGACCAATCAAATTGACTTCTAGTCATGTGTATTCGATCAATATTCTAATTGATCAACGTCATACCTCCGGCTTTTGACATCGATATGCAAGATCTTTGCAATCAAAAACTGTATTGTCATTGTATTGTCAAGAGCGTGCATGAGTGCAGCTAGTGGTATTCTGTAGGTTAATGTTAATACACACAAGTACCAAAATTATTTATAGAAATTCAGTCAATAATCATAGTTAGACCTGTAGAAAATAGAAAAATATAATATACATACAAGCTGTCTCTACTCACTTCTCCAAGTATTCCTGGACACTAGTGTAGCCAGCCTCCTTTGCAGTGTGGATCATGATACCTGTCGGAGGACGACCTTTCTTGGGAAGACAGAAACTGCAGTTGCAGATACCACGGCAAGGTGGACACACCCACTCCTAATAGAGGAGACAAGAGATATGCACCAACTGTACCCTGAGTGTCTCACTGACTACTAGGAATGGAGTCAGTACCCTGAGCACTGGCTGTGTCTCACTGACTACTAGGAATGGAGTCAGTACCCTGAGCACTGGCCGTGTCTCACTAACTACTAGGAATGGAGTCAGTACCCTGAGCACTGGCTGTGTCTCACTGACTACTAGGAATGGAGTCAGTACCCTGAGCACTGGCCGTGTCTCACTAACTACTAGGAATGGAGTCAGTACCCTGAGCACTGGCTGTGTCTCACTGACTACTAGGAATAGAGTCAGTACCCTGAGCACTGGCTGTCTACTAGGAATGGAGTCAGTACCCTGAGCACTGGCTGTGTCTCACTGTCTACTAGGAATGGAGTCAGTACTCCAGTAGCTCTGCTAAATTGCTAGTGACCACGTGTGTGATGTACTCACAGGATTTAAGAGAGCTTGCTTAACATCTTCACCATAGCGATTCTTGAGACAAGGACCACAGAACTAAGCATAGATACAGTAAGCAACATACCGGCTAGCTAGCTGCTAACCTGTCCTCTCACTCCACTACAGTTCTTGTTATGACACGCTGTCTTTTGGTCTATGGTCTTCTGGCGGCATTGATGACATGTTGTTCCCTGCGCAATGACACACCCTCTCTCCTTGTTAACATGCCCCACCCAGCTCACATTGATTCTGTCATACACCTTCTGCTTGCTGTTCTCTATCACCTTCTTCAGTAACCTCTCAGCACAAGCTGGTCGACCATCAATCTCTATATTGACTGGTTCTGCGTTGCCCAGTTTACGCTGCACACACACAGTATCACACACACACACACACCATCATATCCACTCACCTTCCTCGGTAGAGCTGCATACACTCTTCGACGTATCTGCCTCTCATCTGGTAACTCCTCCATGGGAATGGATGGGCTGTTGGTCTTGCTCAACATTGATCGAGTGATGGGACCATCGTACTCCATGTTAGCATACTTTGATAGAGCTCTGCGACGAGGATTGCGACGAACAGCAAAATGAAGCTGACGGCTACAGGAGCCAGTAGGAGAGGTCGGTATGTATGCTCCATCTTGTTCAGGTGTTCCTTCCTGGGTGTGTGTGAGAGGAGCATGACCTAACATACACCTGGTATACTCACTCTAGGCAGTGATCTCTTGAGAGTGGGTAGTTTCAGACTAGTTCCCTCCGGAAACAACTCCTCCAGCTGTATATGATGGAGTCATGTGCTAACCGTATCTTATACAACTAACTATTTTTTGGTTTTCCTTTATCCTCTCTAGTCGGGAGAGCTCATATTCGCTCAGCTCGCACGATGACTGAACTGCCACAGACATTCTCACTTTTCAGGAGGATATTGCCGCGCGCGCTAAAACAGCTAGCCACGCCTCTTAGCGCGGGAACAATACCACCACGTGCTTCTTTTTTTGTTTATTACCGAGTTTATTACCTCCTCGAAAGAGAAGAAGAGTACCGCGAAAGGCGGTTGGGATGAAATGATGATTGTAGATTGAAAGAGTAGAGATCAGCTAAAAAGCAAAGGATGTTGAATCAAGGCCCGGCCCAGAGACACCAAGCAACGTTATCACTTATCAGAGGGGTGTGCACGTGTCGTGGGTTTTCTCGCCCCACCCTGCCTCCAATGTCCACGTTGTTCTTGGTGACGTGGCGGCGATACTATAATTTATACCTGTTTTCAGGTCAAATTGACAATGAATCGAAAGTGATCGGCTTCTGTTATCACTAACACAGTTGATTATGTCGATATTAAAGAGGGTTTCTGTGAGTCTCGCTGCGCGGCTAACATCTTTTATAAGAAACATGTCTTCAGCTCAGACAGGTGCAGCAGTAGCGGATGCGGTTCCAGCTAGTTTAGAATCCACTGTTGAACTGAACGATGGAAGCAAGATTCCCATCCTTGGGCTGGGTACCTATGAGGCTAATGGTAGAGAATGCACAGCTGCAGTGAGACTAGGCTACCGACTACTGGACACCGCCACGTGCTACACTAACGAGGATAACATAGGATCCGCGCTGAGACGAGCCGGAGTGCACCGAGAAGACGTGATTATAACGACCAAGGTCTGGGAAACGGATCACGGGAAAGAGAAAACGCTCAAATCGTTTGCAGAGAGCCTGGAAAGGTCGTATACTTATTGTTCTGAGTCATGAATATCATTATACACAGTGCGCTCTCTGCAGGCTAGGTATTGGTTATATTGACCTCTATCTGATCCATTCACCAGCTGGAGGCAAGATATTAGAGACATGGGATGCCATGTTGGAACTACAGTCACAAGGATTGATCAGGTAAGGTATAATAGACATGTTGAGTGTATTCCAGCTGCAACTGATAAAGGTCAGTTGGTGTATCCAACTTTAATATTCATCACTTGCAAGAGCTACTGGCAGCTAGGCCCAAGGTGGTGCCAGTAGGTTAGCATTGTCAGTACTCATTGGCACTCTATTCATCCACACATACCACAGTCAACCAGATTGAGCTAAGCCCATACTGTACTAGAGAACAACTGGTAGCTTACTGCCAAGCTAAGGATATTGCTATTCAAGCTTACTCTCCACTTACTAAAGGACAAAGACTGTCTAGTCCTCCCCTGGTATTGATGGCTAAAAAGTAAGTGGCTTCCTTTTGTGATGTGATTGAGCCAATACCTCCTTTCTCAGGTACAATAAGACACCAGCTCAGCTACTGATACGATGGTCACTACAGAAAGGATATGTGTGTATCCCCAAGACAGTGCGTGAGGAGAGGATGGTAGAGAATGCTGATGTATTTGACTTCTCTATAACACATCAAGACATGGATGAGATGGTACGTGTGTGCTAGCTAGCTGTGTGTTCCTCTTCATTGACCTGCACATTTCATTCTACAGAACAGTTGGAACGAGGACCTAGTTACTGACTGGCCTGGGGTGGATATACTCAGCACTCCTTGGCTGCCATGATGGATTATGACAGGAGCTCCTGATTATACATGTTAACTTGTATGAACCAGTTTTACTAAAATCACACCTTGAGCTGCTGCATATTAGCCTCGCCCCCTTGGGATCCGGTACAAGGCTATAAATACGCGTGCACACTATATCTAGGGGATTGCAGGTTGCTTGACCAAATAATTTCCTGTTAGCGCATGCCCATAGCATGTTTCTCTATATACTACTAATTGTATAGTAATTGTGAATTGTACAGATAACGTACTGTGCGCATGCGCTAGCAACAAATTTTTGGTCAAGCAACTTGCCCAGGCCCCTAATCTTATCCCTAATACACCCTAATTGTACCGGTAACGACCGGTAATAGCAGCCTATGACTGCTCTATCATTGCATTCGTGTGTGAAGCTACTGGATGGTAAGACGATCCCTGTCCTGGGCCTGGGCACGTATCTAGCGGCAGAAAAGGCGTGTTTCTTGTCGCTAAAGCATGGCTACCGTATGCTGGACACAGCCACTTTGTATGAGAACGAAGTGGGCGTGGGCAAAGCTCTGAGAGACTTCAATGTGGAGAGGAGCGACGTGTTCGTGACCACTAAGGTATGGGACACTGACCATGGCCGAGAGAAGACTCTGAAGGCATTCCATGATAGTCTGAAGAGGTGTGGCTTGCTGTGCTAGCCGGCCGGCTTACTCAATGTGTTGTACGTGCATGTTGCTGCAGTCTTGGTCTGGACTATGTTGACATGTATCTAATGCACTCTCCTTCTGGAGGACGGACTGTGGAAACATGGGACACAATATTGGAGCTGCAGAAACAAGGATTAACCAGGTATACCGTGTAGCACACACACACACATGGTCATCAGCTACACCTGGCTCTGATGCTGCAGGTCAGTTGGTGTGTCTAACTTCAATATACATCATCTAGAGAAGCTTCTAGAAGCACGACCTGATGTAGTGCCAGTTGGTGAGTTAGTACTGTACATTCTATCATTTTGCGAATTAATAATTAGCATGCATTGCATTCGCATATCACATGATAGCTGCACTCCATGTCACATGATAGCTGCACTCCATATCTTTCCAGTAAACCAAATTGAAGTTCATCCTTTCTGTACTAATGAAGAGCTAGTAGCATACTGCAAGTCCAGGGACATTGTAGTGCAGGCTTACTGTCCTCTGACTAGGGGTGAGAAACTCAATGATCCTAGACTGCTAAAAATGGCTAAACAGTGAGTTTATCTACAGCTAGTGTACCATCACACACTGCTGTTCCTCAGGTACAGTAAGACACCAGCTCAGCTACTGATACGATGGTCACTACAGAAAGGATATGTGTGTATCCCCAAGACAGTGCGTGAGGAGAGGATGGTAGAGAATGCTGATGTATTTGACTTCTCTATAACACATCAAGACATGGATGAGATGGTACGTGTGTGCTAGCTAGCTGTGTGTTCCTCCTCATTATACTCACAGGATACTTGGAATGAAGACTATATTGTCGACTGGCCTGGAATTTTGAACTGTGAATGGACACCTTAATAACGATTTGAAAAACTTGATTCTTCACTAATACACTGCCTGTGTGTACCTCTGAAATGTGGACAGCATTTTCTGCTAATATCTAGTTGCCTAGAGTCTTGGTAGAGGCAGTTTCTTCATGTTAATGAATGTTTTGCGTATGGGTGTGGTTGCAGGCATGACTTCCACTACAGGTATCTCTGTCTTGTCCTTTTCCTTATCTATAGATTCTTGCTTTTTTGATTTTGGTGAGCTCATGAAATTAACATGAATTTATGAAAAATATATTTGTATACAACAAGCATGGTTAGGAATATAGTGACTGATTGGATGATTATTTAGCACCAATTCTACCGAGCAGAGCGTCCCTGATCAGTAAGCTGATGGCAGCTGCAGGCATCACCTTCATGTAGGTAGCTAACAGCCCAGCAAACATCTCCTGCATTGTGAGGGAGCGTAGAAGAGACATCACACTGGTCCTTCCTGACACCTGCATCACACTGGTCCTTCCTGACACCTGCATACGCCTTCTCATCACCTCCAGTGGATATATTACCTAGAGGGAACCAATACAATATGCATCAACATTTAATTTGTGATTTTTGTGTATATCGTGAACTTATTTTGCATAATACATGTAATAAGTGGAGCAAGCATCAATAGATATGTCTAGTATTGCAGCACTCACTGTTTGTGCCGACATCCCAGCAGCACTACCACACACCAGGAACAGCCATGGTGATGGGTGCATACCCAGTGAGGTAGCTTTGTGCTTCAACAGATCATAGCTGGATTGTTGGACCGCCATGAATGGTGCAATGGCTACTAGAGTAGGTCCTATACCACGATATAGACCAGGCAATCCCTCGTGCCTAGCTAGGCTTGTTAGTCCATGCCATAGACCTGTGCATCAATGAATGAGTGATTCAAAACACCTTGTCACACCTCTGTATGCTGTAGCCTCATTGGGTCTCTGTACTGTTAGTCTAGCTCTGATCACATCAATGGGATGAGTGAGTACTGTCCCAAACACACCAGCTGTAGCCCCGGCTCCCATACGCCACATTGACTGCTTATGAGAGGCCCGGGTCTTATCCAGTGGAAAATTCTAATAAGACAGATAATTACTACTAGATGATACACAGGTGGTGCTTACACTGGCTAGATTAGAGTAGGCAAGACACACTAGTGCTGAGAATGGTAGAATACGGATACAGTTAGCTCCATTCCCAGCAAACAGTCCCCTCCATGTCTCTCTGGCTACCACAGATTGCCATGTAGACATGAAATGCATCTGACCACCATTGGTACTTGTCTGTTAGTCACATAAGATATTAGAGAGCATGGTACATTGCTGCTAGCATACCTGAGCTAGTAGCTTGATCTTTTCAAATGGAGCAGTAGCAGTACGTGATACTACCCCAGCCAGTCCTCCTGCCAACAGGGCCCGCCATATTGGTACTGAGGCCGGTGGTAAAGGAGGCGGAGCAAGATCTGAACCAATATCTACTGACAGACCAGACGCCCACTTCTCAATAACTCCACGAACTGATGGTGACGGCATTGAGCAGAAATAACTACAGAACTCAGTGAAATCCACCAGCTGATTATTGTCCTTGTCTACTTCATCCAGTACTATCTTGATCTCTCGTTCTGTTGCACTGTAACCCAGTTTACTAAACGCCTCTCTGAGCTCATGAGGGTTAATCTCACCACTACCATCCTGGTCAATCTGTTGGAACACTCCTCTTAACTGACTCACATAAAAATTGGTAAATTCCACAAAATCTAGCTGTTGGTCTCCGCTAGTGTCAGACGCAAGGAACTCGTTCAGTTCTTGCTGGGACACAGTGAGTGAGAGTTTACTGCACGCAGCTCTAAATTCATCAGCAGACACTGCACCGCTCCTGTCAGTATCTATACTATTGAACACCTCTTGGAGCTTTGAGAGAGCTAGAAAGATAGGAGATAGAGACATGTCGAGAAGTAGCAGAGACACACTTACCCTCGTCAGACAGTGCAGACGACATTCCTCGCTCAGACATTCCTGATCGGTGGGAAGTGTCACTGAAGAAGAGAGGGGCGGGGCTAACTAACATATCGGCAATATGGCTGCTGCAGTCCCTGCAGCTCTGTCTGATGATACTGGGCGGGAGCCTGTCACTGACACTAACCGGCAACTAGAAGTACGCGGTCCACCTCCTTCTGTCACTGATCGTTACTATACTAAATACTATGCTCTTGGTAATAACATTAGTTTGGTCACGTGCATGCTCATCAGCATCATATGCATGCGTGTACTACATTTATATTAAACACAGCTGTGTACGTGCGTGGTTTGTACTCTTCTTCATCAATAGATGTGAAGGCAAGACAAGGCGAAGACCAGTGTGTCTTACGGCACTCCAATCAGTAAATGACTCACTCACTCATGCACTCACTCGATCACTCACTCACTCACTCACTCACTCACTCACTCACCCACTCACCCACCTACTCACTCACTATACTTGACTAGTCTAGTTGTTGTGGTGCAGGGTGTGTGTGATCTGTCTAGCTCCTACCCATCCACTCTTAACTGATGCCTCACTAGAAATAACCAGCATCGAGTTCCAAATCGGAAGAACGGATCGAACCAAGAATCAGCCGTCAGGAAAATTCAAAAATAAGTTGATACTGGCTCACACAGCCGTTACTGTGAATTATCACTAAATACAGGGCGGACAAAAATTGACACCAACCTCTCCTCTGTGTTTTGTGCATTGTTCAGGAGATAAGAAATTTGTTCTATACAGGTTAGTTAGTTAGTAGTAGTTAATAATAAGTTAGTAGTAGTTAATAATAAGTTAGTAGTAGTTAATAATAAGTTAGTTGTAGTTAATAATAAAATAGAAGTAGTTAATTCCCACCTTCTTCAAGTTGTGTCAAAGGCACTCTAATTGAAGTTAATGAGAGGCTCATCTCAAATCCTCAACTCCTGATAACAAAGGTATGGATGATGATGATGATGGTGGTATCTGTCCATACCTCATTCTTTATGCAGTCGCTCAATGAGGGATACATTGCTATCGTGATTCCCAAGCTATCTGAGGCCAGTACTGCTTGCAACCACTTGATCACAGAGACACAATACAGACAATCAAGAGAGATTGATAATATCACTTTATAGATGAGAGATTGATAATATCACTTTATAGATGAGAGATTGATAATATCACTTTATAGATGAGAGATTGATAATATCACTTTATAGATGTACAAATTATTTGTTGTGTGATCACCTCTGAGCTAGCTGCAGCAACTGGTTCGCACTAGCTAGGGCAGCATGATGATATTACTGCCTGACTTCATCAGTGATAGACTAAACGAAACGTTGTCTTATATTGTGCCACTGTGTCGAACCATGCACTTCTGTCGATTGTACTGCTCCTTGCAGTGTTTGTCGCTCTTAGAATGCTGCAAGCTACTCATCAATGGCTGATACTGCAAGGTACGTTCAGGTTGATTGATATATGCATCAAATCAGGAATGAATGGAGCTCACTATGGTAACACATGGCGCATTAGCATGTTACTATTATCACCACTACTCATGGAGAAGAGATGGAGTACCTGACTAAGAAGCCATGATCATGAAGAAGCCTCACACATACTTATTAGTTAGCTAACCATTGCTGATAGCTACTGCTAAAGAAAATTAAAAAGATTTCTATCGAAATCAAAAGGATGTAGGGTTGTGAAATCTACCACTGGTCAACAATGTAAACTAACAAGGAACAAGCATGGAATGGTAACACGATTGACTTGCTAACAGACCATAGATCCCTACATCAGTGGCTGCTGTAGTTGACTATAGCTAGTTCAGCTTGTTGCTGTTGACTGACACCTGACGTGCATTCAGCTTGTGACAGCTTATGTACAGCCACTGATGTAGGGATCTATGGTCTGTTAGCAAGTCAATCGTGTTACCATTCCATGCTTGTTCCTTGTTAGTTTACATTGTTGACCAGTGGTAGATTTCACAACCCTACATCCTTTTGATTTCGATAGAAATCTTTTTAATTTTCTTGTTTGTGTCCTTTTTTCTTTTTCAGTGAAGTGCAGTTCAATATCATGCAATTGCTGTGCCATCTTTGTCTCCACCATTGGTTTGGTTTTCCTGTTGTTGATGGCTTTTCTTTATTATTAACAATTTAAACTTGTAGCTAAATAATTCTTATGCTGTAGATATCAGCTCGCCTACGCATGCATGAATACAGTGCATACGAGCCCCGCCCACACTTGTTTACGGCGGTTATAATTATCTGGCAAGGCAGAATGGTGATTCTGCGCTAGCTAGCTTACCGTTCTTCGAAGACTCCAGACAAATATGTGTTCTCCGTGATCTATACGGCGTGGCGATACTCAAGTTTGTGCTTGGTCACGTGTGCTAGCCACAGCTTGGTCACGTGCGTATTGCGCAATCACTATAATTATTAATGGCGTCTAACACTTAGCTGACAATGGATCACGATCGAGAAGTCGCGGAATTTATATCGATTTTCACCGTTTCCAGGTTCGTCACTTTAGTAACAATCTCGAGCAATCTCCTTGCTACTGTAAGATGGGGCAACGCCAGATAGCAGATTTAAGTGTCTTTGGACGTATAAAATTCATCACCAGGCGAAATATCAGCGTTTGAACGCTAATACATTGTATGTAGCCGCCATCTTGTTTTCTCGTTCAACCCTACATAGGGAGACACTACCGTGTCTCCCTAATATGTACAGCCCTCATTGCTGATCACTATAGCTACTGCTATATGTACAGCCCTTGTGCTGATCACTATAGCTACTGCTATATGTACAGCCCTCATTGCTGATCACTATAGCTGCTGCTATATGTACAGCCCTTGTGCTGATCACTATAGCTGCTGCTATATGTACAGCCCTTGTGCTGATCACTATAGCTGCTGCTATATGTACAGCCCTCATTGCTGATCACTATAGCTGCTGCTATATGTACAGCCCTCATTGCTGATCACGATAGCTACTGCTATATGTACAGCCCTTGTGCTGATCACTATAGCTACTGCTATATGTACAGCCCTTGTGCTGATCACTATAGCTGCTGCTATATGTACAGCCCTTGTGCTGATCACTATAGCTACTGCTATATGTACAGCCCTTGTGCTGATCACTATAGCTACTGCTATATGTACAGCCCTTGTGCTGATCACTATAGCTACTGCTATATGTACAGCCCTTGTGCTGATCACTATAGCTACTGCTATATGTACAGCCCTTGTGCTGATCACTATAGCTGCTGCTATATGTACAGCCCTTGTGCTGATCACTATAGCTGCTGCTATATGTACAGCCCTCATTGCTGATCACTATAGCTACTGCTATATGTACAGCCCTTGTGCTGATCACTATAGCTACTGCTATATGTACAGCCCTTGTGCTGATCACTATAGCTACTGCTATATGTACAGCCCTCATTGCTGATCACTATAGCTGCTGCTATATGTACAGCCCTCATTGCTGATCACTATAGCTACTGCTATATGTACAGCCCTTGTGCTGATCACTATAGCTACTGCTATATGTACAGCCCTTGTGCTGATCACTATAGCTACTGCTATATGTACAGCCCTTGTGCTGATCACTATAGCTACTGCTATATGTACAGCCCTTGTGCTGATCACTATAGCTACTGCTATATGTACAGCCCTTGTGCTGATCACTATAGCTACTGCTATATGTACAGCCCTCATTGCTGATCACTATAGCTACTGCTATATGTACAGCCCTTGTGCTGATCACTATAGCTACTGCTATATGTACAGCCCTCATTGCTGATCACTATAGCTACTGCTATATGTACAGCCCTTGTGCTGATCACTATAGCTACTGCTATATGTACAGCCCTTGTGCTGATCACTATAGCTGCTGCTATATGTACAGCCCTTGTGCTGATCACTATAGCTACTGCTATATGTACAGCCCTCATTGCTGATCACTATAGCTACTGCTATATGTACAGCCCTTGTGCTGATCACTATAGCTACTGCTATATGTACAGCCCTTGTGCTGATCACTATAGCTACTGCTATATGTACAGCCCTTGTGCTGATCACTATAGCTGCTGCTATATGTACAGCCCTTGTGACAATAACTATTTACATTGACCAACAAATAATAAATGAACTAGAAATGAATTATGCATGAGACTCCTCCATTGTCTTATTGTGCAGCAGTCCTAACTCTCTCTCCTCTCCGCCTGTGCCATCCATGAGGTTCTTGCTCTCCTCTGGCACTCCACCATGATTCCCTTCCTCAGCAAGCACACCAGGTAATGTTGACAGGAACCTCAGCCCTCTACGACGACCTTTACGATACTTGACAGAGCTCTTTAAACAAGCCAGCATCAACACATAAGCAATTAGCATAAAGGTCATGACACCAATGATGATCCAGCTGTAACTAGCAATGGCGAACATCACGTTATTGTGGTCTTCCATGTCCCAGTTCTGCACATACAAGATCACGCCAAGGTTAATAAACCACGTCCCCTGGAGCATCATGCTGAACGATAGCCCGACATTGACCAGCAGATTGAGTGGCTGCCACATGCGCAGAGCGGCAAAGCTGAAGCAAGCTGCAATGGAGTAGTTGAGTAAGGTATGTAGCATTAGATCAAGATCAGCTCGGCCGTGGGCATGGAACCAGAAGAGCAGACCTTCCAAGAGAAACGCATTAGCAAAGAACAGCTTTGAAGTGTTCCGAGGTACTCTAATGAAGATGATGATCAGATCAACAATGCCTGACACAGCAAATGCCAGATACATGGTGATATGATGCATCTTGGATTGGTTATTGAAGTCACCAGACTCATTCCTGATCTGATACACGACTGCATACAGATGACCCGTCTTCTGGTCGACATCAAAGAATCCCTCGCCTATTATACCAACAGAACACAATATCACTTTCGACAATGGCTCTAACGGCACTTTTGACCAAAATGGCTGCGGTATGTATGACTTGCGCGATAATTCTGTCTCTCGCTTGAACTCGGCATAGGACACTCCGCCACTAGCTGACTTGCCTTTAGCGATCGGACGAGAGGGATTGGCTAGTTGCTGCCAGTAGCTTACAAACATCCACCACAAGCCGTAGACAAGGAAGGACAGGCCCGGGAGCAAATGACCCGCGAATGAACCCATGGCGCAATGAACCTCTAGAAGGAATCATAGCGGGGTTAAAACAGCACATGCTCTTACGGTCTCTTCTTACCTCAGAGAGCTGAGTCGTTCTCAGAGACGATCGATGATAATGTCAGAACGTAATGAATGGATAGGTGGTGCTTCACTATGAGCCACACCTTCTAATAACAAGGTCTCGTGATTCACGTGGGCGTTACATAACCTCCACCCCACGAGTGCAGCAATCATGGCTGGAGAGATCGACATTGGGAACCTGTTCCCGGCCATTGCTCAGGCATTCGTCATTATTCTGATTGGCTACTTATTTGGCAGATTCCGTATTGTAGAGCCCAGTGAGGCTCGCAGTATCTCAACACTAGTTGGCAAGCTAGCGCTACCCGCTCTACTAGCCAAGAACCTGCTAGTGTTGGACCTCTCTACTGTATCATGGCGGTTCCTGGCTAGTATATTAATAGCAAAGCTCGCCATATTTGTGTTAGTGGCCTCCATTACATTCATAGCTATTAGACCATGGAATATTGGCAAGGCTGGTCTCTATGGAATCTTTGCTACTCAATCCAATGACTTTGCTCTTGGCCTGCCAATAGGTACTATAATACACAATCTATTGTCTCCTAACTCTCCCTCTCCCTCTCTCTCTCTAGTCCAGGCATTATATGGCTCTAAACAAGTGGCCGGTCAGTTCTTCTATGCTAGCTACCTATATCTACTAGCTCCTATCTCTCTCCTCATTATTAACCCCATTGGGTTCTTCATGCTTGAGTATACTAAGCAGAAATCCAGACCATCTAGATCAAAGTGTTCTCAGGTGTTCATCTTGCTGCTCAAGACCCTGCGTGGAGTGTGTATTAACCCGGTCGTGTTCATGACGTTCCTTGGTATTGCTGTCAACAGCTTTGTCACATACGCCATACACAAGCAGCTTCCTGATTGGCTGCTACAGTTCCTGGATATCCTGGGCGGGGCTTATGCCTCGTGTGCTCTCTTTAGCATCGGTATCTTCATGGTTGGTAGAATCAAGACATTGTCGGGAACCAGCCTGTTTGTGGGTGGTCTGCTCATTGTAGCCAAGAGGTAATATACACACAGAGGTAGCCACATACACACAGACCGTATGCAGCCATTAGTAGTGATTATATCAACAGGTCTATTGTTATAACTCATGTATTGCTGCTATAATGTTGTTCTACCAATGTATTGCTGCTATAGTGTTGTTCCACCAATGTATTGCTGCTATAGTGTTGTTCTACCAATGTATTGCTGCTATAGTGTTGTTTCACCAATGTATTGCTGCTATAGTGTTGTTCTACCAATGTATTGCTGCTATAATGTTGTTCTACCAATGTATTGCTGCTATAGTGTTGTTCTACCAATGTATTGCTGCTATAGTGTTGTTCTACCAATGTATTGCTGCTATAGTGTTGTTCTACCAATGTATTGCTGCTATAGTGTTGTTCTACCAATGTATTGCTGCTATAGTGTTGTTCCACCAATGTATTGCTGCTATAGTGTTGTTCCACCAATGTATTGCTGCTATAGTGTTGTTCTACCAATGTATTGCTGCTATAGTGTTGTTCCACCAATGTATTGCTGCTATAGTGTTGTTCCACCAATGTATTGCTGCTATAGTGTTGTTTCACCAATGTATTGCTGCTATAGTGTTGTTCCACCAATGTATTGCTGCTATAGTGTTGTTTCACCAATGTATTGCTGCTATAGTGTTGTTCCACCAATGTATTGCTGCTATAGTGTTGTTCTACCAATGTATTGCTGCTATAGTGTTGTTTCACCAATGTATTGCTGCTATAGTGTTGTTCTACCAATGTATTGCTGCTATAGTGTTGTTTCACCAATGTATTGCTGCTATAGTGTTGTTCCACCAATGTATTGCTGCTATAGTGTTGTTCCACCAATGTATTGCTGCTATAGTGTTGTTCCACCAATGTATTGCTGCTATAGTGTTGTTTCACCAATGTATTGCTGCTATAGTGTTGTTCTACCAATGTATTGCTGCTATAGTGTTGTTTCACCAATGTATTGCTGCTATAGTGTTGTTCCACCAATGTATTGCTGCTATAGTGTTGTTCTACCAATGTATTGCTGCTATAGTGTTGTTCCACCAATGTATTGCTGCTATAGTGTTGTTCTACCAATGTATTGCTGCTATAGTGTTGTTCTACCAATGTATTGCTGCTATAGTGTTGTTTCACCAATGTATTGCTGCTATAGTGTTGTTCTACCAATGTATTGCTGCTATAGTGTTGTTCCACCAATGTATTGCTGCTATAGTGTTGTTCCACCAATGTATTGCTGCTATAGTGTTGTTTCACCAATGTATTGCTGCTATAGTGTTGTTCCACCAATGTATTGCTGCTATAGTGTTGTTTCACCAATGTATTGCTGCTATAGTGTTGTTCCACCAATGTATTGCTGCTATAGTGTTGTTCTACCAATGTATTGCTGCTATAGTGTTGTTTCACCAATGTATTGCTGCTATAGTGTTGTTCTACCAATGTATTGCTGCTATAGTGTTGTTTCACCAATGTATTGCTGCTATAGTGTTGTTCCACCAATGTATTGCTGCTATAGTGTTGTTCCACCAATGTATTGCTGCTATAGTGTTGTTTCACCAATGTATTGCTGCTATAGTGTTGTTCTACCAATGTATTGCTGCTATAGTGTTGTTTCACCAATGTATTGCTGCTATAGTGTTGTTCCACCAATGTATTGCTGCTATAGTGTTGTTCTACCAATGTATTGCTGCTATAGTGTTGTTCCACCAATGTATTGCTGCTATAGTGTTGTTCTACCAATGTATTGCTGCTATAGTGTTGTTCTACCAATGTATTGCTGCTATAGTGTTGTTTCACCAATGTATTGCTGCTATAGTGTTGTTCTACCAATGTATTGCTGCTATAGTGTTGTTCCACCAATGTATTGCTGCTATAGTGTTGTTTCACCAATGTATTGCTGCTATAGTGTTGTTCTACCAATGTATTGCTGCTATAGTGTTGTTCCACCAATGTATTGCTGCTATAGTGTTGTTTCACCAATGTATTGCTGCTATAGTGTTGTTTCACCAATGTATTGCTGCTATAGTGTTGTTTCACCAATGTATTGCTGCTATAGTGTTGTTCTACCAATGTATTGCTGCTATAGTGTTGTTCTACCAATGTATTGCTGCTATAGTGTTGTTCTACCAATGTATTGCTGCTATAGTGTTGTTTCACCAATGTATTGCTGCTATAGTGTTGTTCTACCAATGTATTGCTGCTATAGTGTTGTTCTACCAATGTATTGCTGCTATAGTGTTGTTCCACCAATGTATTGCTGCTATAGTGTTGTTCCACCAATGTATTGCTGCTATAGTGTTGTTCTACCAATGTATTGCTGCTATAGTGTTGTTCTACCAATGTATTGCTGCTATAGTGTTGTTCTACCAATGTATTGCTGCTATAGTGTTGTTCTACCAATGTATTGCTGCTATAGTGTTGTTCTACCAATGTATTGCTGCTATAGTGTTGTTCTACCAATGTATTGCTGCTATAGTGTTGTTCTACCAATGATTGGATACTTGGCTGTGTCTCGTGTCGCTCCTGATGATGTCATTAACTCTACTAATGAAGAGCTATCAGCATTTGGATTTCTCTACTGTACATTCCCAACTGCACCAACTGTGTTCATATATGCATCGCAATACAACACTGCCATGACTATTGTGAGCAATTACTCTATCACTTAATCAATTAATAACTTAGTCAATCAATCATCACATGATAATTTATTAACCCTAGTTCACAATGAGTTATAGAGCTTAGCGACACGACTCACGCGGCCCATGATACGTTGCAACGCATATGCAGCGCAGTGAAACACATGTTTTCTACTGCCGTGTGACGATAAAAACGAGTTCTATTTCTTGCGACGCAGCACAGTCATTGCGACCCATTGTGAACTGTGTTTAATCACTCTAATTCACTCGCTTGCCCATTCTCTCTCTCTCTCACTAACATACTCACCAACCTGTTCTCTCATCCTGCTCTCTCATCCTGCTCTCTATAGGTAGCTTCATCTCTTGTGTTCGGTACTATAATGTCAGCTCCTATCATGTATGTCTCGGCTCGTATGGTACTCATTCAATTCGAGACTGATAGTGAATACGCCTATCTGATATTAAATAGCAAGAGGGATGTCAGTGTAGTAGCCATGGCTTGTGTGGTAAGTACTACACAGGTACCTTGATGTGCTAACAGGCTCTGGTCAACAGATATGGGTGTTCTGTCTCTTCATAGTTGCCAAACGGTTCCGCTCCTTATTGTATGTTATTGTAATGCATATGATCATTGCCATGGTGAGTTATGTCATGTGATATATGTGTTAACCCTTTAGTTCCTTCTCTCTAGTTCATTGAGTGCTTGTTTGGTATTCTACTTGATGTGGTCGACAAGCTCACCTATTGGTACTATCTCATCTTCTCATTGTTCTTCATCGGCGTGTTTGCTAGTCGACTGTGGCTGGCATGGCTTGCAATCTCTCTGCTCGTGTATGTACTGCGTGGACCAGCAGCTGCCGAGAAGCTCTGGTACCCTATGCTGCTCACTAGCTGGTGGTTAGTACAGTAGCTACTAGCTGGGGTTAGTACAGTAGCTACTAGCTGGGGTTAGTACAGTAGCTACTAGCTGGGGGTTAGTACAGTAGCTACTAGCTGGGGGTTAGTACAGTAGCTACTAGCTGGTGGTCAGTACAGTAGCTACTAGCTGGGGTTAGTACTGTAGCTACTAGCAAGACTATGCTTTATTGTGTGTACAGGGTTCCCATAGTAACCACAGCAGTGATGGTATTGTCCAGTTCAGTTGGACCCTTTAGTCCTCATCTCGGCAGAGTAGACAAATCATTTCAGTTTGGAACAATGCAGGTATATAATCACTCACTAGCTGTTGTATTGATGACCTTCCCTCTCAGCTTGTGGTCAGTTTGCTGTTCCTGTGCACGGCATTCATTGTTGGTACTGTGAGCGTTCTAGTGATGCTGTATCAAGTCAATGCTAACAGAAGGAGGAAGAGAAGGCAGCCCCAGCAACCAGAGAGTAGCTATCTAGTACAGGTCCAGCATAGATCATATGATAGCACTCAGAGTGGTGAGCGACCTGCTCTCGCCACCAAGGAGGAACGAGAGGAAAGCCGCAGTATGAGAGACAACTCCTCTCCCATTACAGAGAGCATGTCTAATGAAACACACACACTTGGTCCATTACCAGGAGAGACATCTGAGAATATGGACAAGTCTGGTTTGACCAGATTCTTTGTGTTGTTAGTGTTTCTGCTGTTCTCATGTCTGGTGGTGAGTGTGTGTGTGTGTGTGTGCGTGCGTGCGTGTGTGTGTGTGTGTGTGTGTGTGTATGTGCGTGCGTGTGTGTGTGTGTGTGACCCTATTCTATTGATAGGGTATATTGATCGTGTTCTGGAAGCTGGTGAGTAATAAGATCGATGGAATTTTCATCGCTGTCAATATTCTTGATAGTGTCATGAACTTTGGTCAAGTAAGTCAGATCACACATCTGTGATGTGATTCTCTCTGTGTGTTATGATTCTCTCTGTATAGGGATTCTTTGTGTTTCTTGTATTTGGATTTGAGAAATACTGGTTCTGGACAGCATTGTATAAGAAGTAAGTGCTGCAGTCAGCAGCAGAACTGATATTATCTTGTTTTGTTGCAGAATTCGCAAGTTCTTGTTTAAGATAGAAACTGTAGCTCTACCAGACGAGAGTGAACTGAGTGTAGCCACAGTGAACCTGTGCAATACATTCAAACTACAGTACCTGGATATGTGCAAGGAAGACATAGTGTCTGATAAAAGGTAACATCAAGTGCGTCACCTTCAATGCACTGATGTGCTCACACCGTTCAGTCTCTAGTGACTGCAGAGTTTGAACACATCAGTGCATGAAGGTACTTTTTGCTTCAGGTTCAGAGTTATTTCACTCTTTATCCACTGGCAGATATCTCATTAGAGTGTATCCATCTGTGTTCTCTGGCAATGATCTGGTAACATGGCTGATGGAGAAGGGTCTAGCTCGCACTCGTGAAGATGCTGTGGTATATGGACAGACCTTGCTGGAGGGAAGGCTGTTTGCTCACATCCTGGAGGAACATAACTTTTACGATGAATCATATTTTTATCGATTCAAGTGCTAACACAGGAGTGTAAATAATCAAAATTTTCTTGACTCCAAAATATATCAATGTACATGTACACTTAGCTAGTGGGCAATGCTGTCTGTTCGCTCAGCGCATGCGACACATGTTAACCGCACAACACTGTATCTGGTACTCATCACTAGCAGCTCTACCACAGGGACTCATGGAGTAGAGGGACGCCATCAATAGCGACCCGGCTATATGCTGCCCGAGCTGCATTATTCACTCACAGAATCAAAGGTGAGCTGCATGCAACCATGCATGCTAGCTTGGGTGGAGATTGTTACTACCTGGTGCTGCAGTGGGAGCACAAGACCGCACTAGGAGCATTCAAGGACTGGCATGTTAACATTCCTGGTTCTGATAAGATACTCTTGTAGCATTCAAGCTTCTGATCTCACGTGATGTGCTCCAAGTTATTGGCAGCATACTGTGATCCGATTATCAGGCAGCTGTATCTCTGAGCCAGATGGATGTTATATGGTGAGACGATACGGTTTGTGAAACCTAACTGCAAGACCATCTCCAAGCTGTATTCTGCCATAGATAATCTGTGAGCACTTCAAGCTCCATCTTCATGTCTTCCACTACATCATGCAATGAACAAGGCATCCTATGAGCCACACCATCTACCAAGGCACATGCTACTGCAGCAACAAGAAGGTTGTTGCTGACATCGCGCGATCATAATAAGCAGCCGTGCAAGGCGTCTCGTGTGTAACACAACTCTAGTCACAGGAAGACTAATACTATTACTATATAATATTGATGGACAGAAACAATATTGAATGACTTAGTGAGTGATTATGATCAATGCATTGATAGATAGTTAGGTCACTGACTAATCCTCCAGGATTACTTTATCACCACCTCCCATCTCATACATTGCTGAAGACGGGACACTGCCTTTCTTCATCTTGCTCATTAAAGCACTTGGACGATTCTATAATAACAGAGAGACCACAGTATACAATCAGTCAGCTATATGACTCAGCAATGGCTGGCTAGAGTCAGAGTACTCATGAACCTTTGCACATATATAGACAATGACAACATCATTTATCATGACATGTTGACTGTGTCTGGAGACTAGTGAAAGCAGGATTCTCACATGCAGGAAGGCAGGGGGTTGTCACACAGGGGTTTGTCACATGCATGAGTGAGTATTCATGAACTGGTAGCAAGCTATAACTAACTTACTTCATGAACTGGTAGCAAGCTATAACTAACTTACTTCATGAACTGATAGCAAGCTATAACTAACTTACTTGAATCATAAACATTCCAGTCCTGGAGTGAGGGTTACGATAGCCATGTACCAGTAGAGCTACAACAATGGCTCCAAGGAGCAATACACCAGTGATGACCAGGACCACCACCACGACACCAGCCAGAACACCAGTTGACAGACCCTGAGATATAGGAGCTATTGGGGCAGGAGGGCGTGTGTTGGGAGAAGGAGGGCGTGTGTTGGGAGGAGGACGTGTCGGAGGAGGGGATGGAGAGGGAGAAGAAGAAGAGGAAGCTAGATGAGGAGAACTTGAGTGGATTTGAGAAGACATACTTAAGACAACACGGGATGATGATGAAAGAAATGCTTCATGATTTACAATGGAGGATTGTGATGGTGATTGTGAGGGAGATGGTGAGGGAGATGGTGAGGGAGATGGTGAGGGAGATGGTGAGGGAGATGGAGATGGTGAGGAAGATGGCGAGGGAGATGGTGAGGGAGATGGTGAGGGAGATGGTGAGGGAGATGGCGAGGAAGATGGCGAGGGAGATGGTGAGGGAGATGGTGAGGGAGATGGTGAGGAAGATGGTGAAGGAGCGGAAGACGCTGATTGATAATTATTTACAATGGAGGATTGTAGAGAGGGAGATGGTGATTGATAATTATTTACAATAGAAGATGGAGAGGGAGACAGTGAGGATGAGAGAGATAATGAGAAAGATAATGAAGGAGAGGAAGAAGATGGTGGTGGTGGAACTGATGGAGCAAGAGGAGAGACACAGAAAGTGGTGCGTGTGAGGGCAACACACATCATATGCCACATAGTAAGAATGCCACACACCTATGCTACTCTGCTGTAACCATGGTTACTGCAGACAAACAGGGTACCGCAATTAAAAATACAATGGGTGTCATTGTGTGGTAACCATGGTTACTGCATTGTACAACACACACTAACACATAACAATAGTAGAACTTACTTGTCGGACATGATGAGATGGCCTGAAGGAATGAGAGAGATATAATATAGCTTCACTATAACTATGCTTACATTGTTAGGACAGCTATTCCTAACCCAATCCTGAGTGAATCTATCAATACCATCAGAACACCTGATGAGAGAGAGAGAGAGAGAGAGAGAGAGAGAGAGAGAGAGAGAGAGAGAGAGAGAGAGAGAGAGAGAGAGAGAGAGAGAGAGAGAGAGAGAGAGAGAGAGAGAGAGAGAGAGAGAGAGAGAGAGAGAGAGAGAGAGAGATCAGTATTGCCCAGTGTCATCAGATGCTATGTAATAAGGCTCTATAATAATTGTCTAGAAGTTGTATCAATGCTAGTTGTGAGCTAGTTTCCTGCACGGACCACAGGATTGGGATGGCTCTGCCATGATATCCTTTGTACTAAGGAAATACTACAATTATCATAATCTCATCTAGATAAAACACAGTCTACCACCACTAAACTACAGGTGTCTCTAGCATACAGCTAGCTAGCTAGTGTGATGATGGTGTCTCTAGCATACAGCTAGCTAGTGTGATGATGGTGTCTCTACCATACAGCTAGCTAGTGTGATGATGGTGTCTCTACCATACAGCTAGCTAGTGTGATGATGGTATCTCTAGCATACAGCTAGCTAGCTAGTGTGATGATGGTGTCTCTAGCATACAGCTAGCTAGTGTGATGATGGTGTCTCTAGCATACAGCTAGCTAGCTAGTGTGATGATGGTGTCTCTAGCATACAGCTAGCTAGTGTGATGATGGTGTCTCTAGCATACAGCTAGCTAGCTAGTGTGATGATGGTGTCTCTAGCATACAGCTAGCTAGTGTGATGATGGTGTCTCTAGCATACAGCTAGCTAGTGTGATGATGGTGTCTCTACCATACAGCTAGCTAGCTAGTGTGATGATGGTGTCTCTAGCATACAGCTAGCTAGCTAGTGTGATGATGGTGTCTCTACCATACAGCTAGCTAGTGTGATGATGGTGTCTCTAGCATACAGCTAGCTAGTGTGATGATGGTGTCTCTAGCATACAGCTAGCTAGTGTGATGATGGTGTCTCTAGCATACAGCTAGCTAGTGTGATGATGGTGTCTCTAGCATACAGCTAGCTAGTGTGATGATGGTGTCTCTACCATACAGCTAGCTAGTGTGATGATGGTGTCTCTAGCATACAGCTAGCTAGTGTGATGATGGTGTCTCTAGCATACAGCTAGCTAGCTAGTGTGATGATGGTGTCTCTAGCATACAGCTAGCTAGCTAGTGTGATGATGGTGTCTCTAGCATACAGCTAGCTAGTGTGATGATGGTGTCTCTAGCATACAGCTAGCTAGTGTGATGATGGCTAACCTGTTGATGGAGCTGCACCAACCACACTCAAAGTCAGTTTCATTTGAGATCTGAACACATGTCTCACAATCATTAGCCATCACACAATCTGTGATGACACGAGTCATAGCACTCATACCTAGAACATGTCTGACTCACTCTTCAATGGTGTTATGACATAAGCACTCATAGACAGGTCATCACTAGCATTGAGATCCACTCGATGGTACTCGTACACTAGTCGGACTCGTCCTGTGAGTGACATGATGGAGGGAGAGAGATGAATACATGATGGAGGGAGAGAGATGAATGATGTTAGATGCTTACTCTGGTTCCTTATAGTGTCAATATAAAGAGCATCAGAGATACCAACGGAGACCGGATGATCTTCATTATTCAGCTCACTGACCGGTAGAGGTATCTGAGGAACAAGATCGATTACTCCCTCTCTCCCTCCCTCCCTCCCTCTCTCCCTCCATCCCTCACTCACTCACTCCCTCCCTCACTCACTCCCTCCCTTACCTCTCTGTACACAAAGTGTATGACACCTGATGGAAACAATGTCAACTGGAATGTGAACGGACCATCTGATGTAATATAAAACAATGTGTTGAGTTGACTAGTTTACCATACCATTAATATGATCATGATTATGTACCTCGTCCCATTGAACTGTGAATCGCTTATCTACACAGAGACAAAGAAATACAATCATAATGGTGCTGTGTTTAGCTAGCTGGTAGAGCCTGAGCTATACACCAGTACTTACCAGTACTATACACTAGTACTCTGGCGGTATCATTGAGCCCGGGGTTGAAGTCAGCTTGCAGTGGTGAGATATTTTGCGTCAGAGCTATCAGATCAGGATGAGGAAAGGTACCGACAAATAAGAATCCTGTATAAGAGCACACAATAATATTATCACACCACAATATGATAGCTCCATACATGATGGAACTGATGCTATATCCTGTTGACAATATGAATATTGACCAATAGAGACTAGCAAGGCAAGCATGAGCATGCTCTTTTAGTGTGAATATGAAACATGTGTGTGTGTGTAGTATGGATAGAAACAAACAGAGAAGAGATAGTTTACTCACCGCCAGTAGTGACATAGGCAGTGTTGATAATATGACCATAATAAGGAAACTCAAACTTGATGTTGACACGCTAATGAGAGAGAGAGAGAGAGAGAGTGTGTGTGTGTGAGAGAGAGTGTGTGTGTGTGTGTGTGTGTGTGTGTGTGTTTGTGTGTGTGTGTGTGAGAGAGTGTGTGTGTGTGTGAGAGAGTGTGTGTGTGTTTGTGTGAGAGAGAGAAAGCTATTAAGATTACCAAACTAAATACAAACCAAGACCAATTATAGGTACCTGGGATGTTTCAGCACTTGAGAGGGTTTAAGCTGATTACAAACAAACTAATCACACAACACCACTGGTCACATGACGTGTACACTAAGTGTTGTATAAACACTGATACTCATACTCAGTCAATCAGGGCTGCCAAGGAATCTGCCGTGTCATTCATTATACAGCTAGCACTTATATAATGGCGAAATAGTATAGCGTACAGCATAGTAGCATAGACAAAATTTAAACACCACTATTAAATTATGAAAATGAAAAGTAAGCTCAGTAATTACCTGAACATAACGATGTAAATTAGATATCTCAATTGCAGTGAGGTTGTTGACTTGTACAACTCCTGAGCCAATCATATCGCTCAGTTCAAACCACATCATGTCAGCTTGATCACCAGGGGGATAGAACCGAGAGGTATAGTAGCGATGGTTGTCATGAGTGACCTGGAGAGAAAGATATGGAAAAGTGAAGCCAAAAGGGGCCATGAAGTGGGTGTACAGTGATGAGATGTCCTGTCACAGCTAGTTAGCTGCCATTACCATACTTGTACTAGAGCAAGCTGCAGCAACCATGTTAGTGACAACACCACAAAGAGCAGCCATGCAGGACAGCACTAATCTAGTCTTGACAGCTGCTTTGATGAGAAGCACCTTTAGTGCTATTTGACTAATGGAGTCAACAGCAATGAGTGTCAATGAGTTACTGCACAAAGCTTGTACAGTCTACAGGCTTATTAGTGCTTGGTTTGCTAACTAGCTATTTACAAGTCAATCTTCATTAACTCTTCCCTAGGAAGCTGTACTCAGCAATCCAGTCACAAAAGATCTCTTCCTATAATCCACACACTAGCTATGCAGTACAATAGCAGCCACAGGGTCTATGGACCAGCTAGCTGTCATGTTTTGTAATTTGTAATAACCATGAGACTGAAAGCTGTCTATTTTCTGAATGTTCTAGGCTAGCTAACAAGCACAGGACAAATACTGATGTAACTGCGGCAGGAACTGCGTGCAGACGCGGTTTGTTTGTCATGTCTAACTGTATATACACGTCAGCTGCTCACATTGATCGGGCCACTAGTCTGGCGAGTGGATCGCCAGTGTTTCAATCCACCGAACTCTCTGTCACCATGATCCTCACTCAGTGGAGTGTAGCTAACGGAGCTACGGGCTAAGGACAGGGATCAGCGATACAGCATCAGTATGATGCTACTCACCGTGATCATGGTGTGCGCGAGCGATCCAAGCCGAGAGCAACAGAACCACGACAGAGAAGAGCTTCATAATGATGACAGAGGTAGAGGAATACTACTAACACACGTCAGCAAACCAGCCGCGCACCTTATAAAAGTAGCACATCTCGCGATGTATATACACATGTGTGTCTATTGAAGGAGGCGTGTCTTACTAGCAATTTTTAGCGGGCAATCATGCATAAAAATTATAATTAATTATTGCAAGTCAAAATAAGAAGTGGATTATCATTGAGCACACGAATAGTTAAAATTCAAACACAAGTTTAGTCTAATACGTTTTATGATACAGTCGGATGATAAAGGGTTATATCTTCTTGTCAGTGGACGAGTCATCTACTGCAGCTGGTGAATCAGGAGGCAAGCCAGACCCAGAATAATACTTGACTGGATCAGTAATATCGGAAAAGTCATAGTTCTCACCAAGACAGCCAGACTGTGGAGCAGTGTGGTAACAGTGGAGCGGCAGCACGAAGCATGTGATGTCGTCACCGCTAGCTATCTGTTCCTTAGTGGTCCTCCAGCCTTTCTTACCAAACGATCCTCTAGCAGCCAGCACAAGCTCTCTGGCAATGTTAGTGTACAGCTTATCATCAGCTGGACATCTCTCTAGAGCTACCTGCACCACCTCCTGGGCCTCTTCATTGGTGAGCCTCTCCCAGAGCCCATCTGATGCCATGATCATTATGTCGTCATGTTGGAAGTTATAATCAGCTAGATCACACACTAGGACCTCTGGCACGGGAGATAAGAGTGGCTTGATGTGCTGTCCGCCGGGTGCCTCTAGATCATGGTCCCCAAACCCTCGAGTAGTACCAATGGTTGCCATGAGACGAGCTCGTTTACCATGCCCTATAATCATTGGCACTTGATTAACGTCTTCTTCAGACACTGTACGATAGGCCCATCCTGCCATGTGACGATCTCGATACAGAATGCGCTGCCCAATGTCCTTCTTCCTCAATCTTCTCTGGTACTCTAGTCTACCAAAATATCGGCCGAGTAACTGAGGCTGCAAGTAGGCAAGTCTTTGTAGTCGCTGTCGATCGGTCTCTGGAGTGAAGTCATTGGACATTATCTTGATTTTAGAGGCTCTATCATGTACGATGACTGCTCTACAGTCTCCTGCGTTAGCTACATAGAGCTTGTTCTGTAGAAACAGAGCAACAATGGCAGTGCACCCTCCCTTGATTAGGAAAGTGTTTCTCTCTCCACGTATCTGTTCGTCCATCTCTACAAATGCCTCTTCTAGAGCTCCAGTCACCAGTAGCTCCTTTGGTATTGGCTCTGTGATGCAACCTAACCCTGGATCATCCTCAGCTATCACCTCCGCTTGCTCACGAGCTAGGAAGTGCTTGATGTTGTTTAGCTTCTCCTTGACATGCTTGTGCACGGTGTGAGCAGCCATTAGGGCAGCTCCCCAGCCAGCATGCCCGTCAAACACACCAAACATGACGTAAGGTATGGTAGAGGCTTCGCCTGAGTCTCCAATGGTGAGGGCTGTCACGTGCATGGAGGCCTGGTCCTCGTTAACATAAAGGCTCTTGCCCGAGTTGATGGTTTCAGCATACCCAGTGTGCCAGGGCATGCGTGCCACCTCGCTAGGCGTCAATACCACTCGCTGACCATGGTCCTTCGAGTTGTCGAACTGCTCCTTGGTAAGCTCGAGGAAGAAAGGTCGTGAAAACTCGTATTTTACCGGAAGTTTGTGCTTGGGGCGTTCAGAGACGTGAGGAATGGACTCTACGCCTTCAGTGTGGCGAGACATGATCCAGTTTACCAGCTCGGCTGCACTAGATAGAGAGACGACAGAGTAATAGTCCGGTTCGAGAGTGATAGCCACACCTCCAAGTTTTGCTAACGACACACGTGCACATCACGTGATAACAGACTATGGCGACCTGGTAGTGTGAAGTGTGTAGCAGTGGAACAGTATTCATTCATTGAATTTGACTACAGTATGGACGAGGCTGATCGCAAGAACAAGCTACTAGCTGGGAAAGACGCGGTAAGTTACACTAGATACAAGATATTGACTGTATAAACCACATTCACAACAATAAAGCAGTGCTTTATTGTGTGTGAGCTCAGTACAACACGTGTTTATAATGATAATTATTGTTTACAGCTGCTAGCTTATCAGAAGAAGAAGGCAAAGAAATCAAAGAAGAAGAAACCAGGCGCTGAGGAAGGTGACGCCTCAATAGTCAGCAGCTGCTCATCAGTTGACAGTGACACCAGTCTGACCGACTCACTTTCTCTACCACCGACCGCTGGACCCTCGACCACACCCCTAGCCACCATTGGAGACGAGACTAGACTAGAGTACAACAACAGCAGTGTACCATCTCCACATGATGATATTACTGATGGAACAACAAACGATAATGTGAGCTGCTAGACCTACTAGCACTGGAGCATACTAGCTAGTAGTCTCCATGCTACTAACTAATAGTACTAGTATACTACTAGTCTATCCATGCTACTAACTGATAGTACTAGTATACTACACCACAGTAGATATAGGCCTATGGTATGCATTGTTCAATACAAAGGCTTCTTCCTTCTATAACAGGACTTTATTCAATAACCACAATGTTTTATTTGCCTGGTTTCTAAATAACTATGATCCAACTACTCATAGCGTTTGTGTCTTTGTTACAGGACCATCATCCTCACAACTCACACCATCCCGTATCATCTTCGACACCTTACTCCTCCCACCGTCACCACGTCACACAAGCACCACCCTCCTCCTCATTGCCCCATCCTCTCTCCCTCACTCACACCTCTAATGGCGGCCCACCTGCAGCAGCGATAGATTCTCAGCAGGACTCCATAGCACATGATTTGTCTCTTCAGGAAGAACTGACTGAGCTACGACAAGAACGAGACGACCTCTGCTCTGAGCTAGCTGATCTGAGAAAGAATCATGCTGCTTCTTTAGAGTTATCCAAGCAAGCAATGATGGGACATTACGCCAATGAGATCTCCTCTTTACAACAGAGCCTTTTAGAGACTGAATCTTCTCTGCAAGTGAGAGAGAAGGAACTAATGGAGGCCCAAGATGCTCACTCTGTTGAAATGAAGGATCTTCTCCATCAAGAGCAAGTGACAAGAGAAGCTTTATTGAGCGAGAGAGACAAGAAACATGCTGCTCATATTGCTCGGCTGACGGCACAGCTGTCCTCACAGGAGACAGTGGCTGGTGTAGTTGCACAGGAAGAAGAAGAGAGAATTCAACTACTAAAGGAAAAGATGAGAGTCCTTCACGAGCAAGAGAAAGAACAGTTGCTGCTAGCTCACCAAGAAGAGAAGAACCTGCTTGTGAAAGAGCTAGAGAAAGAAAATGCTCGTCAAGTCAAACAGCTTAGTGCAGAGTACCAGCAAGCAATGGAGACTAACAGAATCAGCTTAGAAGAGATGGCAAACAAACAAATCAAGCAGTTGCATGGACAATATGTGGCTGCTTATGAGCAAGCTGTAGCAGAGAGAGATGGTCTTACAGGAGAACTAGCATCTAGCAAGGAACAGTTGGTTGAGCTACAGGCACTAGCTGAAGGTCTTCGGGAGGAGAAGAGAGATGCTGAGAGACTAGTAACACAACTGAGAGAGAGTCACTCTGAAGAGGTGCGTGTTATTCGACAGACATCTCAAGATCTTGAGACTCGACTACAGAGCTGGAAATCAAAGGCGGCCAATCTTGAAGCTCGTTTTCAGCAATCGAGTGATGATGATACAAACAGACAGAAAGCCATGATAGACACAGAGGAGAGAGTGAAGGAGCTTCGTCAACAGTATGAGAGTCTTCTCAATGTAAAGCAAATGAACCTCGAGGAGCTTGAGCAAAGGTTGCAACAGAGAAATGATGAACATGATCGCTCTATAGAGAAGCTAAAGCAACGGCATCAGTCAGCCATTGAAGCAATGGAGTCACAACACGCAGATACAGTCAGTCATCTGGAACAGAACATTGCTGAGCAAATTGCCAGCAACAAGTTGTTACGGCATGAAGCCGATCGTGTGACACATCTTCAAAGTGAGTTGGAGTCTTATCGTGACCAGGAGACAGGCGACAAGGCTCATCTGGCATCTCTAGAGCAACAGCATCAGGAACAACTTGCTGCTCTGAGAGAGGAGCTCCAACACAACATACATGATCATCAAGCAGCTCTTGTGCGCCAACAAGAAGAGGTGACGCAAGCTATGATGAAAGAGATAGAAGCACAAAAACAGCAGCTGGAGGCTGAACACAGCCGCATCATTGAGCAGCTGAAGAAAGAACACCAATCTAATCTAGACGATCTGGAATCCCATCACACGAGTGAAGTGAGCTTACTAGAGGAGAGTATCAACCAGCAAGAAGGCAGCAAAGCTAGTCTGGAGTTTGCTGAGGCACATATGAAGGACCTCCAACAGCAGCTTAATGCATATCGTAACCAAGATGCTCACCACCAAGCAGAGAGACTTGCTTTTGAGCAAGAGCGCCAAGAGATATCGGCTAAGCTTGAAAGAGTCACACAGCTATATGGCAGTGACAAGAAACAGTTTGCAAGCGAGTCTGAAGCAAACATACAGAAGATTAGTGAGCTCCAAAATCAGTTAAACATTCAGCAGAAACAATTTGAGCAAGAAAAGGTCAAACTAGCGGCAGACCAGGCAGCTGGTCTTGAGCACCAGCTGCAACAACTAGAGGAAAGTCACTCCACGGCTATGGAGATGCTGAGACAGCAACACAGAGAGCAACTTGAACAGTGTGACCAAAAGTATCGCTCACAGATGGAACAGGAAATTGATAGAGTTCGTGAGAATCTTATTCACGAGAGAGATGAAGAGGTGAAGCGTATCCAGACAGAGAGCAACGCATTATTAGAGCGACTCAAAGCTCAGATGGCGGAGTCAGGAGAAGGTGCTTTAACAGAGGCAAAGACAAGAATACTAGACTTAGAGAGCAGGTTAAAGGAGGCGGAGCAAGTTGGTCACGAGAATCGCAAACTACAGGAGCAGTGTCAAAAGTACCATACTGAACTGACAGCAAGACAAGTAGACTTGAGCATTGCTAGGAGTGCTCTGAATGAAGAGAAACAAGTCAGAAAGAAGGTTGAAGAGGGCAAGAATGAGCTGCTACAGAGAGTCAATGAGTTAGAGACTGAACTAGAAGAAGCTCAAGCTAGTCACTCAGAGGAACAAGAACAACTTCTCCAAGCTAAAGAGGAAGAGATGACTAGTCAAACTGAACTAGTGGACATGCTCCAGTCACAAGTAGACGCTGTAACACACCAGATGGACGAGTTAAACCAGCAACTTCGGGTTGCTAAGCAACAGATCGCTCAATCGGTCAATGAGAATGAAGAACTGAGTAACACTAAGATCGCTCTACAACAGCAGTTAGGCTCACTCCAGTCACAAGTTGACACTCTCTCACAGCAGCTAGAACAAGAGAGTCACAGAGCATCAGCTCAAACAGAGGAACAAAAGCAGCTCCTTCAAGCTAAAGAGGAAGAGATGACTAGACAAACTGAACTAGTGGACATACTCCAGTCACAAGTAGATGCTCTAACACACCAGATGGACGAGTTAAATAAACAGCTTCACGTAGCTAAGGAACAGATCATTCAATCAGCCAGTGAGAATGAAGAGCTTAGTAATGCCAAAGTTGGCCTTCAGCAGCAGTTGGAGTCACTCCAGTCACAAGTAGACACTCTCTCACGGCAGATGGAACAAGAGAGTCACAGAGCAGCTGTTCTGGAGCAAGAATATAGCTCCAAGATGGCTGAACTAGAGCAACAGCTCTCCAGCACACGAGAGAAGGAGTCAGAGACAGTCTCCTCTCTCAGACAACTAGTTACTGAGAAACAGACCAGTCTAGTCTTCTTACAGAGCCAGCTAGCTAGTGTCCAACACACACTCGACCAACAGCAGGTACAAGGTACTGCTGCTTACTCTAAACTAGATACAGACTCCTCACAGCAACTAGATCAGTTGAAGAAACAACTTCAGGTTGCTCAAGAACAAGCTGTGAAAGAGAGACTAGAACTTGAGTGTAGATTAAAAGAGAACGCAAGTGAAATGCGTAGATTACAAGATCTTTGCCAGAAACAGTCCTCGGAATATCAAGCTAACCTGAGGATTGCCCAGACTGAGCTAGAAGAAGGGAAACAGGCCTCAAAGAAAATCGAAGAGAAGAAGAATGAGCTGCTGGAGAGGGTCAATGAGTTAGAGACCGCACTAGAAGGAGCTCAAGCTAGTCACTCGGAGGAACAAGAACGACTTCTTCAAGCTAAAGAGGAAGAGATGACTAGTCAAACTGAACTAGTGAGCTCACTCCAGTCACAAGTAGACACTCTCTCACAGCAGATGGAACAAGAGAGTCACAGAGCAGCTGTTCTGGAGCAAGAATATAGCTCCAAGATGGCTGAACTAGAGCAACAGCTCTCCAGCACACGAGCGAAGGAATCAGAGACAGTCTCCTCTCTCAGACAGCTAGTTACTGAGAAACAGACCAGTGTAGTCTCCTTACAGAGCCAGCTAGCTAGCGCCCAGCACACACTTGACCAACAGCAGGTACAAGCTACTGCTGCTTACTCTAAACTAGAGACAGACTCCTCACAACAACTAGACCAGTTGAAGAAACAACTTCAGGTTGCTCAAGAACAGATTGCCCGATCAGCCAATGAGAATGAAGAGCTTAGCAATGCTATAGGCGCTCTACAGCAGCAGTTAGGGTCACTCCAGTCACAAGTGAACACTTTATCACAGCAGCTAGAACAAGAGAGACACAAAGCATCGTGTCAGTTAGACTCACTTCGTGAGCAGACCAGCTCACAACAGCACTCTTCTGAACTTGATAGTGCTCATAAGCAGATCACCACTCTCATCTCAAGTAATGAACAACTGAAGGACACCGTAGCTAGCCTACAGCAGAGCGTCAAGGAGCTCAATGATAAGATTGCATCTGCTACCAGTGAGACTGAACTAGCACGTGAGGAGAAGAGCACTGTGGACGAACAGCTACGCCAAACCGTCTTGCTCATGGAACAACTGAAGGCTCAGTTAGAGCAGAACGAGGGAGACAAAGAGGAGGTAGCCAGTGACTTGGAGCAGCTACATCACAAGCACCAGGCAGTTTGTAGTGAGAGAGACAAGTTATTAGACCAAGTGTGTACACTGCAGGAAAATGTGAGTGCACACTGACTGGTCTTCCATGTGTAGAATACATGTATATCATTCACACGTTTATATTCCTTTCTCTCTCTCTCTCTCTCTCTCTCTCTCTCTCTCTCTCTCTCTCTCTCTCTCTCTCTCTCTCTCTCTCTCTCTCTCTCTCTCCCTCTCTCTCTCTCTCTCTCTCCTCTCTCTCTCTCTCTCTCTCTCTCTCTCTCTCTCTTCTCTCTCTCTCTCTCTCTCTCTCTCTCTCTCCCTCCCTCCCTCCCTCCCTCCCTCCCTCCCTCCCTCCCTCCCTCCCTCCCTCCCTCCCTCCCTCCCTCCCTCCCTCTTTCCCCCCTCTCTCTCTCTCTCTCTCTCTCTCCCCCTCTCTCTCTCTCTCTCCCTCTCCCTCTAGTCCTCAGATGTTGACAGCCAAGTACAACAGACAGTTGCTGATCAAGCTGCCTTGATTACAAAGCTAAAAGCAGAGCTGGTTGCTAGAGAGACAGCTTTCACACAAGCTCAGAATGGATTCCAGCAGCAACTAGCCACAGCAGAGGCCAAACACCAATTCTTTACTACAGCAAATCAAAGAGTCTCGCAGAGTACAAGACCACATGAGAACACTAACTGGTGATCGACATGAACTAGAGAAGACACTCTCTCAGTCTCGTCAGACACTGCTGGAGAAACTCCGTGAGAAACAGCTGCTGGAGAAAGATCTGAGCTACCATCGTACCGAGCTAGAGCGTCGCCTCCTAGAGAAGCAAAGAGTGGAGGAACTACTGTTTGAGAAGACGAGATTTGAACAAGAGCTAAAGAGACAGAAGGAAACTCTTAGAAATGAGCTGGACAGCTTTGAGAAACGATTGACACTACGTGAGGTTGGACTGGGAGGCAATAATGCTGCAGTCACTAGCCATGTCGGCGGACCTGTTCTTCTAATAACTGATGGTACCAGTCAAGACAGAATCTAAATCATTACCGTAGTAGTTGAGTGGCAGCTGCTGACTCAAATGTACAGGACTATAGGAGTTAAATGATTTTTAATGCACTGCGGTTTTGTGTTGGCTCTGTAACATACGACACACTGCAAAATTTTTATTCACTCAGATTTTGCCCAGTCGATTTTTGTTTGGTGCGCTTTAATAAGAAATTAAACAGCGTTTACGCGGGCATCTTGTTTTGTTGGCGCTGTCGTTTGAATTGTTTATTTCTGTCTGTTGCACGATCGAGCAAGGAACTACCTCTCAAGGAGTATACCACACTGCACAGTAAGTTGGGGCCAGTAACACTAGATAGCTGAGCCATTCATGAATTTGCGTGAGCTTGTTATGAATGTCGTTGACATTCTAGTCCGCTCTCGCTCGTCCCTAGCTACCACGTGTGGCTTTGTATGCAGCCATTAACTCACTCTGTTTTTGGCTGCTGTAGATGTCTACAACAGAGGAGGAGCATCTATTGCTGCCGTCCCCCCGCCCACTGCTCTGCTGAGGTCCCTGGGCGGGAAGGAGGCAGAGCACCAGTTAGTCCAGCACCTGGAACATGTCTCTACCACTCACAGTAACCAGATCAAGAGCTTGTTGCTGCATCATCAGCAGCTCACAGAGACACTCACTGCTCAACACCAGACTAGTGTAACTAATCGTCTGTCTCAGCTGGAGGTACACCTAACCAGCCAGCACCTTGACGACATGACTCGAGTGAGGAGGGGTTTGAGAGTGAGCTGAGCAAGCGACTACAAGAAATGGAGCTAGTGTATGCTGAGCGACTGCAGGACCAGCTACAGCAAGCCGAGGACGAGTGGGAGAGAAGAACAGAGAGTACTAGGAGAGAAATGGCAGCTAAGAGTGAGACAGAACTGAAGCAACTGAGCTTACAGCATGAAGAAGAGGCGGAAAATAGCCGTAGAGCATTTGAACAAGCTCTGCAATCCAAGATACTTGAACTAGAGAGAACACACACTAGAGAACTGGCTGAGCTAACAGAGACACTAGAGAGGAAGCACCAAGTGAGCATGAGGGAGCTAGAGGAATCATGCCAGCAACAGATCAGCCATCTACAGCAGCCATTGGAGGAGCAGAGGAGTCTAAATAAAGAGAAGGAGAGATCAAGTGTTCTACATGAGCACAGACAACAGATAGAGACAATGGCAGCTGAACACTCCCGTCAGCTTAAAGAGGTGAGGAGCAGGACAGCTGGACACATTAGCTCACTACAAGATGAGGTAGCTAGACTAGAGAGACAACTCAAGATGGTGTCCTACCAGACCAAGCAGCAACTTGAAGAGCGTCACACTAACTCACTGGCTGCGGTATTGAGCCAGAATGTACTTCATACTGCTACCAGAGTAGAGCAGCTCAGAGTAGACATGATGAAAGAGAAGGAACTAGCTCTATCAGAGCTTAGACGATCACTAGAGGAACAACATTGCTGTGCTATGGGCGCCATGAAGGAGGAGTGTGTTCATGAGCAAGAGACACTATGGCAGGTTAAGATGGCTGAGCTGAAGGAGACCATGGCTAGAGAACATGAGGACAAGTTAACCAGCCTTCAGCAATCACTGCAGAATGAGTTAGTGGAGGAGAAGGCTGCTCTGCAAGCCCAGCTGGAGTCAGAGAGACTACAACAAATGGAAGAGCTAGTTCAGACACTATCATGTGAGATGCAGACATCACTTCAGAGTGACCTGCAGGCCAAGAATGAGCTAATCATTGAGCTACAAGATCATCTTGATAAAGGTGTGACCACACTAGAACAAGAGATAGCCAAGAACAAGCAACAGCAAGCCATCTTGGATGAAAGAGAACAAGCTTGGAGACTAGCATATGAGAAACATGGAGATGAGCTAAAAGCAGCTCACGATCACGCTGTGACTGAACTAATGGAGGCCCACCAGCAGGCACTGCGGGCTGCTCAACAAGAGAAGGGAGCTAAGCTGGCGGCTCAAGCTATAGAACATGCCAAGGAACTAGCCACACTAGAGAGTGAGTGTGCACAGCATGAGGCACTGGCTAGGGAGGAGTTTGAGAGACTGAGGGCAGCTGACCAGAGCAACATGGAGACAGCAGTAATGGATGAACTGACCAGAGTCAATGCTGACCTACAAACCAGACTAGCTCAGCTGGACAAGCTCTCGTTAGAGCAGACAGCTACACAGGTCAGCCATCGTGTGAGTGAGTGAGTGAATGAGTGGGTGGGTGAGTGAGTGAGTGAGTGAGTACGTGCTCACTTGGTGTGAATGTTGTTAAGCTAGTGTCAATGAATAATGTTAACAGCATGAATGGGTGGGGCACTAATGGGTGGATTCTATTGCTAGTTTGAATTCTGTAAACAAGACTAGGTGTGTTATCTCTCAGACTGAGTTACAAGCTGAAGTGACTAGACTACAAGATCAGCTAACACGAGAGAGATTGACCCACACCAGTGAGCTGACTACAATGGAGGAGACAGCTGGCAAGAGACTACAGCAAGCTCATCAGGAGCTACAGCAAGCTAACTCACGTGTTGATGATCTGCAGAGAGAGACCAGTGAGCTGAGAGCAGCAGCTGAGGATAGTAGCCAGTCACGTGTTAGTGACCACCTAGAGGAGCTTAGACAAGAGAGGTAGGACTTTGGTACTAGCAGTAGATTGATGCTAGCTGGAGTGTAGTACCATCTCTCCCATGCTAGCTAGAGTGTAGTACCATCTCTCCCATGCTAGCTGGAGTGTAGTACCATCTCTCCCATGCTAGCTAGAGTGTAGTACCATCTCTCCCATGCTAGCTAGAGTGTAGTACCATCTCTCCCATGCTAGCTAGAGTGTAGTACCATCTCTCCCATGCTAGCTAGAGTGTAGTACCATCTCTCCCATGCTAGCTAGAGTGTAGTACTATCTCTCCCATGCTAGCTAGAGTGTAGTACCATCTCTCCCATGCTAGCTAGAGTGTAGTACCATCTCTCCCATGCTAGCTAGAGTGTAGTACCATCTCTCCCATGCTAGCTAGAGTGTAGTACCATCTCTCCCATGCTAGCTAGAGTATAGTACCATCTCTCCCATGCTAGCTAGAGTATAGTACCATCTCTCCCATGCTAGCTAGAGTGTAGTACCATCTCTCCCATGCTAGCTAGAGTATAGTACCATCTCTCCCATGCTAGCTAGAGTATAGTACCATCTCTCCCATGCTAGCTAGAGTGTAGTACCATCTCTCCCATGCTAGCTAGAGTGTAGTACCATCTCTCCCATGCTAGCTAGAGTGTAGTACTATCTCTACCATGCTAGCTAGAGTGTAGTACCATCTCTCCCATGCTAGCTAGAGTGTAGTACCATCTCTCCCATGCTAGCTAGAGTGTAGTACTATCTCTCCCATGCTAGCTAGAGTGTAGTACTATCTCTCCCATGCTAGCTAGAGTGTAGTACCATCTCTCCCATGCTAGCTAGAGTGTAGTACCATCTCTCCCATGCTAGCTAGAGTGTAGTACCATCTCTCCCATGCTAGCTAGAGTGTAGTACTATCTCTACCATGCTAGCTAGAGTGTAGTACCATCTCTCCCATGCTAGCTAGAGTGTAGTACCATCTCTCCCATGCTAGCTAGAGTATAGTACCATCTCTCCCATGCTAGCTAGAGTGTAGTACTATCTCTCCCATGCTAGCTAGAGTGTAGTACCATCTCTCCCATGCTAGCTAGAGTGTAGTACCATCTCTCCCATGCTAGCTAGAGTGTAGTACCATCTCTCCCATGCTAGCTAGAGTGTAGTACCATCTCTCCCATGCTAGCTAGAGTGTAGTACCATCTCTCCCATGCTAGCTAGAGTGTAGTACCATCTCTCCCATGCTAGCTAGAGTGTAGTACCATCTCTCCCATGCTAGCTAGAGTGTAGTACCATCTCTCCCATGCTAGCTAGAGTGTAGTACCATCTCTCCCATGCTAGCTAGAGTGTAGTACCATCTCTCCCATGCTAGCTAGAGTGTAGTACCATCTCTCCCATGCTAGCTAGAGTGTAGTACCATCTCTCCCATGCTAGCTAGAGTGTAGTACCATCTCTACCATGCTAGCTAGAGTGTAGTACCATCTCTCCCATGCTAGCTAGAGTGTAGTACCATCTCTCCCTTACTGCAGGAATGCTCTACAGTCTGCTCTCGGAACTCTACAGAGCTCAGTGTCTACATTGCTGCCAGCTATACAGTCAGCTCTTCCTCCTCCCTCGTCTTCCTCCCAGTGGGACAGCTTGCCTACCTCTCTACTGCTACCAGCTAACAGTGATAGAGCTACCTCTAGTTCTGGCAGTGCCTCTCCACCTACTAACAGAGGATCTGCTAACCTGATAGATCTGACCACACCCACTAACTCAGCCCACAAGCCTCGTACCGGTCAGAGCACTGGTGATAGTGGACTAGCATTCAGTGAGCTGGCTAGCAGTGCTGGCGTACCATCCACTGTGACGAGCATGGTGCCGGGATATGATGGCAGCGTACTGACATCACTCAGACCCGCCCACCAAGCCATGACCCCTCCCACCTACCAACAATTAACCCCTCCCACTCGGCAGTGTCTAACTCCTCCCTCTATCTCTCCTGATCTGCCGCCTCTTGATGTGTCAGCTACCACTCCACAGCAGCAGCAACAAGGACCAGGAGTAGAGGACCTGTCCATACTGTCTCTCAACACCACTAGAGGAGCTCCATCATCACCTCAACAGCAGCAGCATCAAGAACAGCAGCTACTATCCTCGTCTGCTAACAACACAGCTACTACACTACTGCTGCCCATGGACCTGAGCATATCACAGCTAGATACTACCACCATAGCTGGTCTCCCTGGAGGTGGGGGTGTGGTTAATGTATCGTGGGATGCCCAGTCAGTTCAAGGTACTGCACACGCACACACCACACACACACACACACACACCACACACACGCACACACACACACACGCACACACATGCACGCATGACAGCACTGCTTTAAATATGTTTTGTAGCTGCTACAGTGTATGTGCTAAGCATTGCTTGAAACAAAGTGTGTTTATTTTCAAGTCATGGTGTTACCATGCGATTGTGTTGTTGCTATTAGTGATGGTGTCACAGCTGCATCAGTCAGTCCTAAAGTTGCTCCAAAGCTTCATCACAGCCACTAACCAGGTAACATTATCATGTAGTATCATTGTATCATCATCTCTCTCTCTCTCTCTCTCTCTCTCTCTCTCTCTCTCTCTCTCTCTCTCTGTCTCTCTCTGTCTCTGTCTCTCTCTCTCTCTCTCTCTCTCTCTCTCTCTCTCTCTCTCTCTCTCTCTCTCTCTCTCTCTCTCTCTCTGTCTCTCTCTCTCAGGCTAGTGAGTATCGTGCTCAGCTAGGTGAAGTGAAGGATGAGCTAGTGTCCAGTCAGTCTGGACTGAGTGACCAGTTGCATCAAGCTGAACAGCTAAGACAGCAAGTAGAGGCACTACAGCATCAGCTGAGGGACCACCATTACCAACAGAATGAGAGAGAGCAAGAGACTAATGAGAAGATTAAGGACTTGGTTGGAAAGGTACGTAACAGACTAGCAGTGTGTGTGTGTCACTCTCTCCTCACAGCTAGAAGAACAGCAGGATAAATCAGATCACACTGAGCTGGTCGAGGCAATGGAGCAGTTCTTGGCTGAGTCAAAGGAGAGAGAACAGGTTGAGGCTGCTCTCAGAGATGAGCTCAAGAACACTCGCCAGCTCCTGTCAGCCCGTGAGCAAGAACAGAGAGAGAAGAAGGCACAATGGCAGGCAGAAGTAGCTGGTATCCACCGTGGGAGGTGTGAAGCAGAGGAGCGGCTAAAGCAACAAGAGCAAGAGAAGGCTAGTACACTAGAGAAGCTAGAGGCATGTAGGAGAGAGCTACATGAGGTGACACAGCAGTGCACTGCTCTGAGAGAGGTTAACAGAGAACTGCAGCTCACTAGAGAGAGAGTTGAGCTAGAACTGAGACAACAAGTGAGTTAATATCTTAGCTCATTAGCACTATGTGTGTGTTTGTAGGTAGAGGATGGGTCATCACATGCCGCTAGACTAGAGCAAGCTGTGCAGTCTAAGAATGATCAGTTGAGAGAGCTAGAGCACTTACCCTCTCAGCTATTAGTGAGAGAGGAGGAGGAAGAGAAGGTGAAGAGAGAGCTACAGGAGGCACAGGATCAGCTAGCTACTGCACAACATGAGACAGCCATGTTGAGGAGTCAGCTGGCAGAGCAACAACAGAACAGGAAGATGGAGGAGGAGCTAAGACAAGCCAGCCAGCAACAGAACCACCAGGTTAGCATTGCATGCTGACCAGACACTGCTTGATGACATGTGGGTATCTCTCTCCAGCTGCAGCAACTACAAGAGGCAGTGAAGCAGAGAGAAGCTAATATACAGAGCTTGATGGCGGAAAAATCTAAGATGGCTGATCAGTGTCTCACCTTACAACAGCAAGCAGCCACACTCACCACTCAGGTAGACTGACACACAACTACCTCACAGCAGCTAGTAACTCTCTCACCTCTCTCTCTCTCTCTCTCTCTCTCTCTCTCTCTCTCTCTCTCTCTCTCTCTCTCTCTCTCTCTCTCTCTCTCTCTCTCTCTCTCACTCTCACTCTCACTCTCTCTCACTCTCTCTCTCTCTCTCTCTCTCTCTCTCTCTCTCCAGGTCAAGGATCTTCATAGTGAGATGGAGCTGTCTCAAGCTCGTGTTAATGAGGTGTGTTCTCTACTAGATGAGAAGGAACAAGAGATTAGTCAACAGTATGAGAACAACACTGCTCTACAGACACGCCTCACTGAGCTGGAGGCAGAGTCTAGCAAGTTCCTGCAGGCATATGAGCAAGCTGTAGTCCAGGTGAGTGAGTGAGTGGGTGAGCGAATGAGTGAGTGAGTGGGTGAGTGAGTGGGTGAGTGGGTGAGTGAGTGGGTGAGTGAGTGAGTGGGTGGCTGAGTGAGTGAGTGGGTGAGCGAATGAGTGAGTGAGTGAGTGGGTGAGCGGGTGGGTGAGTGAGTGGGTGGGTGAGTGTGTGAGCGAGGTTTTTTGTTGTATCACAGGTACAGCGTCTGGAAGAGGAGAAGCAGACCGCTAGTGCTACTGTGAGACAGATCGAGAAGGAGAGAGAGGAGCTGTTGATATCACGAGCTCAGTTAGAGGCAAAGGTTGCTAGTCTGTTGTCAGAGAATGCTGAGAAGGAGGAGTACAGGATACTGCAGGTACGACTAGCTAGTGTGTGCATGCTGTGAGTGACTCCTTTCTCTCTCCTTTTCTTCTTCCTTAGGTACAAGGTCTGGAGAAGGAACTGGAGCAGCTCAGAGCTGACCAGACCAGCTCAGAGGTGAGCACATGGTGTGTATGAGTCAGTGATGTGATATGGTTACTGTAGACACTATCAGAGGAGCTAGCTGCACTGAGGACTAGACTAGAGAGAGAAAGAGAACAAGTGTTACTGGAGGCAGGTCAGCAGCACAAGGAAGCACTACAGCAGCTGGCTGATCGTCTGAAGGTAAGTACTGTACCACTATACTGATCACTACAACACACACTCACTCACTCACTCTCTCTCTCCCTTCTTTTTCTAGGCGGAGCATGCTGGGGAGATAGCCCTGATGGCTGTACAACACAGAGAAGAGATTGACCAAGGCCACCAGCCCTCTGAGTCTCAGACAGGTAATACAGTAATGCCGAGACAAGATGGTTGACATGTTCTGGTATATAGGTGAGCACAGTGTTGCAGCTGGTATGGTGCTGGTAGATGAGGAGCTACTGATGAAGATTACTGTGAGTAATACAACTAGCTAGCATACTGTATAGTCACATGCGGCTGATGTTTCATGTTATACTGTATATAGACTATGGTACCTGAACTAGAGAGTGATGCTTGTGATGTTAGAGATCTGTGTGCTGAGACTGGACAGTAAGCTAGTGTGTAGTGACATCAGTAGTAACCCTCTCCCTCCCTCCCTCTCTAGGAGGATCAAGGCTCATGATGATGAGTGGTCCCACACCAGTGAGGAGTTACAAGCTAGACTAGCTCAGACCAGTGAACAGCTAGCTGCTCTCCAGTCTGCTAGAGATGCTCTTGAGTCCCAGGTGGCTGATCTGTCCTCTACTAACCACAGTCTACGTCAGCAGGTGTCACAGCTTCAGACGAATACTGTAGACCAGCATCTGCAGGAGAAGGTAGCACTGGCGAAGGCACGAGGTGAAATAGTTGCACTAGAGACTCGACTGAGTAGCATGAAGGAGGCAGAGGCAGTGCTGATGAGAGAGAGGAGTGAGCTACAGGCACACATGCAGAGACTAGATGGACAGGGGAAGGAGCTACATGATCAACTAGTGAGTGTTAGATATTATGCTGTGAGGTAATACTATACAATGATAGAAGAGAGTCATAGAGGATCAGAGGAATACTGCCAGCACTATAATCAATGCTGCTGATAAGCAACACTATGAGACAAAGGTACTACCACACCTGCATAATACATGTTTGTATTGCTTCTCCTCCCTCCCTCTCTCTCTCTAGTGTATTCAGCTGCAGGCTAGCTTGAGACGTGCTGAGGGTCGCTGTAAGTCACTAGTGTTTCAGAAGCACTATCTGTTAGGAGAGCAAGAAGCATTCTACCACACACAGCAGGCTAGCCTCATGTTGCTCAGAGACATGGGAGCTCCAGTAGATACTGATACTAGTCTAACAGTTACCCACCACTGCACCGGGTATCAACGATTCAAGATGGCCGCTATAGTTGTTGTTGCTGTGATTAGGATCCAGAGATTAGTGGAGAGGAGACAGCAACGCCTCCAGAGAGCGCTCCATCGCTGCTGCACGATGCAGTCACCCCAGCTGACAGTAGTGGCTCAGCACTCTCATCATGGCAGAGCTACTACTAGTCAACCACAGGTTGGAGCTTACTTGAAGAAACTAGAGAAGCTTCAGGAGAGATTGAGTGGTAGCACAGCAAGACACACTACTCTGTAACACACATCGTTATCAACATACTGTTCTACATTGTATGTACTTTTGAAATTACTTTTCCACACAACATAATACTAGTGGATGGCTAAATGTCTACAAAATAATTGGGGTAGCTTGTCTGCAAAAATTCATGAAGTATAGGTGAGGAGTAACAAGGGTACAAAATAAATTAAGCACTAAAAATACGATTTGTCAGCCATTCCTGTAGTTCAGTAGCTAGCTGGTGTTCTCCCACACTGGGTGCCCTGAGAGCATCAATGATAGTGGCCCATGTGTAGGGAGGGGAACCACTCTTACGCCACACATCAAACACTTCAGTATAACATCGAATATCATCATGAGGATGGCTCTTGGATATAGACTTGATACGATCAGAACTGATGTTGAGTTGCAGTCCCACTGTCTCCCAAATGCTCCTTGTTCTATGAGCCACCTTGTTCAGTAGATCACTCATCTCAGGTGCTGTATTGAGTGGCTTGAGCTGAGCTGTACCAGAGCCTGGTCTATGCGAACTTGCTATAAGGAATACATGTGAGCTATACTAATCACAACTCATATACTGACTTACTCTCTTGAGCAGCTGCTCCAGGCTGACTGGTTACTACTGCAGGGACCTATAACATGATTCTGAATTAATGATATGTATTAGTTATTGCCCTCACACGAGGGCATTAACCGACATTAATGACCGTGGGAAAGTCGAGTTGCCCGAGCAACGGTCGAGGGCAACCGACTTTCCCGAGGTCATTTATGTCGGCCCGAGTTGTGTGGGGCAATAACTGGCTTATTATATAGTTCACCGCACATAACACTGTGAGCGCAATAACATCGCGAATTATTCAACTCGCAAAGACGCAATGGTCTGTTGCTATAGAAGACGCTACGCGCAGTCAATAACCTACATTAATGCCCTCGAATAGAGCAATGCGATTGGTGAAAGATGACGTACTATGTAATAATCAAGGTCATGATGAGTTACCACTGAATGCTGGACTGTTACTGGATCAAATCTGTATGCAAAGTTACACGTAAAGCATTCACATGTGTTCAGTGCGTGCACATAACTTACCGTTTATTTGTCAGCTTCATATCTGAGACCACTTTAACTAGCTCAGCATCATCTCCACCAATCCTGCGATAATGATGAATGACAGCACTCACTGGATCTACATTCAATCTTTCTGCTAGGATAACAGCCACTTCAGGTGGTATTGACTCCACTAACTGTAAATCCTCCTATTATTGCATTATCAGTGTACATGCATACATCACACACAATAGCTAATACCTCAAATAGAATTTGTTCAAGTTGCACAGTGTTGCATTCTAGCCAGTACTTGTGACAGCTAGTAGGTGCTGAGAGATGACCTACTTGACATTGAAGGTGCTGAATGCCACTCTGGTCTTGTGTGAAGGGGCAGAACTTGGCTCTAGAGGGAGCATCGGTTTGTGCACATTCTGCACAAGAGAATGCTAGCTGTTCTATAGCTCCAGGTAGCCATTTGTGGACTTCAGAGAAACAAACATGAAGTAGCTCCAGTAGTCTCCTGCAGGAGTCTCTGAAGGAAGGTTGATCAGTAGCTAGCTGGCGTGAGTACTGGAGCTCCACAGTGTCTGTGTGCTCAGTGATGGTCAGTCTGTCCACACCAATGTCCATAGTGATCTGGTCGCGATAGATACCGGAATAGAAACGAACCATCACTCCTTCCTTAGAGGCAAGAGAGGTGACTAGTCGAACATAGTAGCCAGGAGGGACATATCCAGAGAGAAAGGTAAGGTGAACTGGAGCTGCCTTCTTGAGAGGCTGTGCCACAGGTTGCTCCTTATGCTGACTGCGAGATTGAAAAAGGAGAATCAAAGAGGAGAAAATATTTTTCACTTTACTACTGCTTGGCTTAGTAGTATGTGGTGGTGTCATGGCGAGGTGGAACTGAAGCATGTGAGGAACAAAATATTCCTTCACTTGTTGACTCTTGGCATGTAGCTGTGTGGTGACAATGGGAGCAGCCAGGAGGAAGTGCTCCAACATCTCGATCAGGCCAGCTGGGGTCAGATTATACTCACGAACATTGCCCAGTACAGCTTCATAGAGAGGCTCAACAAGAATGCCATAGTGTGTAAGAGTGTACCACATGGCACTGTACTCAGCCTTCCCCTTCCAACTGGCAAATAGCTCTCCAAACCGATCAACCAGCCACTGAGGCTCAAGAATCACAACTGACTTGAGGCCTTCAATATTAGGATAGAACAAGAAGACTCCAAGCTCATGATAGAACAAGAGAGCACTAGGAACCTCATCGCGAGGTACATGGCATTCTGCTGCAATGCTGTACACTTCATCTAGTGATATGACAGGCTTCTCTCTCTTAGTGTGGAGCTGCAGGACCTTGCGGAAGTGAACCCAGCTGACTGGCATATCCTCACTGAGCTTGTCTTGGACAAAGCTATAGACAGTTCGTCGAAGCTCTTCAAAGTCAGGGTCAGCTCGAGAGCCCATTCCTGCAGTGGTGTTATCAACCACCATACCACACAGCACCATGTCGGCATATTCCTTCTCCTCAATGGAGGCAAACAGCTTATTGAGAATGGCTTCTGCTGCTTCCTTCCTCTCTTTATCCGGTCTACCAGGAGCAAGCTCATCAGCATGAGTGCCAACAAGGATTATCCTAGGATAGTCAGGAACTCTCCTCTGTTGTTGATCACTGCTTCTAAATCGAGCATGAATCGAGGCCATCCACTTCTGGAGCAGAGAGAGAGTGGTAATCTTCAATGCTCCATCATCTTTCCTGTGGCCCTTATCATTAGTGATCAATCCAAACGGAGCCTCAAGACCTTTAGAAGCATCAAACACGATCAGGAATACTGTTCGTGAACTCATAAATGCAGGAAGAGAATCCAGGAATACTGGCTGGCCACCACAGTCCCAGAGATGCAACAGCACTTCATGATCAGGATTCACTCTTGATTGAGTTTGTTTGACAGCTTGTTCCAACACTATCTTCTTGTGCTTATCAACTTCCTTGTAAGAGCAGCTTTCTGACAGAGATTCGTTGAAAAAGACTGAGAAGTGGTTTAATAGATGACAGAGAGCAAGTTACTATAGATATACGACTTACCATCCTCTCTTTGACTAAATATAAGCTGCACTTCCTCAGCTATCTCATCTTCTTCAGTAACTGCTGCCCACTGATGGTGAGAGGAGTTGCCAGTCTTAGCCCATGAGTACTTTACAGGACGGGTTTCTGCCAGAATGGTGGAGTCAGCCTTGCGAGGAAGACGTTTGTTCATGAGGCCATGTCGTAGACTGGTCTTCCCTACTGCTGCTGGACCCAGGAACATGATACGACCATATGAATTACGGACTCTTCCTCTCTTCAATGCTTGCTGGTACTTCTGTTGTACTATAATTATAATTATTATGAAATAATATTACAGGACATCCTCAACATACACTTTTGCTTGTGGAGAAACTGGCACAAAGAGAAGTGAATAACAAGATGCAGTCAATAAAGATCAGGTATATAACTCACATTCTAAATATGCAAAACAAATTCATAAACAAACAATTACATACTATACATGGTTTCATGACAGAGGCATGATGGAATGTTCGCACTGAATAATAATTATAATGAGAAAAACGCGTTATGATGAGGTGACCTGCTGGACAGGGTCCAAGGATGAATTTCGTAGGAGTAAATACAGTATAGCGGGAAATTGCGCGGGAGAAAATTTTCACGAATTTCGTGAATTACAGGCTAATCGCAAAAATATTATCCTTGAATGTCTTGTTTTTTGTTGACAAAGATAGGGTAATAGCGCTGATTCACGAAAATATTATTCACGAAATGCTTTATCTCGCACATTAGGGAAAATTTTCTCCCACGAAAATTTCCCGCTATACGGTACTGATCTACTGTCAGCTTCGCATAATTTCGTGAAATTCATCCGTGGACCCTGTCCAACAGTAGTCTCGTGCGCCAGACCTAACCCAAGGGAAGGGTCTGGTAAAACATTATTGAACGCGTTGTGCCACAGGAATGTGAAATATGCACCGTAGCCATGGTAACGTGCACTAGTACGTACGCGCACTGCATTGAGACCGTACGAGCCAAGACGAGAGAAGTGTGATGGTTATTCATAGACTATTAGACTAATACACTGTTAACATGCACTTCTATTTAACTCACTTGCTAAAGTAGAGAAAATGATTAGAGTAGAGAAAACGAGATGTGATGGTTATTCATAGATTAATACACTGTTAACATGCACTTCTATTTAACTCACTTGCTAAAGTAGAGAAAATGATTAGAGTAGAGAAAACGAGATGTGATGGTTATTCATAGATTAATACACAGATAACATGCACTTCTATTTAACTCACATCCTAAAGTAGAGAAATGATCAGAGAAGAGAAAACGAGATGTGATGGTTATTCATAGATTAATACACTGTTAACATGCACTTCTATTTAACTCACCAACTAAAGTAGAGAAAATGATCAGAGAAGAGAAAACGAGATGTGATGGTTATTCATAGATTAATACACTGTTAACATGCACTTCTATTTAACTCACATCCTATAAGCGGAAATGATCAGAGAAGAGAAAACGAGATGTGATGGTTATTCATAGACTATTAGACTAATACACTGTTAACATGCACTTCTATTTAACTCACTTGCTAAAGTAGAGAAAATGATTAGAGTAGAGAAAACGAGATGTGATGGTTATTCATAGATTAATACACTGTTAACATGCACTTCTATTTAACTCACATCCTATAAGCGGAAATGATCAGAGAAGAGAAAACGAGATGTGATGGTTATTCATACTAATATACTGTTAACATGCACTTCTATTTAACTCACTTGCTAAAGTAGAGAAAATGATTAGAGTAGAGAAAACGAGATGTGATGGTTATTCATAGATTAATACACTGTTAACATGCACTTCTATTTAACTCACTTCCTAAAAGTAGAGAAATGATCAGAGAAGAGAAAACGAGATGTGATGGTTATTCATAGATTAATACACAGTTAACATGCACTTCTATTCAACTCACCCACTGAAGTAGAGAAAATTAATGATCAGAGAAGAGAAAACGAGATGTGATGGTTATTCATAGACTAATACACAGTTAACATGCACTTCTATTTAACTCACATCCTATAAGTAGAGAAATGATCAGAGAAGAGAAAACGAGATGTGATGGTTATTCATAGATTAATACACTGTTAACATGCACTTCTATTCAACTCACTCGCTAAAGTAGAGAAATGATCAGAGAAGAGAAAACGAGATGTGATGGTTATTCATAGATTAATACACAGTTAACATGCACTTCTATTTAACTCACTCGCTAAAGTAGAGAAAATGATCAGAGAAGAGAAAATGAGATGTGATGGTTATATACACTGTTAACATGCACTTCTATTTAACTCACTCGCTAAAGTAGAAGAAATGATCAGAGAAGAGAAAACGAGATGTGATGGTTATATACACTGTTAACATGCACTTCTATTTAACTCACTCGCTAAAGTAGAAGAAATGATCAGAGAAGAGAAAACGAGATGTGATGGTTATATACACTGTTAACATGCACTTCTATTTAACTCACTCGCTAAAGTAGAAGAAATGATCAGAGAAGAGAAAACGAGATGTGATGGTTATATACACTGTTAACATGCACTTCTATTTAACTCACTCGCTAAAGTAGAAGAAATGATCAGAGAAGAGAAAATGAGATGTGATGGTTATTGCAAGGTGCATTAATTATCAAGTTGTCAACTCACTGGTTGTTGTGCCGCCATGATACTGGACTGCTCTCTTTATACTAGCTGTAGTAGCTAGCTTTTAATATCAAACACAGTGCATACACAACCGTACTAGCTAAAGTACCGGCCTGTGGTAAACACTAGCCTGATCCGCCCCTAGCCTAGTTGAAAATCATGAATTCTTTCTCCGCCCATAAAACAAGACAACGATAAAATGGCGTCTGCTCTCAACTTCAAGTCCAAGTTCAAGACTCTACTGTCCAGTCTGCAGGTAAGCACGTGACTAGTGTCTGCTGCAGGTAATGACGTGTTGTGCAGAGAGACAAGGGAGTGGGAGAGGAGAGTAGCTGGGCAGCTGCTGGAGGAGATCACGAGGAGACAGCAGAGCTGCCTAGTCAGGTTAGTGTTGCAGCTACTACATATTATAATAGAGATAATGATGTGTGTGTAGAGCGGGCATCAATCCAGTCCCTCACACAAGGAAGAACAAATGAGGATTGATGAGGTGAGCTGCAGGGAACAGTAGAGATATGGACCATTGTCATACTGACACACACACATGCAGATATTGGAGAGTGTGGATGAGATCTACTACTGTGAGGAGGAACAAGTGGATACTAGTGAACACGAACTGAGGGTATGTGTGTCACACACACACACACACACACACACACACACCATGAGCTATATACTGTGTATAGAAGCTGAGTGGTGAGATGGAGGAGCTAATGCAGAGAATACTAATACTCAAGCAACAAGACAATGCTGTAAGCAGCAGCCATGCATGTGATACTGTCAGCTATCTCATCATGTTGTATTCAGATCTATAGGAAGATATTTGATCTTGTGTTCGCCAACTACACAGCGTATGTTCAGGTAAGTTAACCACACCCATAACCACACCTATCTGTGTGTCATGCAGGAATTAGAGAATGTGACGGCACTAGAGATGTCACTACAAGATGCTTCACGGACCTGTATCAGTGCTAGGAGGTGTGGTCTGTTGCTATGGTGATGGTCTGTTGCTATGGTGATCGATACTGTAGGCAGCTGCGTATTGCTAAGGAGGGTGTGTCTCATGGTGGGTTGGGTCTACTGGCTAAGCACAGGAAGAGAGAGAGACTGAAGGTCCTACTGGACGTGCTGAAGACCTTTAAGACACTAGTGAGTGGGATGAGGGAGGGAGAGGGTGAGCTGTGTGAGGGAGAGGGTGAGCTGTTTAAGGGAGAGGGTGAGCTGTTTAAGGGAGAGGGTGAGCTGTGTGAGGGAGAGAGTGAGTTGTTTAAGGGAGAGGGTGAGCTGTGTGAGGGAGAGGGTGAGCTGTGTGAGGGAGAGGGTGAGCTGTGTGAGGTAGAAGGTGAGCTGTGTGAGGGAGAGAGTGAGCTGTTTAAGGGAGAGGGTGAGCTGTGTGAGGGAGAGGGTGAGCTGTGTGAGGGAGAGGGTGAGCTGTGTGAGGGAGAGGGTGAGCTGTGTGAGGGAGAGGGTGAGCTGTGTGAGGGAGAGGGTGAGCTGTGTGAGGGAGAGGGTGAGCTGTGTGAGGTAGAAGGTGAGCTGTGTGAGGGAGAGGGTGAGCTGTGTGAGGGAGAGGGTGAGCTGTGTGAGGGAGAGGGTGAGCTGTGTGAGGGAGAGGGTGAGCTGTGTGAGGGAGAGGGTGAGCTGTGTGAGGGAGAGGGTGAGCTGTGTGAGGGAGAAGGTGAGCTGTGTGAGGGAGAGGGTGAGCTGTGTGAGGGAGAGCTGTGTGAGGGAGAGGGTGAGCTGTGTGAGGGAGAGGGTGAGCTGTTTAAGGGAGAGGGTGAGCTGTGTGAGGGAGAGGGTGAGCTGTGTGAGGGAGAGGGTGACCTGTGTTCCTCCTCATGTAGCAACGTGCTGGTACAAGACTCCGTGAGCTACTCCAGGTAACCATACTAGGCAGCTAGCTATCATGATGTGTGTGTGTAGGAAGGAGAGTATCCCAGTGCCACACAGCTGTGTATAGAGTGCCAACATGCTATTGAGACATATAAACAATTCCAATGTGTTAGGTATGTTAGTATACTGTATTAGTATACTGTGTTAGTATACTGTGTTAGGTATGTTAGTATACTGTGTTAGTATATTTTTTTTACACGTGAGCAAAGACAATAGTTATAATGAATGAATAAGTAATATATTAAAGTTAGTCAAGAGAGAGATGGGCCTCAGCAACAACCAGATCGCGAGGGAGATTATGTTGTGTTAGTATACTGGGTTAGTATACTGTGTTAGTATACTGGGTTAGTATACTGGGTTAGTATACTGTGTTAGTATACTGTGTTAGTATACTGTGTTAGTATACTGGGTTAGTATACTGTGTTAGTATACTGTACTGTAGTATAATTATTATTATACTATACTATAGAGAGCTAGCTGTATCACTACAAGATATACAGACACTCATTGAGGTGAGGGAATCACTATCACACCATCACTAATATCACATCATCACTAATATCACGCCATCACTACTATCACACCATCACTACTATCACACCGTCACTACTATCACATCATCACTACTATCACACCATCACTACTATCACACCGTCACTACTATCACACCATCACTACTATCACACCGTCACTACTATCACACCATCACTACTATCACACCGTCACACTATCACACCATCACTACTATCACAGGATGAGTTAGAGCAAGCTCTCTCTTCAATGGTGACTAGCTTCAATCCTGATCGTTATCAACTAGTACAAGATGCATATCGTATATTAGGCAAGACCCAGGTGACCCATCTCACCATCCATCATGCTGTGTGTTAGTGTGCTACTGTAGAGAGCTATTGATCTATTGTTGATGAAGTTCACTAGTGGAATACATGATAAAGCATTTGCTACTGTTGCTGAATATGTCAAGGTATGGTAGATTGGTATACTGGTATGCTGGTCTATTGGTATACTGGTATGCTGGTCTATTGGTATACTGGTATGCTGGTCTATTGGTATACTGGTATGCTGGTATCAGTAGCTATTGGTATACTGGTATGCTGGTCTATTGGTATACTGGTATGCTGGTCTATTGGTATAGTGGTGTACTTGGTTGGTACTAGTGGTTACTGTTTTTTTTACAGAAGTCAGGATGTGATGAGGCACAGCTTACTAAGACTCCATTTGCTAATCTCTGCAAGGTGTGTGTGTGTGTGTCTCTCTCTCCCTCCCTCCCTCCCTCCCTCCCTCCCTCCCTCCCTCCCTCCCTCTCTCTCTGTGCTAACTTGTGTTGCTTAGTTGGTAGATGCTGATCAGTTCATTGAGTGTCTACTGGAGCTGTGTAAGGTATAGCCACCTAGCTGATGGTGTGTGCTAGCTCCATCCCTCCCTCCCTCCCTCATAGACACTATGGAGAGTGATGCATAACTACTATCAGATCAGACACTGGCATTCTGAGTCACGTGCTCCAGCCAGCACTCCCCTCTCCCTCCTCTCTGCTGACCTATCAAGTGAGGAGGATGGTAGGAGCTCTGCTGAACTAGCCTTTGACAGGAACTATGTTAAACAGAAGCTAGACAATGGTCTCGTGAGAATATGGCGGGTGAGTGTGAGTCATTGTCACCTAGCTAGCTCTCTCTGTGGTACAGGACGTCCAGCAGAAGGTGCGGCCGTATCTACTAGCAGTTGACATGTCTAGCTTCCAGTATGATAATG